>CM035172.1:117436395-117814676 GCA_020205615.1 Panax quinquefolius | reverse complement strand
TATTTGATCCTTGAAATCTATCCGTGAAGCCATCCATCAAGCATTAAATGCGTTTGACATTTTGAACTTTGATGGAGACTTTTTACGACATCTTCTCGAATCAGATTCGCCCACCACACAAAGAACCGCTTTCTCACCTAACACCCTAAAAAGGTGTTTTCCCGACCAATTGTACTTTCATTAGATTTTCAACACGCTTCCTTTTTTTAAATAAAAAGGAATTTCCTTTATTTATTATTTTGAAATAGTAAGGGTTGATTTGATTAATGTGGATAGTTAAGGTTAAATACGCAAATATTTCAAAATAAGCAAGTGGTTATAAAATATTCATTTTTGCTTGAATATTCGTTTCGTCGTGAATATTCGCATCGCTTGTGAATATTCGTATTTATCATAAATGCATGTGTGGGCCCCATAACGGAAAGCGATCGATGAGGAAAACGACAAATATAAGTCGGTTAAAAATAACGCTAGAGAGTTGTTACAAGTAAGACCGCTGAATACCTTATGGGTTAAAATACAAAGAATACGCTGCGGGTCGCACAAAGAAGACACCAGACAAGATGATTGTTGAATTATTGATCCTTACGTAAGATAGGCACTACTCAATAATTTTCACAAGAGTTACCGCTCAATATTTTATTTTATCGATTCAATAATTGTCATATTGATATTTTATATTATCATTGTTCAATAATCACATCGCACAAAGATTTCCCATTATCGATCAATAATTCATATTATTTGAATAATATTATTAGATAACATTATTGGCAATGTCTAGAAAGTTCTGCCTAAGGAGAGGTTTGTCACCTAATCATGCTACCAAAGAAGGAGAGATCCTTATCGAAAGCCCCTTTCCCGAAACTACCGTCATTATAAATGTGATTCGTAATATTATTTGTGAATAATTAATTATCGATTCATATGATAAGGAAATATTTATTTTATATGAATATAAATGATGGATTTATTTATGTGGTTATTAATGAAGGAATTAATGTTGAGGTGTTTTATCAAGATTTTATCTGATCGAGGTATTAAAATCAAATCGTGGGTTTCAGATATATATCATGGGGTTATAATTTTTAATCCGACCATTGGATTGTGGTAATTTTTGGGTATGTTATACATACATAAGTCGAGTATATGTCCACAAATTTTGAACCGCTAAAATGCACGAATGATTTGTTGTGAATTTTAAGAGGTGCCTGATTCGAAATTAGGTTTATAATTGATTTTGGTGGAAAATTTAGAATCGAGGGGCCCCACTTGTGGTTGGTGAAGAAATGTGCTGAATTTTATTTCAAATGTGGTGGGTGGCAATAGTAGTGTGTAAAGCCATCAGTAAAGAAAGTCAAGTCCGCTTCTACAAGCTAACATTTTCCTATAAATGTAGGGGCTAAGTTAGAATTGAAAATCACACCGTAAACAAAGTTTTCTCTTTTCTCTCTCTATATTATCGAGCGATTTTGTGAGTATTTAGATACTTTGAGAGTCATTGCTCAAAGATAAGTTTCATTCAAAGATCACTCCGACCTTTCCTCCGGCACCGATTCTTCGAGGTAAGTGGATGTTATTTTTTCTCAAATGATATTATTTCTTCAATATCATTACGTCAAATATCGATCCAAGTTTTATCAAATTTGAAACTTTTTCATGCTCTGGGTTACTATTCATGAGTTACTATTCACGAGTTACTATTCATGAGTTACTATTCACGAAAGTTACTATTCACGAGTACTATTCACGAAGCGTGAAGATGTTTTTTTGTGGAATTTCTATCTTTTGGTGTTTGAGTTACTATTCACGATACTCAAGACTATTCACGATACTAAGACTATTCACGATATATTTGACTACTATTCATCAAAAATAAAATTTTTTCTTTTCGTCTAAAATATCTATTCGATACTAGCTTTGATCAGATCCATGTTTTGATCATTCTCAATTTTACACCACTACGATTATTTTTGAGGTATTTTTGACGTGGATAAAACAAAGTACGAATCCTTAATCCTTAATCCTCGGCCATTTTGTTTCACCGATTCGCTTTTTAAAAATATTTTTCATCATCCTCACCTTAAATGATGATATTATTGAATATCTTCGCCCAGAAGGTAAAGATGAATGATTTCAAGAATATCTTCGGCCCGTAGCAGTGCAAAAGATGAATGTGTTTAAATGAATACGACCGATCGATGAATATCTTTCGCCTTTAGTGCAAAGATGAACAGTGTTTAAATGAATATGACCGATCGATGAATATCTTTGGATTGCAAAGATGAAAAAAGTGAATATCTACGACCGATTGATGAATATCTTCGCCTCAGAAGTAAAGATGAATATTTGATTCGAGATGAAATCGATTGATGTTACAGGATAAAATATCGATGATGGACCGTTAAATTCATAGATTATAGAGATTTCATTCTCTACGAACTCTTCTATGAATTATTATTTCACATAATATTGATCCAAAACTTGTCATTTATCAGATTCTATCGATTTTTCCTCGCTGGAGACTAACGATAATTTGTCAGATATTATCTTAGTCATAACATTCTTTACCGGGCTAGTGAGCTCACCCTTTCCCTTGTTGTTCCATTTTTCTTCTCGTGAGGCGAAGAATGTATGAGTACTAGCTGGGGTAATGGAATGAAGGTTCTAGAGAGAGAGTTTTTAGTAGTCCTCACCATTTTTTGTAAAATAATGTATCAATAAATGTGATGAGGATTTATTTGAGTATAATATTGTCTAGAAGATAATATTTGTATTTAAACTCACAGCTTTATCGTTGTAATAAAGTTGTAGTTGTTTCGCACTCATGTATTTGGCGACTCGTAACGGGTTGATGGAATGGACCTATTTTGGGGTCGCCACAATGGTATCGTAGCTAGGATACGATCTCCATGAGATCGTGAATAGAACTCAGAGGGAGAGACGAGTAAATCCTTCGCTAAGGTGTCCTACCTAAGCTTATTTGTTAGTCTGTCAAGATATAGGATATTATGTGATATATTGATTTCTTAATTAACCCTTTGTTTTATGACAAAGATTTGAGAATGTCGAATCGAGAATATTAATAGTGGTGTAAATGAGACCGTGGAGATGCCTCATTTAACCAACGAGGAGAACGCGGCAACAGTCGGGCAATGTACCTCCCGTGAACAACACCACCGAAAGTAGATGATGAACGAGGGATGTTTAGAAGCTTTTGCAGCTCATGCAAAAATCGCATTTGTGGAGACTCGTGTTCAAAATACAGAGAGAAATGATAAGAATTCACGGTGGTCACAAATGCAAGCGCTTCAAAGAGTCGGGACCACCGTGCATTTGGGGAAAGCCGATCCGATCACGGCGAAAACATGGGTCAAGCAAATTACCAAGATATTCGATGTCTCGATGCACGAGAGGAATGTAAAGTTCCATTCGCCACTTTTATGTTCCGTATGGCGAGGCAGACATCGGTGGGAATCAGGAAGCGCACTCCATTCAATTGCACTCAAAGATGCCACGGGAGACGCTTTCAAATATTTAATGACAAGTACTTCCCCGAAAGTATTCGGGCTATACGGGGAAGTGGAGTTTATTAGATCGAGCAGTAATAATACGACGCAGTCCCAAAGACGAGGCGGTTCATGAGTTATCCAGTGTTCAGACCTCATTCGGTGGAGAATGAGGAACGATGACGCGATGTTTCGAGAGGTTTGAAACCCGCATACGCCAAGATCTCATTTCTCATAAATTTTCTCTATTCGATGTTGTCAAATGGGCTCAAATTGTTAGAGCGAGATAACGAGTACGCTCAACCGAGGGACCATAACCAGTGATCATACCAAGATAGCAACATCGTAATAACGATAACCAAATGGAGAAAGAAGAATACTTGGACAAAGGCTGTAAACCACTCCGTGGTAATCGTGGGCCATGAAAATAGAAGAAGCGAGCCTGGAGAGAGATTTTAAAAGAGGAGATTCAACAACCACTATGTGAAGACGCTGCCATACCAAGAAAGAATCGGTTCCAAGGGAGGAGAAAGACCATCTATCGACAAGTTACAAATGCGGAAAGAGGGATATATCACCTCAAACCGCCCACAACAGCTTTAAGGTATGCTATAATTGTGGAAAAGAAGGACATATCGCCGAGATCAGACGATATCGAAACCTAGTGCAATGAATGGTGACTCAAAAGGATGTCCTAGAAAAGTCAAAGTCAACGATTCCTCGAAGAGCGCTTGTCGTGACTTATTAAAATACGAGGAACCCGAACGGTTAGCACGTTAGTTAATTATAAATTCTCATAAGTTTATACCTTTACTAGATAATTTGCTTCACCCATTCTTTTATCTCTTTGCTTATACCAACGCTTGAACTCGACTACGAGAAATTAGACTTTGACCTATTTATGGAGACTGCTAGAGAAACTTTCATTACATCCGTTGTTTAAAAATCTTGTTTGATTCAAGTCAGCACCATCACATTACCTCGTTAACCTTATTTCTATAGAGATATTTGCTTTTGATGTGATTTTAAGGTTAACTACTCATCACGCCAAAATTGATTGCTTTTAAAGGTCATAGTTTTCATATTCCTAAGCAACCCGTTATTCAATTCAAGCAATCAAACCATCAGAGTCAAACATTTTCATATCAAGTCATGAAGTCATTCGCTTATTACTTGATGTCAAGTTTTCTTAGTCCATGTTATGGATTCGAATAAAGACACGCCGATTTGAATAATATTCTCGTTGTTATTGATTTTCCCCGACGATTTTCAAGAATTTCTCGGCTTACTCCCAAAGATCGATATTAAATTTTGTATCGACTTTGAACCCAGACAAAACTCATTTCTAAAATCTCATATCGAATGGCTCCTATCAACTTCGTGAGTTAAAAATTCAACTATAGAATTTGGTACCGAGCCTTTATCTCTGTGACTTCCTTTCAGGAATTCACCTGCCGCATTCTCTAGTAGGGACGCCATATCGCAAGCGATAGTAGAAATCGATAGGTGTCATCAGACGCATATCCAAGATTGGGATACGAGTCACAAATGAGAACAACCTAAGTCTGTAATCAAATACGAGCTTTCAGGGCTTAGTTGGTTATTATCTGAGATTCGTCAAGGATATTCTCAATCGCTATTCCATTAACGCAAATTTAACTCGTAGAGATACAAAATTCAAATGGAGCAAGGAATGTGGAAGAGTCAAGAACTCAAGAGGAGACTCATTTCAAAGACATGTTCTCACCACGCCATCCTCGAAAAGCTTAACGGGTAGAAATGACGTACGTTGAGTAGAAGATCGATACACAAGCACGAAAGTACGATATCATCAAAGACTCATTTCGATAATATACAAATAATAGAGATGAGATGAAAACTCTAGGTACCCACGTGATGATATATACGAAGACGTGATGATATACGGTAGTATAATCGACTTTAATCGATAAAGTTAAAGTCGCTCAAGCTACACACACCGAGTCGATGAATTTGAAGAAGGAGGTGCAAGAAGTCGTTATTTTAAAAGCGAGAATCGGGTGAGGAGGTGAGGAAAGCTCAAACCTTCGATTTATTAATCCATTTGAAATTCTCGATCGAATAGGAACCGCGGCCTATAGACTCGCTTTTACCGCCAAGTACGACGCTGTTTCATAACGCTTTTCACGATCGATGTTACGAAATATGTGGACGACCAAACACGCTATCGAAGTTAGAACCCATTTACGAGATAGTCAAGACTTAACGTATTTAGAGGTACCGCCAAGATTTGTGATAGAAAGAACACGTCCCCACGCATCGAGGTTATACCATAAGTTAAAGTTTTGTGGAGAAACCATGCTATCGAGGAAATGACCGGAGTTGGAAACGAAAATGAAAGCGAGGTATCTTTACCTTTTCAAACACTGTGTACGTACGCCAATTTCGAGGACGAAATTTCATAAGAGGGAGGTCAGAAGACCTCAAATTTTTTTAAATAAAAAGGAATTTCCTTTATTTATTATTTTGAAATAGTAAGGGTTGATTTGATTAATGTGGATAGTTATGGGTTAAATACGCAAATATTTCAAAATAAGCAAGTGGTTATAAAATATTCATTTTCGCTTGGGAATATTCGTTGTCGTGGAATATTCGATCGCTCGTGGAATATTCGTATTTACTACAAGCGCCATGCCATGGGCCCCATAACTAAAAGCGATCGATGAAGAAAACGACAAATATAAGTTGGTTAAAAATAACTACAGAAGTTGTTATCAAGTAAGATCATGAATACCCTGTGTTAAAATACAAGAATACGCTGCTGGTCGCACAAGAAAGACACCAGATCAGCATACAAGATTGTCAATTATCGATCCTTACGTAAGAAGGCACTACTCAATAATTTTTACAAAGAATTACTGCTCAATATTTTATTTTATCGATTCAATAATTGTCATATGATATTTTATATTATCATTGCTTCAATAATTGTCATCGCACAATTTCCCATTATCGCATCAATAATTCATATTATTTGAATAATATTATTAGATAACATTATTGGCAATGTCTAGAAAGTTCTCGCTTCAAGGAGAGGTTTGGTCACCTAATCGCGCTACCAAGAAGAGAGAGATCCTTATCGAAAGCCCCTCTTCCTCGAACTACCGTCATTATAAATGTGATTCTCAGAATATTATTTGTGAATAATTAATTATCGATTCATATGATAAGGAAATATTTATTTTATATGAATATAAATGATGGATTTATTTATGTGGTTATTAATGAAGGAATTAATGTTGAGGTGTTTTATCAAGATTTTATCTGATCGAGGTATTAAAAATCAAATCGTGGGTTTTAGATATATCATGGGGTATTTTTTGTTATAATTTTTAATCCGACCGCTGATCGTGGTAATTTTTGGGTATGTTATACATACATAAGTCGAGTATATGTCCACAAATTTTGAACCGTTAAAAATGCACTTCTAATGATTTGTTGTGAATTTTAAGAGGTGTCTTTATTCTAAATTAGGTTTATAATTGATTTTGGTGGAAAATTTAGAATTGAGGGCCCCACTTGTGGTTGGTGAAGAAATGTGCTGAATTTTATTTCAAATGTGGTGGTGGCAATAGAAGTAGTAAAGCCATCGTGTAAAGCAGTCAAGTCCGCTTCTTACGCTAACATTTTCCTATAAATAGAGGGCTGTTAGTTAGAAATTGAAAATCACACCGTAAACAAAGTTTTCTTTCTCTCTATATTATCGAGCGATTTTGTGAGTATTTAGATACTTTGAGAGTCATTGCTCAAAGATAAGTTTCATTCAAAGATCACTCCGACCTTTCCTTCCGGCACCGATTCTTCGAGGTAAGGATGTTATTTTCTTCTCAAATGATATTATTTCTTCAATATCATTACGTCAAATATCGATCAACTTTTTATCAAATTTGAACTTTTTCATGCTCTGGGTTACTTATTCATGAGTTACTATTCACGAGTTACTATTCATGAGTTACTATTCACGAAGTTACTATTCACGAGTACTATTCACGAGTACTAGCGTGAAGATGTTTTTTTTTGAAATTTCTATCTTTCGTGCTCTGAGTTACTATTCACGATACTAAGACTATTCATTCACGATACTAAGACTATTCACGATACTATATACTATTCAATCGAAAAAATGAAAATTTTTTCTTTCGTCTAAAATATCTATTCGGATATAGCTACTAGCTTTGATCAGATCCATGTTTTGATCATTCTCAATTTTACACCACTACGATTATTATTTTTGAGGTATTTTTTGACATGGATAAAACAAAGTACTAATCCTTAATCCTTAATCCTTGCATTTTGTTTCACCGGATTCGCTTTTTTAAAAATATTTTTCATCATCCTCACCTTTAAATGATGATATTATTTGAATATCTTCGGCCCGAAAGCAAAATGAGATGAATGATTTCGAAGAATATCTTTGGCAGAATATAAAAAGATGAAATGTGTTTTAAATGAATACGACCGATCGATGAATATCTTTGCCCTTTAGTGCAAAATGATGAACAAAAGAAGATTTAATACGATCGATCGATGAATATCTTCGGCCCCAGAGTGCAAAGATGAATATTTGATTCGAGATGAATATCGATTGATGTTACAGGATAAAATATCGATGATGGACTTTAAATTCATAGATTATAGTAGATTTCATTCTCACGAAACTCTTCTATGAATTATTATTTCACCATGTAATATTGATCCAAAACTTGTTGCCTATCAGATTCTATCGATTTTTCCTCGTTGGAGACTAACGATAATTTGTTGTATATTATCTTAGTCATAATATTCTTTATCGGGCTAGTTGAGCTCACCCTTTCCTTTTTGTTCCATTTTTCTTCTCGTGAGGCTAGAATGTAAATGAGTACTAGCCTGGGGTATGGAATGAAGGTTCTGTAGAGAGTTGTTTAGTAGTCCTCACCATTTTTGTAAAATAATGTATCAATAAATGTGATGAGGATTTATTTGAGTATAAATATTGTCTAGAAGATAATATTTGTATTTAAACTCACAGCTTTATATGTTGTAATAATAAAGTTGTAGTTGTTTTCGCATCATGTATTGGGCTATTTTATTCGCCTTAATGGGTCGGATGGAATGGACCTATTTTGGGGGCGTTAATATGTCCAAGGAAACCCATAAAGTTTTTTAAAATATTTATCTTCACATCAATTAAGACATCCTAGAATATCAGTATGAATGATTGTAAAGATTTCATTCATAATATCAAAGCTATGTTCAAATCAGATGATTTTGGAGCAAATTTTAAATTCCATTTTGAATAAAACTCTCGTAATGGTCGAATCATAATTACTGAACTAAGGCTTTAAATAACTCAAACTCAACAAAGTTCCAATATTAAAATCAATATTTTCATCGATTTTCATAATTCTCACTAAAAATTCATATCACAAATCGACAAAATATAATATATTTGCTAGACTTTGAATCAAAATCATTTTGTGAATAAACCATTTATTTTCTCAAATAACCGAAATATCAAGCAAACTTTCACGTATAATCAGCTTTAAATTATTTTTATTCAAATATTGGTAGACTCAACTAAGTACCAAGATAAAAAGGTATAATGTACAAAGGTCATCATCAAATTAATTCAATCAAATGCTTCTTCAATGAATTCACCTTCAAGTCAAGTCTAACGCTTCAAAAATTTAATTTCAAACGCTCATGATTCGTGATCTTCGCATTATTTGTTATAAAATAGTTTGATCGTAAATTCAATTATAATAGGGGGAACCAATTATGAATAGATCAACAACTTTTAATAATGTCCAGATCATCAAATATTTAATCAATTTCAATACAATCATGAGATTTTTATGATACTTCCAATTTGAATAACTCCATCAAATACCCATCATTCATTCTCTTCATAAAGATCTTCTATTTCATCGGTATGTATATCTGCATCATTCATCAATTATCAATAATAATTTATAAACTTTAATATTATTTCAATCGTAATTTGGGGTCAAATTTTGAATTAATATCAATTAAATATTTTATCGCTTAATGGGTATCAAGACTATCCCAATAAATTATCATCAAATAAAAGTTCCAAAGAATAATTTACATGAATATTAGCATAAAGATTTTCTATAAATTTATCATTCAATTCTTCTAGAATAATTATTATCTAATATTTAATTTCTCAATATATATCAATCTGATTTCAATGATCATTATTATAAATAATATTATTTAATGTGAAGAATTAGAATTTCAAAGAATTAATATTAATTACCAACTTCATAGAAGATATAGAATCAATTTTAATTTCATAGAAATATCATGTTAAAAAGTTATCAAGTTCATTTCAACAATAAATCTGCACCATTCGGATCGCATATGTTTAAAGACTTTAAATACATTTTAAAATACTTTAAAAATATCCATTAAGAAAATATTCATATTATTAAAAATACCTAATTGGTCATTTTCTATTAATTTCATTATAATTCAATTAAAAAAGACCTCAAATTTTTAAATAAAAAGGAATTTCCTTTATTTATTATTTTGAAATAGTAAGGGTTGATTTGATTAATGTGATAGTTATGGGTTAAATACGCAAATATTTCAAAATAAGCAAGTGGTTATAAAATATTCATTATCGCTTGGAATATTCGTTTGGTCGTGGAATATTCGTATCGCTTGTGAATATTCGTATTTACGACAAGCAAATGCATGTGTGGGCCCCATAACTAAAAAGCGATCGATGAAGAAAACGACAAATATAAGTTGTTTTTTTTAAAAACTACAGAAGTTGTTACCAAGTATCATCGCTTGAATACCCTATGGTTAAAAACACACTAATACGCTGTTGTCAAAAGAAGATACACCAGATTGCACCAATTATTGATTCTTACGTAAGAAGGCACTACTACTAATAATGGTTACAGAATTACCGCTCAAAGATTTTATCGAATCGAATAATAATTGTCGCTATTTTATTTTATATCATCATTGTTTCAATAATCATCATTACACAAGATTTTTCATTATCGGCAATAATTCATATTATCCTAATAATATTATTAGATAACATTATTGGCAATGTCTAGAAAGTTCTCGCTCAAGGAGAGGTTTGGTCACCTAATCATGCCCACCAAGAAGAAGAAATTTTATCGAAAGCCCCTCTTCCCTGAACCCCTCGTCATCAAATATCAGGATTCTCGTAATATTATTTGTGAATAATTAATTATTGATTTATATGATGAGGAAAATATTGATTTTATGTGATATAGATGGAGAAAATTTTTAAAATGACAATTGTTGAAAATTAATATTTTATCTTTTTCTCGATAAAATAATTCATTTAAATATATTATTTTAATAATATATTAATCTGGTGATATTTTTACAACGAATGTGGGATATATGAGTATACGAGGAGGAAGAGTATTTTTTTTGTTGCAATAAATGTTTAAAACATGTTAAACATGCTCATGGGACCCCATTTATCGACCGAAATTTGATTATAAATGTAAAAAATCGCCTGCTTGTGGATTTCGGCCAATTTCTATTTGGAATTTGGAAAACTTTCTTCTGCAAAGTTGTAGAGAATTGAATTTCCTATAAAAACTCTCGCGAGATTCAAATTTTCTGATGAAAGGGCTATTTATTATGAATTATTGAAGTTCAAGTTCAAATAATTAATTTTTGAAGTTTTAATTATTTTATTTAAGAAAACGTTTTTTTTTTTCCCACATGTGATATGTGAATGTGCTGAATTCAGTTGGTCTAAGGTGGGCTTGAATTTGTTTAATTATATTATTATTTTATTAAATTTTCTCGCTTTTGTTTCTAAAGATTTCCTATAAATAGGTGCTTAGGTTAGAATTGAAAATCACACCGTAAACCAAGTTTTCTCTCTATATTATCGAGTTTATTCTTGTGAGTATTTTGAGTATACTTTGAGTATTGCTATACTAAGCAAGTCCAAGTCATAGACTATATCCTGTTTTCAAACCTGTAAGACCGATCTTCGAGGTAAGTGGATATTATTTTTTTCAGAATGATATTATTTCTTCAATATCATTATAATCGAAATGTCGATCCAAGTTTTTATCAAATTTGAAACTTTTTCATGCTCAAGGGTTACTATTCATGGGTTACTATTCATGAGTTACTATTCACGAAGTTACTATTCACGAAGTTACTATTCACGAGTTACTATTCACGAAGTACTATTCACGAGTACTATTCATGAAGCGTGAAGATGTTTTTTGTGGAATTTCTATCTTTTGGTGCTCTGAGTTACTATTCACGATACTTGACTATTCACGATACTAAGACTATTCACGATACTATGATTATTCAATCTAAAAATAAAATTTCTTCTTTTCGTCTAAAATATCTATTCGGATACTAACTCGATCAGATCCATGTTTTGATCATTCTCAAATTTTACACCACTATGATTATTTTTGAGGTATTTTTGACGTGGATAAAACCAAGTACGTAATCCTTAATCCTTAATCCTTGTCATTTTGTTTCACCGATTCGCTTTTTTAAAAAAAATTTTTTTCATCCTCGCCTTAAATGATGATATTATGGAATATCTTCGGCCCAGAAAAAGATGAATGATTTCTAAGAATATCTTCGCCCAGAAAGATGCAAAGATGAATGAATGATTTCAAGAATATCTTCGCCCTCAGAAGCAAAGATGAACAGTGTTTAAAATGAATACGACTAATCGATGAATATCTTCGCCCAGAGTAAAAAGATGAATATTTGATTCCGTATGTATATCGATTGATGTTACAGGATAAAAGATAGACGATGAACTTTTAAATTCATACATGTAAGATAGTAGTTTGCATTCTCTACTTAACTCTTCTAATGAATTATTATTTCACGCAATAATATTGATTTAAAATTTGTTGTCTATCAGATTCTATTATATTTTTCCCCTCGTCAAGACTAACGATAATTTGTCAGATATTATCTTAGTCATAATATTCTTTATCGAGCTAGTCGAGCTCACCCTTTTCCTTTTTTTTCCATTTTTCTCGTGAGGCTAGAATATATATGAGTACGAAGCCTGGGGTATGGAATGAAGGTTTTAGAAAGGATTGTTTAGTAGTCCTCACCATTTTTGTAAAATAATGTATCAATAAATGTGATGAGGATTTATTTGAGTATAGATATTGTCTAAAGATAATATTTGTATTCAAACTCACGCTTTACCGTTGTAATAATAAAGTTGTAGTTGTTTCTTCGCATCACGATTGACAACTCGTAATGTGATGTATACCTATTTTGGGGGCGCCACAATGGTATCGTAGCTAGGATACGATCTCCATGAGAGATCTGGGAATAGTAACTAGAGGGGAGAGACGAAAAAATCCCTTCGCTAAAGTGTCCTACCTAAGCTTATTTGTTAGTTGGTCAAGATATAGGATATTATGTGATATATTGATTTCTTTAATTAACCCTTGTTTTACGACAAGATTTGAGAATGTCGAATCGAGAATATTAACAATGGAAATGAGACCGTGGAGATGCCTCAGACTCACCAACGAGGAGAACGCGGCAACAGTCGGGCAATGTTCCTCCCGTGAACAACACCATCGAAAGCGTATGATGAACGAGGGATGTTTAGAAGTTTTTTGCAGCTCATGCAAAATCGCATTTAGGGAGACTCGTGTTCAAAATACAGAGAGAAATGATAGCAATTACTTCGTTGTCACAACAAAAGCAAGCGCTCAAAGAGTCAGACCACCGTAATTTAAGGGAAAGCCGATCCGATCACGGCGAAAACACGGGTCAAACAAATTACCAAGATATTCGATGTCTGGGGGATGCACGGAGGAATGTAAGGTTCCATTCGCCACCTTTATGTTCCGCGGGGCGAGGCAGATCATCGGTGGAGTCTCAGAAGCGTGCACTCCATCCAAATTGCACTCAAAGATGTCTTCGGGAGACGCTTTCAGAAAGCTATTTAATGACAAATACTTTCCCGAAAGTGTTCGCTATACGAAGGAAGTGGAGTTCATCGATTGAACAAAACAACACGACGACGGTCTCAAAGACGAGGCAAAGTTTGCAGAGTTATCCAGTTCAGACCTCATTTGGTGGAGAATGAGGAACGATGACGCGATGTTTCTTAGAGGTTTGAAACCCCAGATACGCCAAGATCTCATTTCTCATAAATTTTCTTTATTCGTATGTTGTAAAAAATGTGGCTCAATTATTAGAGCGAGATAACGAGTACGGCCCAACCGAGGGACCACAACCAGATCGTATCGTAGATAAAGAACCAATGTAATAATGATAACCAATGAGAGAGAAAACAGACGGACAAAATGGTAACCACTCCGTGTAATCATGGCCATGAAAAAATAAAAAGCGAGTCAGAGGAGATTTTAAAAAGAGGAGATTTAACAACGACTATGTGAAGACGACAAAGGCTAAAAGAATCGGGTTCTAAGGAGGAGAACGACCACCCATTATATGCTACAAATGCGAAAAGAGGGATATCAAACCAAACCGCCCACAACAGCTCAAGGTATGCTATAATTGTGGAAAGGAAGGACATATCGCCGAGATCAGACAAGAAGCGAAACCTAGTTCAATGGGGATTATGACTCAAAAGATCGTCCCTAAAAGTCAAAGTCAACGATTCCGGAAGAGCGCTTTGTCAGGATCGACCGGTCATAATGCGAGGAACCCAAACGAGGTGATCACGGTAAGCTATTTATAAATTCTCATGTTTATACCTTACTTGATACCGGCATACCCATTCATTTATCTCTCCCGCATGTGCTCAACGCTTAAACTCGACCGAGAAATTAGACTTTCGACCTATCTCGTGGAAACTCCGCTAGAGAAACTTTCATCACATCCACTGCTTATAAATCTTGTTTGATTCAAGTCAGGCACCATTACCTTACCTCGCTCACCTTTATCTCTTTAAAGATACTTGCTTTTGATGTGATTTTAGGATTGATCGTTAACTACTCATCATGCCAAAATTGATTGTTTTCGTAAGGTCATTAGTTTTCATATTCCTAACCAACCCGTTGTACGTAATTCAAGCAACTAAACCATTAAAATCAATCACCGCTATATCTAATCATAAAGCTATTCGCTTATTAAAAACTGGATGTCAAGCTTTCTTAGCCCATGTTATGGATTTGAATAAAGACACGCCAAATTTGAATAATATTCCCGCTGTTATCGATTTTCCCCGACGACGATTTCAAGAACTTCCTTGCCACCCCCGTAACGTGAAGTCAATTCTTTATCGATCTTGAACCCGCACAAAGCCCATTTCTAAAACCCCATATCGAATGGCTCCTATTGAACTTCAGAGTTAAAGGTCCAACTACAGTGAATTGTTGGACATCGGCTTCATTCGGCCCCAAGACATCTCCTCGGGGTGCTCCTGCTTTATTTGTAAAGAAGAAAGACGGAGTATGCGACTTTCATCGACTATCTGAATCGAACCATGTCACCATCAAGAATAGGTATCCTCACCTCGATTGATGACTTGTTTGACCAAATAGTAAGGGGCACAATTCTTTTCAAAAATCGATCTTCGCTCGATATCATCACCAAGATTAGAATCGAGGATATTCCAAAGACCGCCTTAACTCCCAGATGGGCATTATGAATTTTTAGTCATGTCTTTCTGACTAACTAATGCTCCCGCGCTTTCATGGATATGATGAACCGAGTATTCAAGGAATATTTGATCAATTCGTTGTTGTTTTTATCACGACATCCTCATATATTCCAAAAGTCGTGAAGATCATGAGCACCATTTGAAGTCGGTACTCCAAAGGCTTCGTGAAAACCAACTATATGCCAAATTGAAGAAATGCGAAGTTCGCTTGAGGAAGTAGCATTCCTCGGGCACGCGGTGTCGTAAACACGGAGTATCCGCTGATCCCACAAGATCAAGCAATACAAAGTCGGAGCAACCGCCTGATCAAGTACGAGCTTTTGGGCTTAGCCGGTTATTATCTGAGATTCGTGGAAGGGTTTTCTAATCGCTACTCCATTAACTCAAATAACTCCTAAGGATACAAAATTCGCTTGGAGCGAAGAATGCGAGAAAAGTTTCCAAGAGCTTAAGAGGAGACTTATTTCTAAGACTGCTCTAACAATACCATCCGTTCTTGATGGATTTGTTATCTACAAATGATGCTTCTTCGTGCAAAGGGTTAGATGTGTTCTCATGCAACGGGGGAAAGTCATAGCCTATGCCTCGACAACTTAAAGAGTATGAGAGGAATTATCCTACCATGATCTAGAGTCAAGCAAATGCTGCTGCTGCTTAAAAATATGGAGGCACTATCTATACGGGGAGAAAGTGGAGATATATTCGCACCATAAAAGCCTTAAATATTTCTTCACTCAAAAGAACTCAACACGCGGCAAATGACGCTGGCTCGAGCTATCGAAAGACTACGACCACACTATTCAATACCATCCCGGTAAAGTTTAACGTGGTAAATGACGATCGAGTAGAAGATCATATGCGAAACGAAAAGGATGATGTCAAGTATACGACAGAGCCAACTTTAATAGAAAAAGTTAAGGTCGCTTTCAAGCCACCGAATCTTGAAATGATGCGCGTATGAAGAAGAAAGTAAAGTAAGAAGGAGCTATTCCTAAGCGAGAATCGATGAAGAAGGAATACTTCGAGTCCACTCTAGACTTTCAGGTTCCTAACGACTGATTTGAAGTACAAGATTACGATGGAGGCACACAATACACCATTTGCAATCCATCCTCGAAGTACTAAAATGTATCGTGATCTTCGACATACATTTTGGTGGAACAATACGAAGAGAGAGATTGCAAAGTTTATCTCGATGTGTTTAACTTGCAAACGTAAAGGCGAGCATCTTGTACCTAAGGGTCCGCTGAACCACTCGAGATTCCTAATGGAAGTGGGAACACATTACTATGGATTTCACACGGGTCTTCCTACGGCTTTCAAGGCATCAATGCTATTTGGGTTATTGTTGATAGATTAACCAAGTCCGCTTCATTTCTCGCCGACACGGAGACTTATTCCTCGAACGCCTTGCTAGTATGTACGTGAATGAGATTGTGAGGTCAGCATGGCATGCCCAGTATCCATAGTTTTGATCGCGACCCAAGATTCACTTCAAGATTTTGGGTTAGCTTGCAAAAAAGCTATGGGCACGGATTTGCGATTTAGTTCTAAGCATACCATCCCCAAACCACGGACAATCGAGAGGACTATTCAAACTCTCAAGATCTATTAAGACTCGTGGTCCTGACTTCAAGGGTAGTTGATAAGTATTTACCATCAGTGAATTCTCCTACAACAACAAAGCTATCGTGCAAGTATAGTGTGTGGCTCCATTCAAGCATTATATGGACGAAAAATGTCGCTTCCAATATGTTGGGATGAGGTGGGTGAAGCAACATTGTTGGGACCCGAAAGTTAGTACGTATGACTCACCGAAAAGATCCAAATGATTCGACAACGATACAAACCAAGACAAGATCGACAAAAGAGTTATGCGATCTTCATCGAAAGGACGGGAATTTAATGTAGGGGGATCATGATTGTCATGAAGTCGCTCCATGGAAGGGAGTTACAAGATTTGGGAAGAGAGGAAAGCTCAATCCACGATTTATCGTCCATTTCAAATTCTCGACCGAGTAGGAAATGTAGCCTATAGACTCACAAGCATTCTCCGAGTATGTCTCGTGTTCATAATGTGTTTCATATATCCGTATTTCAGAATATGTGAAAGACCCAACCACGCTATCGAAGTTAGAACCGACGAGATAGCCAAGACTTAACGTATGAGGAGGTACCGCCAAGATCTTGATAGAAGGAGCATGTCCACGCCAAGAAAGGTCATACCACAAGTTAAAGTTTTGTGGAGGAATCATGCTATAGAGGAAATGACCGGAATTGAAACTAAATGAAAGCGAGGTATCCTCACCTTTTCAAACACTGTGTATCGTGACGCCAATTTCGAGGACGAAATTTCATAAGGAGGGAGGTCAGAAGACCCCAAATTTTTAAATAAAAAAAGGAATTTCCTTTATTTATTATTTTGAAATAAGAAGGGTTGATTTGATTAATGTGGATAGTAATGGTTAAATACGCAAATATTTCAAAATAAGCAAGTGGTTATAAAATATTCATTATCGCTTGGAATATTCGTTTCGTCGTGGAATATTCGCATCGCTTTGGGATATTCGCATTTACGACGCCAAAAATGCATGTGGGGCCCCATAACTAAAAGCGATCGATGAAGAAAACGACAAATATAAGTTGTTTTTAAATAACTACAGAAGTTGTTACCAAGTAACATCGCGCTGAATACCCTATGGTTAAAACACACTAATACGCTGCTGTCAAAAGAAGAGAAGACCACAGATTGCACCAATTATTGATTCTTACGTAGAAGGCACTACTCAATAATGGTTACAGTGAATTACCGCTCAAAGATTTTATCGAGTTAATAATCACCGCTGATATTTTATATCATCATTGTTTCAATAATCACATTACACAAGATTTTTCATTATCGGCAATAATTCATATTATCCTAATAATATTATTAGATAACATTATTGGCAATGTCTAGAAAGTTCTGCTTAAGGAGAGGTTTGGTCACCTAATCATGCGGCCAAGAAGAAGAAAAATTTTATCGAAAGCCCCTTTCCTGAACCGCCTCGTCACAATATCAGGATTCTCGTAATATTATTTGTGAATAATTAATTATTGATTTATATGATGAGGAAAATATTGATTTTATGTGGATATAGATGGAGAAAATTTTTAAAATGACAATTGTTGAAAATTAATATTTTATCTTTTTCTCGATAAAATAATTCATTTAAATATATTATTTTAATAATATATTAACTATGATATTTTTACAAACGAATGTGGGATATATGAGTATACGAGGAGGAAGAGTATTTTTTGTTGCAATAAATGTTTAAAACATGTTAAACATGCTCATGGACCCCATTTATCGACCGAAATTTGATTATAAATGTGTAAAATCGCCTCGCTTGTGGATTTCTTCACCAATTTCTATTTGGAATTTGGAAAACTTTCTTCTGCAAAGTTGTAGAGAATTGAATTTCCTATAAAAACTCGCGAGATTCGAATTTTCTGATGAAAGGGCTATTTATTATGAATTATTGAAGTTCAAGTTCAAAATAATTAATTTTTGGAAGTTTTAATTATTTTATTTAAGAAAAACGTTTTTTTTTCAATCCCACATGTGATATGTGAAATGTGCTGAATTCAGATTGGTCTAAGGTGGCTTGAATTTGTTTATTAATTATATTATTATTTTATTAAATTTTCTCGCTTTGTGTTCTAAGCATTTTCCTATAAATAGGTGCTTAGGTTAGAATTGAAAATCACACCGTAAACTCAAGTTTTCTCTCTATATTATCGAGCGATTCTTGTGAGTATTTTGAGTATACTTTGAGTATTGCTATACTTTGCAAAGTTCAAGTCATAGACTATATCCTGTTTCAAATAAAGTACCGATCTTCGAGAGGTAAGTGGATATTATTTTTTTTCAAATGATATTATTTCTTCAATATCATTATACGAAATGTCGATCCAAGTTTTTATCAAATTTGAACTTTTTCATGCTTACTGGGGTTACTATTCATGAGTTACTATTCACGATTCACGAGTTACTATTCACGAAGTTACTATTCACGAAGTTACTATTCACGAAGTTACTATTCACGAGTACTATTCATGAAGCGTGAAGATGTTTTTTTGTGGAATTTCTATCTTTTGGTGTCTGAGTTACTATTCACGATATATTGCACTATTCACGATACTAAGACATTTCACGATACACTATTCAATCAAAAAATAAAATTTTCTTTTCGTCTAAAAATCTATTCTCGATACTAACTCGATCAGATCCATGTTTTGATCATTCTCAATTTTACACCACTATGATTATTTTTGAGGTATTTTTGACGGATAAAACCAAGTACGAATCCTTAATCCTTAATCCTTGTCATTTTGTTTCACCGGATTCGCTTTTAAAAAAATATTTTTTCATCATCCTCGCCTTAAATGATGATATTATGGAATATCTTTGGCCCAGAAAAAAGATGAATGATTTCTAAGAATATCTTTCGGCCCAGAAGTGAAAGATGAATGATTTCAAGAATATCTTTCGCCCAGAGTGCAAAGATGAACAGTGTTTAAATGAATACGACTAATCGATGAATATCTTCGCCCAGAGTAGTAAAAGATGAATATTTGATTCCGTATGTATATCGATTGATGTTACAGGATAAAAGATAGACGATGAACTTTTAAATTCATACATGTAAGATAGTAGTTTGCATTCTCTACTTAACTCTTCTAATGAATTATTATTTCACCGCTAATATTGATTTAAAATTTGTTGTCTATCAGATTCTATTATATTTTTCCCTCGTCAAGACTAACGATAATTTGTCAGATATTATCTTAGTCATAATATTCTTTATCGAGCTAGTCGAGCTCACCCTTTTCCTTTTTGTTCCATTTTTCTCGTGAGGCTAGAATATAAAAAGTACGAGCCTGGGTATGGAATGAAGGTTTTAGAAAGGATTGTTTAGTAGTCCTCACCATTTTTGTAAAATAATGTATCAATAAATGTGATGAGGATTTATTTGAGTATAGATATTGTCTAAAGATAATATTTGTATTCAAACTCACGCTTTTACCGTTGTAATAATAAAGTTGTAGTTGTTTCGCATCTACGATTGACAACCTCGTATTGGGTGATGTATACCTATTTTGGGGGCGCCACAATGGTATCGTAGCTTAGGATATGATCTCCAAGAGATCTGGAATAGTAACTAGAGGGAGAGACGAGTAAAAATCCTTCGCTAAAGGTGTCCTACCTAAGCTTATTTGTTAGTTGGTCAAGATATAGGATATATTATGATATATTGATTTCTTTAATTAACCCTTTTTTACGACAAAGATTTGAGAATGTCGATCGAGAATATTAACAATGGAAATGAGACCGTGAGATGCTGCTCAGATACTCACCAACGAGAGAGAACGCAACAGTAACAGTCGGGCAATGTTCCTCCGCGAACAACACCATTGAGCGAAAGATGATGAACGAGGGATGTTTAGAAGTTTTTGCAGCTCATGCAAAATCGCATTTAGGGAGACTCGTGTTCAAAATACAGAGGAAATGATAGCAATTCACTGTTGTCACACACAAGCAAGCAAAGAAAGAGTCAGACCACCGTAATTTAAGGGAAAGCCAGATCCGATCACGGCCAAGGAAACACGGGGTCAAACAAATTACCAAGATATTCGATGTCTCGGGATGCACGGAGGAACAGAGGGTTCCATTCGCCACCTTTATGTTCCGCGGGCGAAGGCATCACATCGGTGGGAGTCTCAGGAAGCGCACTCCATCCAAATTGCGCACTCAAAGATGTGTCTCGGAGACGTTCTTTAAGCTTATTTAATGACAAATACTTTCCCGAAAGTGTTCGCTATATAAGGAAGTGGAGTTCATCGATTGAACAAAACAATACGACGGTGTCTCAAAGACGAGGCAAAGTTTGCAGAGTTATCCAGTTCAGACCTCATTTGGTGGAGAATGAGGAACGATGACGCGATGTTTCTTAGAGGTTTGAAACCCAAGATACGCCAAGATCTCATTTCTCATAAATTTTCTTTATTCAGATGTTGTAAATGTGGGCTCAATTATTAGAGCGAGATAACGAGTACTACCAACCGAGGGACCACAACCAGTGATCGACGTAGATAAAGCAACAATGTAATAATGATAACCAATGAGAAAGAAACAGACGGACAAAAATGGTAACCACTCGTGGTAATCATGGCCATGAAAATAGAAGAAGCGAGTCAGAGGAGATTTTAAAAGAGGAGATTTAACAACTACTTATGTGAAGACGACAAAGGCTTTAAAAAGAATCGGTTCTAAGGGAGGAGAACGACCACCCATTATATGCTACAAATGCGAAAAGAGGGACATATCACCAAAACCGCCCACAACAGCTCAAGGTATGCTATAATTGTGGAAAGGAAGGACATATCGCCGAGATCAGACAAGAATAAAAACCTAGTTCAATGGGGACTATGACTCAAAAGATCGTCCCTAAAAAGTCAAAGTCAACGATTCCGGAAGAGCGCTTTGTCAGACTCGGGTCATAATGCGAGGAACCCAAACGAGGTGATCACGGTAAGCTATTTATAAATTCTCATGTTTTATACCTTACTTGATACCGGCATACCCATTCATTTATCTCTCCCGCATGTGCTCAACGCTTAAACTCGACCGAGAAATTAGACTTTGACCTATCTCGTGGAAACTCCGCTAGAGAAACTTTCATCACATCCACTGCTTATAAATCTTGTTTGATTCAAGTCAGGCACCATTACCTTACCTCGCTGACCTTTATCTCTTTAAAGATACTTGCTTTTGATGTGATTTTAGGGATTGATCGTTAACTACTCATCATGCCAAAATTGATTGTTTTCGTAAGGTCATAGTTTTCATATTCCTAACCAACCCGTCAGACGTAATTCAAGCAACTAAACCATTAAAATCAATCACCGCTATATCTAATCATAAAGCTATTCGCTTATTAAAAACTGGATGTCAAGCTTTCTTAGCCCATGTTATGGATTTGAATATAAAGACACGCCAAATTTGAATAATATTCCCGTTGTTATATCGACTTTCCGACGATTTCAAGAACTTCCCGCCTACCCCGTAACGTGAAGTCAATTTTTATTGATCTTGAACCCGCACAAAGCCCATTTCTAAAACCCCATATCGAATGGCTCCTATTGAACTTCAGAGTTAAAGGTCCAACTACGTGAATTGTTGACATCTGCTTTCATTCTGGCCCCAAGACATCTCCTCGGGTGCTCCTGCTTTATTTGTAAAAGAAGAAAGACGGAGTATGCGACTTTGTATCGACTATCTGAATCGAACCATGTCACCATCAAGAATAGGTATCCTCACCTCGTATTGATGACTTGTTCGACCAAATGCAGTAAGGCACAATTCTTTTCAAAATCGATCTTCGCTCGATATCATCACCAAGATTAGAATCGAGGATATTCCAAAGACCGCCTTTCGTAACTCCAGATGGGCATTATGAATTCTTAGTCATGTCTTTCTGACTAACTAATGCTCCCGCGCTTTCATGGATATGATGAACCGAGTATTCAAGGAATATTTGATCAATTCGTTGTTGCATTTTATCGATGACATCCTCATATATTCCAAAAGCCGTGAAGATCATGAGCACCATTTGAAGTCGGTACTCCAAAGGCTTCGTGAAAACCAACTATATGCCAAATTGAAGAAATGCGAAGTTCGCTTGAGGAAGTAGCATTCCTCGGGCACGCGGTGTCGAAAACATGGAGTATCCGCTGATCCGCCAAGATCAAGCAATACAAAGTCGAGCAACCAAGCTTGCGATCAAGTACGAGCTTTTTGGGCTTAGCCGGTTATTATCGGAGATTCGTGGAAGGGTTTTCTCAATCGCTACTCCATTAACTCAAATAACTCTTAAGGATACAAAATTCGCTTGGAGCGAAGAATGCGAGAAAAGTTTCCAAGAGCTTAAGAGGAGACTTATTTCTAAGACTGCTCTAACAATACCATCCGTTTCTTGATGGATTTGTTATCTACAAATGATGCTTCGTGCAAAGGGTTAGGATGTGTTCTCATGCAACGGGGAAAGTCATAGCCTATGCCATCGCGACAACTTAAAGAGTATGAGAGGAATTATCCTACTCATGATCTAGAGTCAAGCAAAATGCTGCTACTTAAAAATATGGAGGCACTATCTATATGGGGAGAAAGTGGAGATATATTCGCACCATAAAAGCCTTAAATATTTCTTCACTCAAAAGAACTCAACACGCGGCAATGACGACGCTGGCTCGAGCTATCGAAAGACTACGACCACACTATTCAATACCATCCCGGTAAAGTTTAACGTAGTAGCCGACGCATCGAGTAGAAGATCATATGCGGAACGAAAAGCGATGATGTCAAGTATACGACAGAGCCAACTTTAATAGAAAAAGTTAAGGTCGCTTTCAGCCACCGAATCTTGAAATGATGCGTATGAAGAAGAAAGTACAAGAAGGAGCTATTCCTAAGCGAGAATCGATGAAGAAGGAATACTTCGAGTCCACTCTAGACTTTCAGTGTCCCTAACGACTCGATTTGAAGTACAAGATTACGATGGAGGCACACAATACGCCATTTGCAATCCATCCTCGAAGTACTAAATGTATCGTGATCTTCGGCATACATTTTGGTGGAACAATACGAAGAGAGAGATTGCAAAGTTTATCTCGATGTGTTTAACTTGCTAACGTAAAAGGCGAGCATCTTGTACCTAAGGGTCCGCTGCAAACCACTCGAGATTCCTAATGGAAGTGGGAACACATTACTATGGATTTCAAGCATTTGTCTTCCTACGCTTTCTTTCAAGGCATCAATGCTATTTGGGTTATTGTTGATAGATTAACCAAGTCCGCTTCATTTCTTGCCGACACGGAGACTTATTCCCTCGAACGCCTTGCTAGTATGTACGGAATGAGATTGTGAGGTCAGTACATGGCATGCCCAGTATCCATAGTTTCGATCGTGACCCAAGATTCACTTCAAGATTTTGGGTGTTAGCTTGCAAAAAAGCTATGGGCACGGATTTGCGATTTAGTTCGCATACCATCCCCAAACCATTTTATTAATCGAGAGGACTATTCAAACTCTCAAGATCTATTAAGACTCGTGGTCCTGTACTTCAAGGGTAGTTGATAAGTATTTACCATCGGTGGAATTCTCCTACAACAACAAAGCTTATCGTGCAAGTATAGTGTGGCTCCATTCAAGCATTATATGGACGAAAATGTCGCTTCTCCAATATGTTGGGATGAGGTGGGTGAAGCAACATTGTTGGGACCCGAAGTTAAGACGTATGACTCACCGAAAAGATCCAAATGATTCGACAACGATACAAACCAAGACAAGATCGACAAAAGAGTTATGCGATCTTCATCGAAAGGACGGGAATTTAATGTGGGGGATCATGATTGTCATGAAGTCGCTCCATGGAAGGGAGTTACAAGATTTGGGAAGAGAGGAAAGCTCAATCCACGCATTTATCGTCCATTTCAAATTCTCGACCGAGTAGGAAATGTAGCCTATAGACTCACATTCTCCGAGTATGTCTCGTGTTCATAATGTGTTTCATATATCCGTATTTCAGAATATGTGAAAGACCCAACCACGCTATCGAAAGTTAGAACCGACGAGATAGTCAAGACTTAACGTATGAGGAGGTACCACACCAAGATCTTGATAGAAGGAGTACGCATGTCCACGCCAAGAAAGGTCATACCACAAGTTAAAGTTTTGTGGAGGAATCATGCTATAGAGGAAATGACCGAATTGAAACTAAATGAAAGCGAGGTATCCTCACCTTTTCAAACACTGTGTACGTACGCCAATTTCGAGAGACGAAATTTCATAAGGAGGGAGGTCAGAAGACCTCAAATTTTTAAATAAAAAGGAATTTCTTTTATTTATTATTTTGAAATAGTAAGGGTTGATTTGATTAATGTGGATAGTTATGGGTAAAACGCGCAATATTTCAAAATAAAATAAGTGTGGTTATAAAATATTCATTATCGCTTTGAATATTCGTTTGGTCGTGGAATATTCAGATCGCTTGGGAATATTCGTATTTACTTTGCAAAAGCATGTGTGGGCCCCATAACTAAAAGCGATCGATGAAGAAAACGACAAATATAAGTTGTTTTTAAATAATCTACAGAAGTTGTTACCAAGTAATATCGCTGAAATACCCTATGGTTAAAACACACTAATACGCCGCTTGTCAAAAGAAAGAAGACACCAGATTGCACCAATTATTGATTCTTACGTAGAAGGCACTACTCAATAATGGTTACAGAATTAATTACGCTCAAATTTTATTTTATCGAAGTTAATAATTGTCATATGATATTTTATATCATTGTTTGTTTCAATAATCACATTACACAAGATTTTTCATTATCGGCAATAATTCATATTATCCTAATAATATTATTAGATAACATTATTGGCAATGTCTAGAAAGTTCTGCCTTTAAGGAGAGGTTTGGTCACCTAATCATGCACCAAGAAGAAGAAATTTTATCGAAAGCCCCTCTTCCTTGAACCGCCTCGTCACAATATCAGGATTCTCAATATTATTTGTGAATAATTAATTATTGATTTATATGATGAGGAAAATATTGATTTTATGTGGATATATGGAGAAAATTTTTAAAATGACAATTGTTGAAAATTAATATTTTATCTTTTTCTCGATAAAATAATTCATTTAAATATATTATTTTAATAATATATAATAATGGTGATATTTTTTTTACAACGAATGTGGGATATATGAGTATACGAGGAGGAAGAGTATTTTTTGTTGCAATAAATGTTTAAAACATGTTAAACATGCTCTGGACCCCATTTATCGACCGAAATTTGATTATAAATGTAAAAATCGCCTGCTTGTGGATTTCTTTACCAATTTCTATTTGGAATTTGGAAAACTTTCTTCTGCAAAGTTGTAGAGAATTGAATTTCCTATAAAAACTCAAGAGATTCGAATTTTCTGATGAAAGGGCTATTTATTATGAATTATTGAAGTTCAAGTTCAAATAATTAATTTTTGAAGTTTTAATTATTTTTTTAAGAAAAAACGTTTTTTTTCAATCCCACATGTGATATAAAATGTGTGAATTCTGAATTCAGATCTAAGGTGGGCTTGAAAATTTATTAATTATATTATTATTATTTTTTAATTTTTTTCTCGCTTTCGTGTTTCTAAGATTTTCCTATAAATAGGTGCTTAGGTTAGAATTGAAAATCACACCGTAAATCAAGTTTTCTCTCTATATTATCGAGCGATTCTTGTGAGTATTTTGAGTATACTTTGAGTATTGCTATACTATGCAAGTTCAAGTCATAGACTATATCCTGTTTCAAATAAAGACTGATCTTTCGAGGTAAGTGGATATTATTTTTTCTCAAATGATATTATTTCTTCAATATCATTATAATCAAATGTCGATCCAAAGTTTTTATCAAATTTGAACTTTTTCATGCTCTGGGGTACTACTATTCATGAGTTACTATTCATGAGTTACTATTCACGAAGTTACTATTCACGAGTTACTATTCACGAGTTACTATTCACGAGTTACTATTCACGAGTACTATTCATGAAGTCATGAAGATGTTTTTTTGTGGAATTTCTATCTTTTGGTGTCTGAGTTACTATTCACGATACTAAGACTATTCACGATACTCAAGACTATTCACGATACTAAATTATTCAATTTAAAAATAAAATTTCTTCTTTTCGTCTAAAATATCTATTCGATACTAACTCGATCAGATCCATGTTTTGATCATTCTCAATTTTACACCACTATGATTATTTTTTTGAGGTATTTTTGACGGATAAAACCAAGTACTAATCCTTAATCCTTAATCCTCATCATTTTGTTTCACCGATTCGCTTTTTTAAAAAATATTTTTCATCATCCTCACCTTAAATGATGATATTATGGAATATCTTCGGCCTCAGAGTGCAAAGATGAAATGATTTCTAAGAATATCTTCGCCCAGAAGTAAAAGATGAATGATTTCAAGAATATCTTCGCCCGAGAGCAAAGATGAAATGAAAGTGTTTTAAATGAATACGACTTAATCGATGAATATCTTCGCCCAGAGTAAAAGATGAATATTTGATTCCGTATGTATATCGATTGATGTTACAGGATAAAAGATAGACGATGAACTTTTAAATTCATACATGTAAGATAGTAGTTTGCATTCTCTACTTAACTCTTCTAATGAATTATTATTTCACCGCGAATATTGATTTAAAATTTGTTGTCTATCAGATTCTATTATATTTTTCCTCGTCAAGACTAACGATAATTTGTCAGATATTATCTTAGTCATAATATTCTTTATCGAGCTAGTTGAGCTCACCCTTTTCCTTTTTGTTCCATTTTTCTCGTGAGGCTAGAATATAAATGAAGTACGTTAGCTGGGGTAATGGAATGAAGGTTTTAGAAAGGATTGTTTAGTAGTCCTCACCATTTTTGTAAAATAATGTATCAATAAATGTGATGAGGATTTATTTGAGTATATAGATATTGTCTAGAAGATAATATTTGTATTCAAACTCACAGCTTTACCGTTGTAATAATAAAGTTGTAGTTGTTTCTTCGCACTCATGATCGACAACTCGTAATGGTGATGTATACCTATTTTGGGGCGCCACAACTGGTATCGTAGCGTAGCTAGGATACGATCTCCGCGAGATCGGGAATAGAACTAGAGGGGAGAGACGAGTAAATCCTTCGCTAGTGTCCTACCTAAGCTTATTTGTTAGTTGGTCAAGATATATAGATATTATGTGATATATTGATTTCCTTAATTAACCCTTGTTTTACGACAAGATTTTGAGAATGTCGATCGAGAATATTAACAATGGAAATGAGACCGTGGAGATGCCTCAGACTCACCAACGAGGAGAACGTGCAGTCGGGCAATGTTCCTCCCGTGAACAAATACCACCATCGAGCGTATGATGAACGAGGGATGTTTAGAAGTTTTTTGCAGCTCATGCAAAATCGCACGAGGGAGACTCGTGTTCAAAATACAGAGGAAATGATAGCAATTCACTTGTTGTCACAAACCAAGCTCAAAGAGTCAGGGACCACCGTAATTTAAGGGAAAGCCAGATCCGATCACGGCGGAAACACGGGTCAAACAAATTACCAAGATATTCGATGTCTCGGGATGCACGGAGAGAACAGAAGGTTCCATTCGCCACCTTTATGTTCCGTGGCGCGGGCATCATCGGTGGGAGTCTCAGAAGCGCACTCCATCCAAATTGCACTCAAAGATGTCTCGGGAGACGCTTTCAGAAAGCTATTTAATGACAAATACTTTCCTCGAAAGTGTTCGCTATACGAAGGAAGTGGAGTTCATCGATTGAACAAAACAACACGACGACGGTGTCTCAAAGACGAGGCAAAGTTTGCAGAGTTATCCAGTTTCAGACCTCATTTGGTGGAGAATGAGGAACGATGACGCGGATGTTTCTTAGAGGTTTGAAACCCCAAGATACGCCAAGATCTCATTTCTCATAAATTTTCTTTATTCAGATGTTGTAAATGTGGCTCAATTATTAGAGCGAGATAACGAGTACTACCAACCGAGGGACCACAACCAGATCGTACTGTAGAGATAGCAGCCAATGTAATAATGATAACTCAATGAGAAAGAAACAGACGGACAAAAAAAATGGTAACCACTCCGTGGTAATCATGGCCATGAAAATAGAAGAAGCGAGTCGAGGAGATTTTAAAAGAGGAGATTTAACAACGACTATGTGAAGACGACAAAGGCTTAAAAGAATCGGTTCTAAGGGAGGAGAACGACCACCCCATTATATGCTACAAATGCGAAAAGAGGGACATATCACCAAACCGCCCACAACAGCTCAAGGTATGCTATAATTGTGGAAAGGAAGGACATATCGCCGAGATCAGACAAGAATAAACCTAGTTCAATGGGGACTATGACTCAAAAGATCGTCCCCGTAAAAGTCAAAGTCAACGATTCCGGAAGAGCGCTTTGTCAGCGATCGGTCATAATGCGAGGAACCCAAACGAGGTGATCACGGTAAGCTATTTATAAATTCTTATGTTTATACCTTACTTGATACCGGCATACCCATTCATTTATCTCTCCGCATGTGCTCAAACGCTTAAACTCGACCGAGAAAATTAGACTTTCGACCTATCTCGTGGAAACTCCGCTAGAGAAACTTTCATCACATCCACTCGCTTATAAATCTTGTTTGATTCAAGTCAGGCACCATTACCTTACCTGCTGACCTTTTCTCTCTTTAAAGATACTTGCTTTTGATGTGATTTTAGGATTGATCGTTAACTACTCATCATGCCAAAATTGATTGTTTTCGTAAGGTCATTAGTTTTCATATTCCTAACCAACCCGTTGTATTTAATTCAAGCAACTAAACCATTAAAATCAATCACCGCTATATATCTAATCATAAAGCTATTCGCTTATTAAAAACGGATGTCAAGCTTTCTTAGCCCATGTTATGGATTTGAATAAAGACACGCCAAATTTGAATAATATTCCCGTTGTTATCGACTTTCCCGACGATTTCAAGAACTTCCCGCCTACCCCGTAACGTGAAGTCAATTCTTTATCGATCTCAACCCGCACAAAGCCCATTTCTAAAACCCCATATCGAATGGCTCCTATTGAACTTCAGAGTTAAAGGTCCAACTACAGAATTGTTGGACATCGGCTTTCATTCGGCCCCAGTAGACATCTCCTCGGGGTGCTCCTGCTTTATTCAGAAAAGAAGAAAGACGGAGTATGCGACTTTGTATCGACTATCTGGAATCGAACCATGTCACCATCAAGAATAGGTATCCTCACCTCGTATTGATGACTTGTTCGACCAAATGCAGGGGCACAATTCTTTTCAAAATCGATCTTCGCTCGATATCATCACCAAGATTAGAATCGAGGATATTCCAAAGACCGCCTTCGTAACTCCCTGGGATGGGCATTATGAATTCTTAGTCATGTCTTTCTGACTAACTAATGCTCCTCGCGCTTTTCATGGATATGATGAACCGAGTATTCAAGGAATATTTGATCAATTCGTTGTTGTTTTTATCGATGACATCCTCATATATTCCAAAAGTCGTGAAGATCATGAGCACCATTTGAAGTCGGGTACTCCAAAGGCTTCGTGAAAACCAACTATATGCCAAATTGAAGAAATGCGAAGTTCGCTTGAGGAAGTAGCATTCCTTGGGCACGCGGTGTCAAAACACGGAGTATCCGCTGATCCGGCCAAGATCAAGCAATACAAAGTCGGAGCAACCAAGCTCATGATCAAGTACGAGCTTTTTGGGCTTAGTGGTTATTATCGAGATTCGTGGAAGGGGTTTCTCTCTAATCGCTACTCCATTAACTCAAATTAACTCTAAGGATACAAAATTCGCTTGGAGCGAAGAATGCGAGAAAAGTTTCCAAGAGCTTAAGAGAGACTTATTTCTAAGACTGTTCTAACAATACCATCCGGTTTGATGATGGATTTGTTATCTACAAATGATGCTTCGTGCAAAGGGTTAGGATGTGTTCTCATGCAACGGGGAAAGTCATAGCCTATGCCTCGCGATGACAACTTAAAGAGTATGAGAGGAATTATCCTACTCATGATCTAGAGTCAAGCAAATGCTTTTCTAAAAAATATGGAGGCACTATCTATATGGGGAGAAAGTGGAGATATATTCGCACCATAAAAGCCTTAAATATTTCTTCACTCAAAAAGAACTCAACACGCGGCAATGACGCTGGCTCGAGCTATCGAAAGACTACGACCACACTATTCAATACCATCCCGGTAAAGTTTAACGTGGTAGCCGACGCGATCGAGTAGAAGATCATATGCGAACGAAAAGCGATGATGTCAAGTATACGACAGAGCCAACTTTAATAGAAAAAGTTAAGGTCGCTTGCCCACCGAATCTTGAGCCGATGATGCGTATGAAGAAGAAAGTACAAGAAGGAGCTATTCCTAAGCGAGAATCGATGAAGAAGGAATACTTCGAGTCCACTCTAGACTTTGTGTTCCTAACGACTGATTTGAAGTACAAGATTATGATGGAGGCACACAATACGCCATTTGCAATCCATCCTCGAAGTACTAAATGTATCGTGATCTTCTACATACATTTTGGTGGAACAATACGAAGAGAGAGATTGCAAAGTTTATCTCGATGTGTTTAACTTGCCAACGTAAAGGCGAGCATCTTGTACCTAAGGGTCCGCTGCAACCACTTGAGATTCCTAAATGGAAGTGGGAACACATTACTATGGATTTCACATTTTTGTCTTCCTACTAGCTTCTCAAGGCATCAATGCTATTTGGGTTATTGTTGATAGATTAACCAAGTCTCGCTTATTTCTTGCCGATACGGAGACTTATTCCTCGAACGCCTTGCTAGTATGTACGTGAATGAGATTGTGAGGTCAGTATGGCATGCCCGATCCATAGTTTCGGATCGCGACCCAAGATTCACTTCAAGATTTTGGGTTAGCTTGCAAAAAGCTATGGGCACGGATTTGCGATTTAGTTCGCATACCATCCCCAAACCAGACGGACAATCGAGAGGACTATTCAAACTCTCAAGATCTATTAAGACTCGTGGTCCTAGACTTCAAGGGTAGTTGGGATAAGTATTTACCATCAGTGGAATTCTCCTACAACAACAAAGCTATCGTGCAAGTATAGTGTGGCTCCATTCAAGCATTATATGGACGAAAAATGTCGCTTCTCCAATATGTTGGGATGAGGTGGGTGAAGCAACATTGTTGGGACCCGAAAGTTAGTACGTATGACTCACCGAAAAGATCCAAATGATTCGACAACGATACAAACCAAGACAAGATCGACAAAAAAGAGTTATGCGATCTTCATCGAAAGGACGGGAATTTAATGTAGGGGATCATGATTGTCATGAAGTCGCTCCATGGAAGGGAGTTACAAGATTTGGGAAGAGAGGAAAGCTCAATCCACGATTTATCGTCCATTTCAAATTCTCGACCGAGTAGGAAATGTAGCCTATAGACTCATAAGCATTCTCCGAGTATGTCTCGTGTTCATAATGTGTTTCATATATCCGCATTTCAGAATATGTGAAAGACCCAACCACGCTATCGAAGTTAGAACCCACGAGATAGCCAAGACTTAACGTGATGAGGAGGTACCGCCAAGATCTTGATAGAAGGAGCATGTCCCACGCCAAGAAAGGTCATACCACAAGTTAAAGTTTTGTGGAGGAATCATGCTATAGAGGAAATGACCGAATTGAAACTAAATGAAAGCGAGGTATCCTCACCTTTTCAAACACTGTGTACGTACGCCAATTTCGAGGACGAAATTTCATAAGGAGGGAGGTCAGTAGACCCCAAATTTTTAAATAAAAAGGAATTTTCTTTATTTATTATTTTGAAATAGTAAGGGTTGATTTGATTAATGTGGATAGTTAAGGGTTAAATACGCAAATATTTCAAAAAATAAGCAAGTGGTTATAAAATATTCATTATCGCTTTGGAATATTCGCTTGGTCGTGGAATATTCGCATCGCTTGTGAATATTCGTATTTACGCAACACAAGCCCATGTGGGGCCCCATAACTAAAAAGCGATCGATGAAGAAAACGACAAATATAAGTTGTTTTTAAATAACTACAGAAGTTGTTACCAAGTAATACCGTTTGAATACCCGCGGTTAAAACACACTAATACGCCATTGTCGAACAAGAAGATACCAGATTGCACCAATTATTGATTCTTACGTAAGAAGGCACTACTCAATAATGGTTACAAAGAATTACCGCTCAAAGATTTTATCGAAGTTAATAATTGTCATATGATATTTTATATCATCATTGTTTCAATAATCACATTACACAAGATTTTTCATTATCGGCTAATAATTCATATTATCCTAATAATATTATTAGATAACATTATTGGCAATGTCTAGAAAGTTCTGCTCTAAGGAGAGGTTTGGTCACCTAAATCATGCCAAGAAGAAGAAGAAATTTTATCGAAAGCCCCTCTTCCCTGAACCCGCCTCGTCATTAATATCAGATTCTCAGTAATATTATTTGTGAATAATTAATTATTGATTTATATGATGAGGAAAATATTGATTTTATGTGGATATAGATGGAGAAAATTTTTAAATGACAATTGTTGAAAATTAATATTTTATCTTTTTCTCGATAAAATAATTCATTTAAATATATTATTTTAATAATATATATATAATAATGATGATATTTTTACAACGAATGTGGGATATATGAGTATACGAGGAGAAGAGTATTTTTGTTGCAATAAATGTTTAAAACATGTTAAACATGCTCATGGACCCCATTTATCGATCGAAATTTGATTATAAATTTAAAATCGCCTGCTTGTGGATTTCGGCCAATTTCTATTTGGAATTTGGAAAACTTTCTTCTGCAAAGTTGTAGAGAATTGAATTTCCTATAAAAACTCAAGAGATTCGAATTTTCTGATGAAAGGGCTATTTATTATGAATTATTGAAGTTCAAGTTCAAAATAATTAATTTTTGAAGTTTTAATTATTTTATTTAAGAAAACGTTTTTTTCATTTTTCCCACATGTGATACAATGTGTGTGTGGATCTGAATTCAGATTTCTAAGGTCTAAGGTGGGCTTGAATTTGTTTAATTATATTATTATTTTATTAAATTTTCTGCTTTGCTGTGTTCTAAGCATTTTCCTATAAATAGGTGCTTAGGTTAGAATTGAAAATCACACCGTAAATCAAGTTTTCTCTCTATATTATCGAGCGATTCTTGTGAGTATTTTGAGTATACTTTGAGTATTGCTATACTATGGCAAGTTCAAGTCATAGACTATATCCCTAGTGTTTCAAATAAAGACACCGATCTTCGAGGTAAGTGATATTATTTTTTTCAAATGATATTATTTCTTCAATATCATTATAATCAAATATCGATCCAAGTTTTTATCAAATTTGGAACTTTTTCATGCTGGGTTATATTCATTCATGGGTTACTATTCATGAGTTACTATTCACGAAGTTACTATTCACGAGTTACTATTCACGAAGTTACTATTCACGAAGTTACTATTCACGAGTACTATTCATGAAGCGTGAAGATGTTTTTTGTGGAATTTCTATCTTTTGTGTCTGAGTTACTTATTCACGATACGACTATTCACGATACTAAGACTATTCACGATACATTATTCACGATACTATTCTATTCAATCAAAAATAAAATTTCTTCTTTTCGTCTAAAATATCTATTCGGATACTAACTCGATCAGATCCATGTTTTGATCATTCTCAATTTTACACCACTATGATTATTTTTGAGGTATTTTTTTGACGTGGATAAAACCAAGTACTAATCCTTAATCCTTAATCTCGTCATTTTGTTTCACCGATTCGCTTTTTTAAAAAATATTTTCATCATCCTCACCTTAAATGATGATATTATGGAATATCTTTGGCCCAGAAGGCAAAGATGAATGATTTCTAAGAATATCTCTTCGCCCAGAAAGCAAAGATGAATGATTTCAAGAATATCTTTCGTCCAGAAGCAAAAGATGAACAGTGTTTAAATGAATACGACTTAATCGATGAATATCTTCGCCTCAGAAAAAAAGATGAATATTTGATTCCGTATGTATATCGATTGATGTTACAGGATAAAAGATAGACGATGAACTTTTAAATTCATACATGTAAGATAGTAGTTTGCATTCTCTACTTAACTCTTCTAATGAATTATTATTTCACCATGCTAATATTGATTTAAAATTTGTTGTCTATCAGATTCTATTAGATTTTTCCTCGTCAAGACTAACGATAATTTGTCAGATATTATCTTAGTCATAATATTCTTTATCGAGCTAGTTGAGCTCACCCTTTTCCTTTTTGTTCCATTTTTCTCGTGAGGCGAGAATATAAATGAAACGTAGCCTGGGGTATGGAAATGAAGGTTTTAGAAAGGATTGTTTAGTAGTCCTCACCATTTTTGTAAAATAATGTATCAATAAATGTGATGAGGATTTATTTGAGTATAGATATTGTCTGTAAGATAATATTTGTATTCAAACTCACAGCTTTATCATCAGTAATAATAAAGTTGTAGTTGTTTCGCATCATGTATCGACAACTCGTAATGGGTGATGGGAGGTTATTTGTCACACAATCGCACTGTCACTGGGCCTTATTCGATCATCCAGTCTAATTGTTCACGATGTCGGCCCACCTTTTGATGTTCTCACCCACCAAAGTGTGTCAACCCACATTGTTGTTGTCTAAGCCCAATGAAGTTGCCCAATCATGTTGCCACAAGATGCTTTCCATTTAGCCCACGAATTTCCAACTAGTACAACACTTACCTAGGTTGTCAGACAAGTTTGTTAATGCGTCGCCCCGTATGTACGTCCGCGTGCATTAGCCTTGTTGCATGCTGGGCACAAGCCCATGCCATGCCTTGGCATGCCAAGCTCAGCATGTGTCATGCCCACGTTCTTGCTCGTTCATGTCCAGCTCATGAACAAGTCTTTGATTCGATCCAAGCCAACAATCCGATGTTAGACATTGTTATAGGGGAGCCCAACAATGTCCCAACATCCAAAGACGCACGCCGCCGGCACTTGCCCGTGGTGGTCCCGGTGACCTTCTTGAGCACCCCTATAGTAACACTTATGAAAATTTCCAAAGTGTCACGACTAGACATTAGACCTGTCTGAGGAAGCATAATGCAAACCATGTAGATTTGCTAATTTTCTGGCATAGCCCATTTGTTTCACAATGACCCAACTTGCTGCCTAGTGTCGCCCACTGCTGCACAACGCTGCTCATTACTGTCCAATTGACTAAGTGTCAAACTCGTTTGCCGACTAAGTGCGTCCAACGCCCTTGGCTGTCGCACGCTGCTGCTCACTATCGCACACATACGCATTGTCCCAGAATTGAGTGTCAAAAACTAGCTTGGCATACTATCTGGACGTCTCCCATGCCAAGTTCGTGTCAACCCATTAAAGGGCTAACACCTAGGCCTAGCTTACGCCTGACCTCTAGGTAGATCTGACAATATAGTTAGTTAACTGTTGGGTCAAACCATATTAACTAGAACCAAATGGGTCGGTTAACTATTTTTATTTATTCAGGTTGGTTAAAGTTTGGAACCATATTTTTTAAAATAAATATAGTTCTGAAGCGGTTAACCATTTTTCAACCCATATTCCATTCAATCACACTTTTCCTACGGGCTGCCCCAACTACTACTACTATCGTACTAAATTAAAATTATAAAATTCATTTAATTAAATACTCAACTTCATTCAATCACACTCCTCCTCCGGGCTGTCCCCAACTAACCTGATATTTCCTTCTTTTTCCAGATCAAGACGTTGCCCATATTTTTAAAGCTCATTATTATCCATTCTCACAAATGAAACTGTAATCCAAGAGTTGAGTTTCATTTCATTTGATTTTGGTATTTAAATGTTCTCCAAAAAGACTTAAATTGGTTTTTAATTAATTCAAGGAATTTTTAAATTTTAATTTGTGTTATAAGTTTATTTTAATTTTTGAAGATAATACGTTATCATTCCACAATTTAAGTCCTATTTGCAAAATCTAATTTATACTTTTTGCATGCTTGTAGATAAATATAATGAGTGTTTATTTTATTAGTGAAATTGTATGTTATATTAGAAGACATTATTATGTCATTTTATGCCATTATAAAATTTTGATAACAAAAAGAAAAGAAAATAAATGATGACTCGACTTTGAGGAATAATTTTTCTTACAAACAGAATCATTTTCAATATTAACTACACACATTAATCAATATCAAATAAATTATAAGTAGTAATCGTCTTAAAGCCTTGTCACAATTTTATTATAAATAATAAAATTATACTATAGTGTATTTTGGATTTCAACATTTCTATTAGCGAGGTTAATAATAATTTTGAAAAATTATTTAAATATGGAAGGGTATTAATAATTTCAATTTAAAATTTTATTAGTATAGTTTTTTAGCATTTTATTATTTATATTAATAATTTTGTATCATATTATTACTTATTTAATTTAATTGTGATGATCATGATTTCATTTTTCAAAAAGTTTTGTTTAAAAGTCAAAACATCTTAAAATTATTAATATGATTAATATGATTTTAAACCATAACTATATAGTTTCAACCTCATAACCTATATTAAAAATAATAAATATAATTTTAATTACATATTTTAAAAATTAAAATCAACTCATAATCATATTTTATCAGGCTATCTACCTCCAGGCTTCCTCGGATCATGTATTTAGTTGATTTATCCGGCCTGGCCTAGATTAGTTTAGGCGGTCGGTTTGTGCATAACTACTTTTTATCGATACGACCAAATTAATGACAGAAGGTATACATGTGTCAATTATTTGTTAGTTTGTTACGAATTGAATATGGTCTGATAATTTATTTTTATATATGTCTACCATATATATAATGCCTTAATACATCTACTTTTTCAAATGCTTGTATATTTCTTTAAAAAAAGAAGGAAAATCAAAAGTAAACTAAAACTAAATTTAAATTAAAATTAAAATTAAAATTAAAATTAAAACTAAAATATTAAAAACTAAATGAACATTATAGTCAAATTCCAATAAAACTAAATAAAATAAATAGTAAAACTAAATTTCATAGTGAATAAAATATAATTTCCAAACAGTTCTATATTTTGAAAGAATCCCATTATTAAATCTTTAAACTCTCCCCAAATCAAATCAACAAAGACACGCCTCAAACTCTCTCCCCCTCGTTAGCAACCATTTTCATGTCGTCGTCTTCTCAGATGGAGTAGTAGCGATAACGACGGTGGTGGCGGCCTTGACGTTCACGACAGCGACGATGACTGCCTTGTTCACGACAACGACGGTTGCGACTGCCTTATTCACGACAACGACGGTTACGGCTGCCTTAGTCAAGGTTTAGAGACACAGTTCATCTAATCGTGGAAGGGTAACTCGTCCAACTCCAACAAGTGTCAGTTAAATATATAAATTATTATTATATATTATATATAATATTTAGTTGATATATAAAATTAATTAATTTATCTAAAAAAGTTAAACCTATTTGAATAATGAATTTTTTATTGTTTTTTATTTTTTATTTTTTATTTTTTAATAAATAAATATTTTAGAGGTTATAACTTAGAATACACAAAAAAGCTCAAAAGGCTTTTCCTAAGATGCTCTATCCTCAGGTTTCTGTAAGATGCTCTCTCTCCTCTATCGTCCAGATCTATTTTCCCACTATCGCCATTTTCTTCCATCGCCGAGATCAACCGCCATTTCCGTAAGATGCTCTCTCTCCCCAGCTTTCTCTACTATCGCCATTTCCTTCCCCAAATCAAATTCATAAAATTAAAAATAATTTATTTATCCTTCCCCAAATCAAACCTAATTTCTGTCGGATAAATTTCTGAATAATAAAACTTTCAATCAATCCTCAATGAAAATCAAAGTGTTGTAAGCAATCAAGGACAAGGGCAAAGAAGCAGTATAAAAAGAGTTTTCAATTAGAGGAAAATAAGGTAAATAAACCTTTTTTGATATTGTATTTGGCGGAATCAAAATACAACTTGTACTATAAATTAGGAGTTTAGGATTGAAGAACATGTACTGTATTTTGGTTGTATTTTATACTGTATTTGGTTGAAGTTTGCGAATAGAAAAATTTGGGGCAACGTAGAAGATGAACTCTGAAGGCTGAAGTGTTGAACTGGTCTAACCCGCGAATCAGCCACCACTTGGTTGGGTCAGGCAGTTTAACTGTTGATTCGTCGGGTTTGAATAATTTTGGACAAAAAATAGTTTATTGGTTCAAATTGGACCAGAAGGCCGACCGATTTCGTTTTATTGGTTCAACCGCCGAATCTGAAAACCATGCTATTAGTAGAAGTCAATTCGTAGTCAAAGTGTATTCCAGCTAGAAATTGGCCGGATCAATCAAAATTAACATAATTATTGTTTTAAAATATTTAGAAATTAATTGACGATTTTCAAAATTTTAATGTCAAATTGATTTTTGTCCAAACTTAAGGGATATTTTTGTCATTAGCCGTTTCCAATCTGTCAAAATGGAAGAAAAATTTTGGGAATTGTTTTTTTTTTAATTATTAAAACTCATAATATCAATCAAAATCGAAGAACAAGAAAAACACTTTATTTTCATATCCCTTCTTTTTTTCTTCATTTTGATCTAAACGTCGAATTAAGCATGCATAAATGTAAATGTACTGAATTCCACGACCTCCAAAAAAATAAAAATAGAAAAATATAAAAACAGCTTATAAATATTTTAACGAAACAAGAAAGATAAAAAAAAATTAAAAAACAAAAAGCTGAGACAAACATCATCATTGCCATGCATTTCTTGGCAATACACGAGATATATAATTAAATATTAATAGCGCTAAATATTATCTATGCAAGCAATTTTAATAGCTTCAACCATTAAAATGACCTCTTCATGAACAATGAAAGGATCAAATACAATAAGCATAATAGAAGTCTCTAAATTAATTACTTAAACAAATTAAGGAGTGAGTAGAGTTTTATTCATTCTCATGTCACAACAAGAACAGAGAATGAAGTCTTTTTTTCAGCAACATCAATTAAATTCTAGTTACAATACAAACGCCATAGGCTAAATAATACATCTCAAGGTACTTAAGAGAGAGAAAGTAGAAAGGGAGAGAGATGTGAGGATGAGATTGATTGACCAGTCCTAACCATGGTTGATATACTAGAGGAGAAAAACCCAAGACACTAAAAATATATTCCAAGGGTTACTTTTGGATGCATCTGAGCTCCATAGCCATTAATGGAGCTCCTACATGTAAAAGGATGAGTACTGCTAAATGCAAAAAGCAAAAAAATCCCCACCTATTATTGTGGTGATTTTGGCTATAACTCCCGTAGTTTAGCCTTAGTAAATTTACAAACTAAAGAGATACAAATGCAGGAGTTAGTGAAATCCATCATCTCCCCTTAACCCTAAGAAGAGATGAATGGTTTTGTTAGACCAAGACTGTAAAAGATTTTAAAACTGAATATTAAAAAAAGATTTAATAGAAACAAAAAAAAAAAAAAAAAAGCTAGTCACAGTTTTAAAATCTTAAGACTAGAGTTGAAATTACCACAAAAAAAAACTTGGGGCATATATAACCCATATGCCCGTGATTTGCCTAAACTACTAAAACTACGAGATGGATGAATTAGTTTTAAAAAAAAGGGAAAAGAAAAAATAAAGTTGAGAAAAATCAGCCATACCAAGATCAACACGGTGAAGTTATGAAATGTATCATTTTTTGCGCGCCACCAGTTGAATTTGCTTTTTTTTAAAATGGGCTGTTTGATTAACTAGCCGTTCCGCGGCTAATTAAACTGAGGTTAAACACATTTGATGATCCAACTTAGCTCTTTTAGATTGCTCAAGTTGGTGAGATGCATATGCATGCTTTTGTTTCTCTTTTAGGAAACCCTTATTCCTGTAAAAAGAAACAAAGATGGAGAATTTTTTCTCCAAACTCTGATGGTAACCCCTATGGGGGGTTTTCTATTTTGGGAAGAACCGAACGCCGCGCTTGGGCAGGGCCGGGCCGGGCCTCCCTCGTGAGAGAGAAAGAGGAGAGAGAAAAGAGGAAGAACCATGGTTAGGCCAAAGGTTTTTTTCAGAATTATGCTTCTGAGGAGGAGAGTTGAGATGAACGAATCTCTTAACGATGAGGCACTGGTGCTTGGAGAGCCATTGTCACGCCTGTGGCACAGCAAAACAAACTGTCAAAAATATTAGTGCCTCGATCTTAAAAACAAACTATATATATGAAACTTTAATTTATTGACTATTTTTTCCCTAATATATATCAATGTTTTTTTTTTTCAAAATTAAGAATAATCAACATAAAATGTAGGACTATCATTTGCAGAAGGAAGTACTATATTTTCAAATAAATAAAATAATTCAAGTAACAAATACACATACAGATGTACAGGTACGTACAGCCAGGGATGGTAAGGGTTCCTCCTATTTGGCACTCATTACATTTTTCTGGTATTTCAAAATCAAATTATAAGATTTAAGTTTGATTTTTAAAATTAATGAGATATTTTAATTCAAATTCAAAATTGACATAATTATATTTAATTTTAATCAATGCAATGATAAATACCGTACACTATCTAAAAAGTAGTACTAATTATAATATTTTTATTATTTCATAATTTTTGATACATTAATTATATCAATTTTAAATTTAAAAATATTTCAAAATAACTTTCAAAAATCTCCTTTAATTTAAACTTTTGACTAGTAGGTAAAGAGATTATTATGTACTAGGTTAGAATATTTATTGTTTCAGCATCATGATCATCAATTATGTAGTTAAGTGATCATCATACTCTTGCAGGCCCTACATTGTACCCACTATATATACTTATATAGTAGCTAGAATCAAAAGACTTTTTTTTTCTGGTGTAAATTTATTTTCTCCCAATGTGTTGATTGGTCTTTTTATTGTATAACTGCAACTGTTACTGCATTCAAATTTATTTCAGCTTAAAATAGCCTACGTACTATAGATATATATATATATTCACTGTTAAAGTAGTGTAAAATTGGGGTGACATAAATTGTAGTACATCATTATAAGTTTATGCTTTGTGTGCGCAATAAATCAACACCATGATGCATGTCTCAGACTTTTATGCAGGCAGTTTAATTGCAAATCCTGCATGAAAAGATCTTTTCTACTATGCTAGGGCCGAAGAGCAAAGAAGAAGAAAACACAGGCTATAAGAATATACACACAAATAAATAACTACCCCTTTGTCCCATTTTATGTGCCCACTTTAAATTAGGTCATATTTGAAGGAAATAACAATTCAGCATTGTGTTCCATATATATATAGTTGTCTCTTTCTTTAAGAAATGAATTCATTTAAATTTAAAAAATAACAAATATAGTATTTAGTTAATGTAATTTTTATGTATTGGTGTTATGTAATACTTATTTATATAAAAAATTAATTAAAAAATGTAATTATATACATTACACTTGGCAACAATATATACGTAACATGGGACATAAGATGAGAAATAAAATGAAACAGAAGATCTGAACTCCAGCTTTTAGTTTATTTACGATATATTTAGTTGTTTGTACTAAAATATATAAAATTGTATCAATTTAAAATTGTTAAAATTTCAGAAATTAAGTTAAAAAAGTAAAATGTATAGCTAGTTTTCAAACATAAGTTTACATAAAGGCGGTAATATATGCTATTCTCATCGAAACTAAAGTACTTTGATTTTGAAAAACATGACTAACAGTTTGGGTAAAATTGTCATTTCCTCATGTGATATTTTCGTTCTTAAATTTGACCAGCTACTTGGAAAACTCATCATACTATGATTTTATTTTTAGTATAAAACTATACCTTTAATAGTGCAATATTGATCTAAAAAGTGTAATTTTGCACTATTAATTAATATTTTAAAAGAGAATTTTGGCTAATACCTAAATTCAGGGATAAAAACCTCGAATCAATTGAAGTGACATATTTGCATTTGTCTTTTTAGGAGACATTCCAAATAGAAAGGTGGCCACATAAAATGGAATTGAAGGAGTACTAAGTTTATATGAATGTACAAACCTGATTGCATTCCGGGAGTAGTTGTAAGAGACATAGGGGCACCATAATGCTGCTGGTAACCGGCGGCTGAGTTAAGGGCTGAATACTGATAGAGGTGGTGGTGGCCGCCGTGCGGGTACTGATAACCATAGCCCTGTCCACCGGTGTAGGCGCTGCCGGCAGTTCCTCCGGCTGCTGTAGTTCCTTCCCCAAAGTTCAGGTAGGGGTAGAAGGCGGCTGCCGCTGCCGCTGCTCCGGTGATCATTCCACCGGCACCAGTTGTGCCGTACATGGGATATTGAGCAGTTGCCCCTCCATACACACTATAGTAATTCTGCACCAAAAAATGACCATGAAAAATTTAGAAATAAATTAAGAAATTATGCATTATTGACCAGGAAAGAGTAATCTATACAAATAAAATTTACTAAAATGCAAAAATGTAACGGAGCTTATCATTTTGTGAAAATATAATATATGATTTTATAATATAGTAATTAAGTCTCATGCATGGTACGATTAATAATTCAAAATTATACATTTTAATTGTGTCAGTTTTGTACAGTTAATTATACAATAAAAGATACAATTTTACACTAATAATTGTACTTGGAAGGAAGAATTGAATTTGTTAATTAGTCCACTTGAAAATGAAAAACATCGCATGAACAAAAATACAGTAGAGAATTTTGCATTTTAGTCAATAAATTTACTGCACAACTTTAGAACAGAAAACATAAACGGCCTTTGTAAACAAAGGAGAAATCCTTTTTTAAAATTTTAAATTCATGTCTTTAAGAACAATTCTCAATTCTTGGCTCAAGATAAACATGTTTATTTTGTTAAAGGAATAAAATCAATAAATAATACTAGAATTATATAATAATAAGAATATACTCCCTCCGAATATAGTATATTTATCCCAGTGGATTTTAATAATCCTATAAGAAGTTGTAAAAAACTAACAAAATTGTCCTAATAATTCATTAAATATGACCACTAATTAGAATTTAAGTATGAGATATTTAATGTTAAATTATAAATTTTAGAAAAAAAAACAAAAAAATTTGGTTATTAAAAGAAAGAAATTTTACATTTAACATGGAATTCATCCAAAATAGTAATAAAAACTTTTATCCCAGGACGGAGGGAGTAGTATATAAATTGTAATAATCCTCTAAAAGTTGTTACAAACTAACATAACCTATACTTCAGGTAAATTTGACTCACTATGTCACATTTTAGTTTATTTTTAAAAAGTAAATTATCAAATTTTAGGATACAAAAAACGAAAGCAAAACTCTCATTTCTGAACAAAGGGAAATTTTACCAGCCCTCACATAATTCATCATTGTGTACAAAAATTGTTTATTAATTTTGTATATAAACATTTTCTAGATTAGAACTGTCCAACATATATATATATATATCTATCAACAAATCATAAACCAAGTCTCAATAACAGAAAGATAATTACAAACCGTAGGATATGTGTAATCTGGCGAATATGGGGAGTACCTGCAAATTTTAAAGGAAAACAAATTAAAAGAAAGAAGAAGTGTAAAAAAAAAAAGGATTTTAGGAGCCTTGTTAGATAAGCTATTACAAACGCAGTAATGCAGTAATGCAGTAACATGTAAACTGCAATGCGCGTGCATGCATGAATACTTTTGTACAAGAAATGGCCGCACACCATGTGTCCAAAGGGATCAACTTTCTGTAAGTATGAGCTGTACATTTTAATATTACTATTTAAAATGGTCCAATTCTATAGGCTAGTTTGACCACTGTCACTCTGTCAGAGACAGATCTAAAGAGAGAGAGAGAGACTAATCTTCGGGAACTATATTGGAGTGCAAATTTTTATTTTAAATGTAATAATGCGATATTGACATAATTATACTGCTCTCTATATATATATATATATATATATATATATAATAATTGTACAATACATTGAAAAATTGTTAATTTTACACTAGAAAATTCATATTTCCAAATTTGTATTTTAAGACTATATACTTCTTAATTAGAAAACTCAATGTAGAGAGAAAGAGAGAGATGATCACAACGTTTTTGTTTTTTATTATAATAAAATTTACTTATTGCTATGTTTAAATCACAGTTAACAGAAGCTCTTATCATCTTGTATTCTATGTATTGAATACTATCAATTTGAATTGTGATATGAAAACTAAATATGTTGTATATTATTTTATTTTACCTATTAGTTGATCAACGTTTCTGATATATAACCATACTTCAAATGTAATAAAATTATTGAATGCATGCGATACACGCAAATTAATCATGTATGGTAAAATTATGATTGGTTCCTTGTGGGGGATAAGCAGGCTTTTGTACAGAAAATCAAGTTTAATGAGTTGGGTGTGCATGAGTTGGCAATGCACGTGAGAGAGAGAGAGAAGAGAGAGAGAGAGAGAGAAAGTGATGAAAAAAAAAATAAAAGATTAATTATATATAAATAAGTACCCATAAAGATTGTAAGGTATCCCTTGTTGGATGGCATAATGAGGAAGGTTGCTGCAGAAGGAAAAGCTGTTCCCATTCCACCTTGAAACCCTGCTGCCTGAAAATTGCTCATTACCCTAAAGTTCCGGCCACCTCCTCCTCCTGCTAATCATTTCATTACTGTTAAATATATACACATAATATATATATATATATATATATATATATATATATATGATGATCTAACAATGAATTTTGATTCAGTATAAATAGACAATTTAACTGGACATATTATTGAAATAATTTGTATTTATATAGCAGAGTTGCATTAATTTTTTGTTACAAACGAATGCAATTCTTTAATATATACGTATGCAACTTATTTTTATAAGACTGCTCAAATTAATTATCAATTTGAACTGTTTATAATTTAAATCCTTGATATCTAATTAAGAACTCGGACTAGAGGAAGAAGAGTAGTTAATTAATTAGTGTCCAAGTCCTTAAGCAGTAGTACTAGTTAATTAGAAGAGTTTAGTTGCCCAAAGAAAGAAAAAAAGTGTTTTTCTTAAACAGTAGAAATGAGCTGTCATGCTTTTCTACAACATATCTTCCGGTCCAAGTATATTTGTGGTTGTAAAGCAATTCTTAGGCAAAATGGGCTGTCACTCATTCTCATTCATTAGAACCAAACACTAGAGGATACAACTTTTCCAAATCCATAATTGGAGGAATATTCATGCTAGCTTGCTGCATGGATTTGTTAATGTACTTAGTAAATAATTTTGAAGAAATTATACCAAAAACAACAGTTAATATCAAATTTAACAACGGAATATATATATATATATATATATATATATATATATATATATATAGGATGAAACTTTATCAATTTATTCGTCTTGTGATAATGATTATAATTTTTACATGCAAAATGTATATTTCTTTTCAGTGAAAAGCAAATCATAGATTGAATTGAAAATTTTTCTGCTACATCTTATAAATTGAAAATTTTATTTTAATGTCACAACCAAGTGTTAAGAAGGGGAGAATTTAGAATTGTTAGTAATTGTACCCAAAAAAAAAAAAAAGAAAAAAGAAGATAATTTAAAATTTTTAAATAAAGGAAAAAAAAAAAGGTATGATTGAAATGAATGAATAGTACCATGTTTTGGAGTGGAAGGCTTAGATCTTTGAACGCCCAAAGAAGCAAGGTTACAATTAGCTCTCCTTCCATCAATCACAGGAGCAGCATCAACGCATGCTCTCATGGCAGCATCTGGTTCTCGAAAAGTTACCTAATTTGGAAATAAATAACAACAATAATAACTCAACCAATATCCAAACCTAAAAACAAAAAAAAAAATATTAAAAAAAAAAAACTTTAAAATTTACAGAGAAAATCAATAATTTAGATCTTACATTTTCTGTAAGATCTTATGAAAACTCAAGAGAAAATCTAGTTATCAGAATAAAATAATCATTCATTAATCATTCCTTCCTACCAATATATGAAAAAGAAAAACATAAAGAGAAATTAAGCTGAATATATATATATATATATATATATATATATATATATATATATATACACATACAAATCCATAGCCTTTGGATCTTCCAGTGATTTTATCAGTGATGACAACAGCTTCCAAGATCTCACCAAACTGTTCAAAATACTTCTTCATGGTTTCTTTCTGAGTCTCCCAAGCCAAACCCCCAACAAACACTTTTGTGTAAGTTGTATCTCCAAATTGCCCGGCTAAATTTGCTGGAGTCATCTTGTTTTCTTCTTTCTTTCTGATTAATACCCACCAGCTATATATATATAATTTGATGAACAAATTTTCTCTAGTTGAAATAAGTAGATTGTTTGGTAGCTAGAGTTTGAGATATTTATATATATAGTGGCCGGTCCTAGTAGAGGAATAGTAATAGATATGAATATATGTAGATCTATGCAAAAACAGTGGAACTGGAGGGATCTTTGTACAATTTTTGATAAATTTAGGGGTGAAAATGAATTGTTTGCTGAAGGATGAAGAAGGTGTGAAGGTGGTGTTGATGATCAGAGACAAGAGTCAGAGATCCAGGGAGGGAAAAAAAGAAGTGGAGAGAGAAAGAATAGGAGGGAAGAGAAAGCAAAAGGTCGAAAAAGAAGAAAGAGGGGGTCTCATAAGACGGACATGAATTATATACACAAGCAGCCCCCACATGTTTACATAATGGAACTATGTTACTCACGCGCTCTAATTTGCATGCTTAAGAAGGGGTTTTGAATTCTAATACCTCAGTCTCACGTTAAAATATGTGAAATCTGATTTGTATATATGAACGAGTTTTGCTATAATTATAATGTACTACCCTCTCTTATTCAGATTAAATATTATTTTAGAATTAAACACATTTATTAAAAAATAATACAAAATGTTTTTTGTGTCTCTAATTAATTATTTCTCTCTCCATAATTGTTTCTTCTCATTCTCCACAATTGTTCCTAATTAATTATTTCTCTCTCCACAATTATATTTACTAAGCATATTAAATAGAGGGGTAAATTAGGAAAAAATAATTGCAATATTGCATAGAGATTCTAAAACGACACTTATATAGAATAAAATTAAACTCCCACTAAACGTCATTTAATGCGAATAGGAGGGAGTAGTTGATAGCCGTGCAACGCACGAAGATTGTTTTTTCGATTGTATAATTTTCTAAAATTGGAATGAGAAAGATTTTTCATAATAATAATATTTTTTTTCATATAAATTTTTCAATTCTTTTTTGCATTGCATAGCAATTACATGTCTAAATATGTTGCTATTGCTATTTTATTACTTCCACTTTTATCAAGCGATAACTCATTTTATTTAAGATCATTCGGTTGTTGCTCAATTTTCCTAATCTTCTTTTCATGGCTTCAATCTTTGTTTGTAGCGTATGAATAATTTCTTCGATCCTTGCATTCTTGGTATATCCATAACCACCATTGTCACCTACTTGCATCATCACTTATTTCAATAATTTGGCGTTTGTTCTGCCCTTTGTTTTTTGTTGGTATATATCTGCAAATAAATGAAAACCCATAAATTTTTAAAAATAACATGCAAAATAGGAAGAATATATTAGTTAAAAAACAAACTAATTACTTTACCTTGACATCCATTGCTTAGTATTTTGTATGATTGTTTGTGTATTGGATTTTTTGTTTATGTGATAGTGATATTTATAGGTGTTTTATATTTAATGAGTATTAATTTCTTTTTGTAATTAATGATTATTCGTTATATGTTATAACTTTTTATAGTTCTAATATTTTATGTTTTTTTGTTGGTGACTTTTGGAGTCTTTTATGTGTTATTTTTTTTTTATTTGATTGCACCAATTTTTATAGTTCTAATATTTTATGTTTTTTGTGGGTGACTTTTGGAGTTTATGTGTTATTTTTTTTTTATTTGAGGACAACGGATTGCCTTTCGCTTGGTTTCTTTCATAATTATTCATTGAATGTAATAATATTTGAAGTCCGTTTGTTTTTCTTTTTTTCCGTTTTTCTGTCTATCCATTTTCCTTCGCCGGCGTTTATTTTTTCTATGAGACCACAGATTTTATGAATAAAGATTTAATTTTCTCGAAATATTTTTTAATATTATGGTGTGGATTTGAGATAATGTTATAGTTGTGGGTAGTATTTATAAATTTTGAAAAGTATGCAAGTTGTTGTATAATATTCGATTGGTCGGGGAATATTCGTACAACGGCACAATCATTGGTGGACCCCGCAACGAAATTCTTGTCGAATTGAGAAAACGACAAAAATATTTTATGAAAATAACGGCGGAAATTTTACCGTTAATCTTGTTGAACTACTTTCAGTAGTAAAGTAATGCGAATACGCGTGGTTCGTAAGAAGACACACCAGTATTGATTATTGATGCTTACGTGATAAGTCACTTTCGCTTTTGTTTTATTGGTATTATTAATGTAATAAAACAGGAAAAACTTTTTATATAAAACATAATACTTTTATAAAGTTATTCTATAAATAAATATATTATATTCTATATATGACATAGTGTCGTAATAAATGTCTCGCTTAGTGTTTTGCATAGTAAAATCTTTTTATATAAAATGTAATACTTTATAAAGTTATCTGCTTTATTAGACAATAATTAGAATATATTATATTTTATTATGCATAGTGTTTGCATAGTGCTTCTTTACGCGACAACCCCAAAATAGATCCATTCCATCCAACCCATTCTAAGTCGCCAAATACATGGTACGTAAAACAACTATAACTTTATTACAACAATTGTCGTGCAAAAATACAATAACTCATGTGTGTTGTGAGTTTTGATACAAATATATATATCAATCGTGACTCTTGACACCAACTTGGGCAAAGACGTCACCATGACACCTTACATAAAGGTATAATAAAAATTATTTTAGAAATTAGAATCTTTGGGAAGTGCTCAAGAAAACCTTCGTATACGGGGAGGCCATGCGTCAGGTTATGATAGATATCATATGGTCACAGAATTATCTTTGGTTGACCAAACTACACTCTTATTACCTGAAAGGAATTGTGAAGCAAAAAAGTGAGCACAACTAGCCCAGTAAAAAATATCATGACTAAAGATAATTAAATTATCAATAGCCTTCATCAATAATAAATCGAGATTTTAGAACACACGGTAGATGATAAAACTTTTCAACCATAGTTGCAGCGGAACGAGCAATCCATTAGAAGAGTCAAATAGACCATAAAATCTATTATCAAATCACAATTCATGCTCGTAATCATTAAATCATCTTTTCACTACAGGCCAAAGATATTCAACAACAAGTCATCTTTGCATTCTGAGCCAAAGATATTCATCAATAATTCATCTTTGCACTACAGGCTAAAGATATTAATATCTCAAAGAAATACATAATTATTTCAGAATTTATATAAACTATAATTATAACCATGTTGATCAATTCACCTTTGTACTTAAGCTAAAAATATTCAATTGTAAATTCAATGGTCATGATCATACCACCAATCCATTCAATTTCAGACTTTGCACTATCTTGCCAAAGAGAACCCATAGTCACGATCATACCAATAATCTACCCATCTTTACACTCAAGTCAAAGAGAAATTCCATTACCAGGGTTATAAAAATGTTATATATGACAATAAAAATAATATAATCAACATATAAATTTAATCTCAAGAGTAAGATTCATAAATCAACGATAATTTGGTCAGCAAAAGAAACCAACTTTGTCGTGAATAGTGTATCGACCGAGAAATTCGGATCTTATTGTAAAATGATTTTATTAAATTAAATAATAATAAAATTATATTCCATGTGTTATCAAGATGGTTGTCATTGTATAACCTATTGATGTTAGAATATCGTAGTATTTGAGCTACGTGGATTAATTAAAGTGTTTGAATTTCAAAGACGAAAATAAAAGTTTTTTGAGAAATTTTCTGAAAAATACTATTCATCGGTATTTGCTCGGGATATAATTTTGAGTTTTCGAGAAATACGTAATGATGGAATAACAAGGTAAGATAGATTATGTAATAAAAATCTAGTTATGGAAAAAGTAATAATTCGCTTGTGGACTTAATTTTGTAAACTTTAAGTAAAGCGAAGTGGTAAGGAATAAGTAGTAATTGTATGATACTTGGTATTGTAAGAAGAAATGAAAGTGAGTATAATACGAAGTATTATATAAGTTTATATGAAGGATGAAATACCGTATATAAATTCTATATGAATTAGAATACAAGAATAATGCATCAACTATATGTGTATGTATTATGGAATGTTAATGGACTTGGAAAGATTGATAAGAATTAATATAAGTCCAAGTGAATTAAAGAGAGAAGCCCAACTATTAATTAATGAACCAACTAGTGGTTATTAATGCAAAGCCCAAAGAGTGAATTAATGCAAGCCCAAGCTAGAATCCATGGGTGGTATGACCCATGGGGCTAACCATATTGATATGGTTATTGTGGTGACCAAGTAATGTGGTGATCAAGTAAGTGTGATGACCAAGGCTTAGGAGTAATGACCAAGAATTTGAAGTAATGGCCAAGTATAAGATAAGAGAGTGGTTAACAAGTAATGAATAGTAAGGAGGTGGCTTAAGGAGGTGGGATGATTTAATGACCAATCTACCCTAACCTTGGAAAGTCTATAAATAGAAGAGCTTTGCTAGCCATTTAACAATTTTTCAAGCAATTAATCCAACACTTCTAAAAGTGCTTAAGTGTTAGAGAGAATAAGCTAGCAATAAGTCACTTCCATAAGCCAAGAAGAAGAAGAAGCTATTTATCAAAGACTTCAAGAGTAAGACCTCTTCTCCAATTATCTTCTATCTCTACCATGATAGGATGATAAGAAAAGTTGGATTAAGAAACATGAATGAATAAGTAATGAACTTAAGCCAATTAAGTTGGTAATAAGTCATTTAAGCTAGCATAAGTTATAAACTTATGTGAAAATAATATGAACTTGTAAGAAGTTTATTAATATAAATGATATGAATGTAAAAGAATTTATATGATCATATGTATCATGTATACCTAAGTTAAGTTATATGTTAAGAACATATAAGCAATGATGTTTAAGAAACTTTAATTTGTCATAAATCATTAACAATGAAATCTTAAGTAGTTTATAATTTGACAAGTTATAAGCTCATGAAGAATAAGACTAAAAATCCAACAATGAATCTAAGTTGTTGTATTAAGTATGTTAAAATGTTCACATGATGAATGAAGTTCATTTGTAATGTTGAACAAATCATAAGAATGAAGAATTGCGAAATTTACACGATTGATCGATAATCGTCGAATTCGTAAAATTCTCGAATGGAAGTCAAATTTTGTGTTTGAACTCGTAACCATTGTTTTCCAATGGAGACAAGTCATATTTGGCATTTAAGAGTTGTTGTGAGACCCCCCGATTTTATCAATAAAGATTTAAATTTTGTCAAAATAATTTTTAATATTATGGTGTGAATTTGAGATAATATTATAGTTGTGGGTAGTATTTATAAATTTTGCAAAGTATGCAAGTGGTTATATTATATTCGATTGGTCTGGGAATATTCTATTTAGCGGGGAATATTCGTACAACGACTCAATCATTGGTGGACCCCATAATGTAATTATTGCTCGGATTGAGAAAACGACAAAAATATTTTATTGAAATAACGGCGGAAGTTTTACTGTGGTTCTTGTTGAACTACTTCCTTAGTAAAAGTACAATAATAAGTGTGGTTGCATAGTAGCACACCAGTATTAATTATTGATGCTTATGTGAGAAGTTACTCGGTTTGATTCCATTATCACGATTAATAATATGAATTATTATAATGATAATGACGTTTTGTTTTATTCGTATTATTAACGTAATAAAAGCGAAAACATCTTTTTATATAAAATAGAATACTTTATTAAAGTTATTCTATAAATAGAATATATTATATTTTATTATGCATAGTTTTGCATAGTGTTTTTTATAAGATTGCATAGTGTTTGCATAGTAAAATATTTTTATATAAATAGAATATATTATATTTTATTTAAAAGATTTTTCTTTAAATATGGACCGTCGATTAAAGTAAATCAATCTGGACCGCTCATGGATTAGTTACTATGCATTCCATTTTCCTATAAATAAAGCTCATTCCTTCATTATTTTCTTACTTAATTCATTGAAACTACAGAGAGAAATTATAGAGAGAAGCTATAGAGAAAATTATAGAAGAAGAAGAGTATTCCTTTACTTCACTACTTCTATATTCAGTTCTTTTTACTTGTAAGGGGGTGTTATTCTTTCTTCTTGAAGAGAACTTACATTATTCCATTCACTATTATTACATTGGAATAACTTTGTAAAAGTGGCATACCCTATACATAACTTCGTATCGCTGGCATACCCTATACTTGGTGAAATCCTTATGTTATTCCATTGTTTATTATTACATTGGAATAACTCGTATACGCTGGTTTACCCTATACTTGGTGACATTCTTCTATTATTCTGCATTGGAACATCCATGCTCTGTGTTTTACAATTTGACTGGTTCCGCTTTTTATTATTCTGTTGGAACATCCTCATGCATGTGTTTTACACCGGACCGTTCCGCCTTTATCATTCTGCTGGAATATCCTATCTCGTGTGTTTTACACCGGATCTGGTTCCATCTTTATTATTCTGCTGGAACATCCTGCTTGCGTGAATTTCACCGACTTTGGTTCCGTTTATTATTCTTCATTGAATAACTTTTGTCTACATCTGGTACCGCATGCACGGTGATTTCTTTTGTTATTCCATTCTTTATTATACCCAAATGGTTAAAACTTTGACTTCTATACTCCATGAAATTAGTAGAATATCCTTGATATTTGCGTTTCATCCAAAGATCTTTCATGGAAATATTCTTCGATCATTCTTGAATTTTACTCTACTGAAACAAGATCATGTTGACAATTTGGACGTTAATAATTCATGGATTAAATAATTCTTGAACTTGTTTTATTGAATTATTATGTCATTGTCATCATCCTCATGTTATATTATGTTATCTTTGCTTACGTGCATAGATGAACTTAGTATGATTATGACCGAGGATCATTCTAAGATAATCATGACTTGATATAAATGATGTGACAAAAGTCCTCGAATGGGCACAGTAATGCAAGAATGGATAGTTTTGGTATGATTATGACCGTGGGTGATTCTAGGTATAGTCATGACCATTGATAATTTGATGAAAATCCTTGACCGTGGTATGCAGGATGATTAGATGTGGTGGTTTATTTATTAAGTCGAGTCTCAAATGATAAAAATTGATGAAAACCTTTTAAAACCTAAAAGATAGTAGACTTTATTCTCTACTTGACTACGATAATGGATTGCTTATTCACCGCAGCTTAAACCGGTTGTCTATTGTATTTTATCGGTTTAACATTGTTGAAGGCTAATGATAATTTATTCGCATTATCTTAGTCATAATATTTCTTCTTGGGCTAGTTGAGCTCACCCTTTCTTTCACTTTATTTCTTCTTGAAATGAGAACATAGCCGACGAGCCTGGGAACGAAGTAATGGTCCGAGGATAGCATTAGTAGTCCTCACTATTCGTGAAATAGTGTGATAATAGTTGTAATGAGGACTCCTTTTGAGTTTGTATAATATCTAGTAGACAATATTTATATTCAATCTCACGCTTTATGTCGATTATTGTACACAGCATGCTTATATTAGTAAGTTGTATTTGAATTTATGTACCATGTAAGTGGCGACCCAAGATGGGTGATGTATACCTAATTTTTGGGCGCGTTACGGTTGGTATCGTCGAGCTTAGGATATGATCCTGGCTAAGATGTGAGAATAGTACTAGGAGGGGAGAGACGGGAATTCCTTCAGCTAGTATGACCTACCTAAATTTATTTGGTATTTAATTGGTCGGTTAGAGTATAGGATAATATGTGATATGTTAATTAACCCTTGTTTTGTGACAAAGTGTTTGAGAATGACTTCAAAAAATCTTTGAGATAAGCAATGAAGCACATGAGAGTGTTGATTCAAATTTCAAACAAAAGGTAACGACCAACAACACGATAATAATCATATCTGGTGGCAACGGCCATCGTAACAATGATAACCATCGTGGGGAAATTATCATGCTAAGAATGGAAACCACTTGGTGGTAATCATGGCAAAGATAATAGATGTGGAAATTGCAAGAAGAGAAGGTCATTTAGCTCAATTTTGTTGTGCACCAAAGTCAAGTCTAGTCGGGACGGTGGCACCAAAGGTGGATATGGACAAAACAAAGTCGTTGGTTTTAGGAAGTGCATTTTTCATGACTTCTCAAAAAGCGAGTAAACCGAACGGGTTAGCACGCGGGTTAGTTAATTATAAATTATGAAGTCTATACCTTATAAGATACCCTGTTCTACCCATTCTTTTATCTCTCTTGCTTATGTTCAACGCTTAAATTTGACTCAAAGAAGTTAAACTTTGACTTATTGGTTGAAACTTCGTTAGTAGGAGCCTTCTTAGCTCACCGCTACTATTTTTAAATCTTGTTTGATGCAAATAAACACTTTCACGTTACTTCGTCGATCTTATCTTTTGAAAATACTTGCCTTTGATGTGATTTTAGGAATCAATTGGTTAACTACTCATCATGCTTTTTAAGAAGGTTGTTAGCTTTTATATTCATAACCAACCTCATTATAATTAATTCAAAGTAACCAAACCCTAAAGTTAATCACTTTGTTATATCAAGCCATAAGTAAAGAGCCCCAAACCTTTCGTTGTTGACTTCCTTGTGTGGAATGCACCGTCCGAACTTTCTTCAGAGGCGACATCGTGAATGAAGATGGCAAGTTTATAGGTATCATTGTGAGGTGCTATCTAGGTTAAGGGATAGAAGTCATAGTTGGTATCAATGTGACGTACTATCCAAGTCTTGGATAAGAGTCACAAGATTGAATGATATTTCTATTATTAATAAATTTCTGGCATATTCTTGAAGACTTCTTAGCCTACTTAGAGCGTGAAATCGAATTTTGTATTGACCCAAAGACAAAAACCCATTTCTTAAACCCTCAAATATTTCTTCAACTAAATGAATAGGTTTACGTGGTTTATGATGAAAGTCATAATAAAAGCATTGGACTAATGAAAATCATGGGTATTCGTGGTATTAGTAAGTTTTATGATGAGTTATGTTGGTTAGTATGTAAAAACATGAAAGTTTCTTAAAAATCACAAAAGAGTTGAAAATCGATTTTGGTGAAAAACGTAACATGAAATTCAATAGACCATATCTCCTATTATATTTTGAATTTTTGAATGTGGTTAAGACCTAGAGTTAGATCTATGAGTTACCTAACTAATTCAAGTTGAATTACTGGAAAAGGTGTTGTAGATTTTTGTGTGGACTGATTTTAGCAAAGGAGTGCAAAGCTGCAAAACCAAAAAAAGTACTGCGCCATGATTTTAGAGGGGCTGTTTCGGCCACTTAAATTATGAGAAAAATTCTGGCCTTTTGGGACATGAAATTATATGGTATAAAGTACCTCCTGTCCAAAAATGAGATCACTCTGACTTAAAATGAGCAAGTTATGACTATTTCAATATTTAGGTTTTTCCGATGAAAAACGCTATAACCGAGAGTTCTATAACTCAGATGACCATAAAATTTAAACTAGAAGCTCACGTTAACATGTGTAAGATCCTTCCAAGATTTGGGAATTTTGGAGTTAAACTTGAGGTAGCTAATTTCTTAAGGAATTAATTAGAAATTGATTTTTGAAAAATAGTAAATGAATTTTAAAAATTCCGAGAAAAAATATATTTTCATCATGGGACTATATTATGCTAAATCCCAGAAAAGAAATATTTTTGGGACTGATTTGGTATTTTTCATGAAAATAGTTTAGTTACGAACATATGAGTTAAATATGTTATGTGAAGTAACAAAGTTGAAAATAGGATTTTATGGCTAGAGAATCCTATATAGAGTATATGCATATTTTTTTGATGAGGGATTTGATAATTGGTGATGATATTTTATGAGTATGACATTTTGAATGATTAAATGCATTATATGGTAAAGCGTAAACAATTAAGATAAATTGTTTATAAATTTAAGAAGTGATTAAAATATTGTTATAATATTAATGATATTAGATTATGAGATTATTAAGTGATTGAAAACATGGGGATATTCTTGAATCCTGGATAAATTATATTATAAATGTTTAATATTTATCCTTTATCTCATTTGATTGATTCTTTATATCATTATCCTCATGCTTATATTATGTTAAAAGTCATCTGTGGCCTGTAGATGGACTTGGTATGATTATGACCAGGGATTGTTCGGTATAATCATAACTTAGTAATTGAATATACAATTATCTTTGGCCATAGTGCATGGATAATTTGTGGTCGTGATACTAATGAATACACAATTATCTTTCGCCAGTAGTGCATGGATAATTAATGGTCGTGATACTTAATGAATACACAATTATCTTTGGTAGTAGTGCATGGATAATTTGTGGTCGTGATATTAATGAATACACAATTATCTTTGGTAGTAGTGCATGGATAATTTGTGGTCGTGATACTTAATGAATACACAATTATCTTTGGTAGTAGTGCATGGATAATTTGTGGTCGTGATACTTAATGAATACACAATTATCTTTGGTAGTAGTGCATGGATAATTTGTGGTCGTGATACTAATGAATACACGATTATCTTTGGTAGTAGTGCATGGATAATTTGTGGTGCGTGATACTAATGAATACGATTATCTTTGGTCATGGATAATTAAATATATAATGAATATCCTTGGCCCGTAGTGCGGGGATGATTCGATGATATGGATTAATTATTGAAATTTGAGTCTCAAAGAATGAAATATTAATCCATGGATGTAGTAAAAGTCATCTTTAGGTAGTAGTGCATTGATAGACTTGGTATGATTATGACCACGGATTATTCGGTATAATCACGATCAGAATTGAAAACACGAATATCCTTAGCCAAGAGTGCATGGATAATTCATGGTTGTGATACTATTAAGTCGAGTCTCAGATTATTGGTTTTACAACAGTATATCTTTGGCACAGTAGTGCAAAGATGAATTGTTAATGAATATCTTTGGTAGGATTGCAAAAATGAATTTAATGTTTTCAACGATAAAGGTATTCAAGGTATCCTCACCTCTTTATCATATCAGTATCGCACCCTAATTTCGAGGGCTAAATTCCATAAGGAGGGAGATTGTGAGACCCCGTGATTTTATCAATAAAGATTTAAATTTTGTCAAAATAATTTTTTAATATTATGGTGTGAATTTGAGATAATATTATAGTTGTGGGTAGTATTTATAAATTTTGCAAAGTATGCAAGTGGTTATATTATATTCGATTGGTGGGGAATATTCTTGTTTAGCAGGGAATATTCGTATAACTACTCAATCATTGGTGGACCCCAATAATGTAATTATTATTTGATTGAGAAAACGACAAAAAATATTTTATTGAAATAACGGCGAAGTTTTACCGTGGTTACCGTTGAACTACTCTCGGTAGTAAAAGTACGATAATAAGTGTGGTTGCATAGTAACACACCAGTATTAATTATCGATGCTTATGTGAGAAGTTACTCGGTTTGATTCCATTATCATTTATTAATAATATGAATTATTATAGCGATAATGACGCTTTTGTTTTATTCAGTATTATTAACGTAATAAAACGAAACATCTTTTATATAAAATAGAATACTTTATTAAAGTTATTCTATAAATAGAATATATTATATTTTATTATGCGTAGTGTTGCATAGTGTTTTGCATAGTGTTTTGCATAGTATTGCATAGTGTTTGCATATAGTAAAATGTTTTTATATAAATAGAATATATTATATTTTATTTAAAAGATTTTTCTTTAAATATGGACCGTCGATTAAAGTAAATCAATCGACCGCTCATGGATTAGTTACTATGCATTCCATTTTCCTATAAATAAAGCTCATTCCTTCATTATTTTCTTACGAATTCATTGAAACTTTAGAGAGAGAAATTATAGAGAAAGCTATAGAGAAAAATTATAGAAAGAAGAAGAGTATTCTCTACTTCACTACTTCTATATTCAGGTTCTTTTACTACGGTAAGGGGTGTTATTCTTTCTTCTTGAAGAGAACTTCATTTATTCCATTCACTATTATTCATTGGAATAACTCAAAAAGTGGCATACCCTATACATAACCTCGATACGCCAGATACCCTATACTTGGTGAAATCCTTATGTTATTCCATTGTTTATTATTCTGTTGGAATAACTCATATCTGTGATTTTACCCTATACTTGGTGACATTCTTCTATTATTCATTGGAACATCCTGTCATGTGTTTTACACCGGACTCGGTTCCGCTTTTTATTATTCTTTGGAACATCCTGTCTGCATGTGTTTTACACCGGACCGGTTCCGCTCTTTATCATTCTCGTTGAATATCCTATCCGTGTGTTTTACACCGATCCGGTTCCATCTTTATTATTCTCATTGGAACATCCTGCTTGCATTGTGAATTTCACCCGACCGGTTCCGTTATTATTATTCTCATTGAATAACTTTTGTCTATCTGCAACCGCATGCATGGTGATTTCTTTTGTTATTCCATTCTTTATTATACCCAAATTGGTTAAAACTTTGACTTCTATACTCCATGAAATTAGTAGAATATCCTTGATATTTGCGCTTCATCCAAAGATATCTTTTCATGGAAATATTCTTCCGATCATTCTTGAATTTTACTCACGTAAACAAAGATCATGTTGACAATTTGGACGTTAATAATTCATGGATTAAATAATTCTTGAACTTGTTTTATTGAATTATTATGTCATTGTCATCATCCTCATGTTATATTATGTTATCTTTGGCTTACGCATGCATAGATGAACTTAGTATGATTATGACCGTGGATCATTCGGTATAATCACGACTTGATATAAATGATGTGACAAATGTCCTCGATGGCACACTGTAATGCAAAGAATGGATAGTTTTTGGTATGATTATGACCAGGGTGATTCGGTATAGTCATGACCATTGATAATTTGATGAAAATCCTTGACCGTAAGTACGAGGGATGATTAGATGTGGTGGTTTATTTATTAAGTCGAGTCTCAAATGATAAAAATTGATTAAAACCTTTTAAAACCTAAAAGATAGTAGACTTTATTCTCTACTTGACTCGATAATGGATTGCTTATTCCACCGCAGCTTAAACCGGTTGTTCATTGTATTTTATCGGTTTAACATTGTTGAAGGCTAATGATAATTTATTCTCGCATTATCTTAGTCATAATATTTCTTCTTGGGCTAGTTGAGCTCACCCTTTCTTTCACCGTTTCTCTTCGTGAAATGAGAACATAGCCGGGACGAGCCTGGGAACGAAGTAATGGTCCGAGAGGATAGCATTAGTAGTCCTCACTATTCTCGTGAAATAGTGTGATAATAGTTGTAATGAGGACTCCTTTTGAGTTTGTATAATATCTAGTAGACAATATTTATATTCAATCTCACGCTTTATGTCGTATTGTATACCTACGCTTATATTAGTAAGTTGTATTTGAATTTATGTACCATGTAAGTGGCGACCCAAGATGGGTGATGTATACCTAATTTTGGGGGCGTTACGATACGTTGGGACTCAAAATGACCGGATTCCGACTTAGAACAAAGAAACGGAAGGCGTTGAACGTTATTTAACGCTTTATCGCTTTCGTTAAAAATGAACCAATAGGTGAATTTTAGCAAACGAAGTCAAATAGATAAAATTCTTGAATGATCACGTAGATTATGTAATTTGTGAACCGTAGGCTTTTGAACGAGCCAATTCGGACTTATAACGAAGAAGTTATGCGTCTGGGAAGTTCACAAAATTCACAAAATGAATTTAGTATTTGGTGCATAGAGTTGGCGCCATGGTGCCAACCCTCAAACAAAAAGACTCATGGCCACAAGACACGAATGTAAACTAAGCACACTGCAAGAGTTCACCGTAGCGCTAATTATAGTACATATTGTGGCCCCACAAATACCATGTACGATCAAAATCCTCTGAAGAGTGGAGTGGCATATGTCATACGACCCCATTTAGTAAGGACTCAGCGCACAAGAATGCCAAGTCCGAGACGAATATACATTAAGAGCTCAGCATGCCAGCAACATGCAGATGTAGATGTAGAAAATTTGGCCACAGCCGCTGATCTCGTAACAAAGATAGTAATGAAGGTTTTTAAGTACAAAGAAAAGAAAAGGAAGTAAACACAACTTAAGGAATGTAATGTAACATTGTTAAACCTTAATGAATGTAACGTAAAGGTTGAGATAACCTAGTCGAATATATAATGCAAGCATAATGATAAATCTGAACGAATAATAAATCAATCTAATACACAATTAGATTTAAATAAAGTGTATGTATGATATAGTCATATACATACTTGATTATATGTGACCTAATCTAAGGCATTATGTGATCATGTATTGTAGAGACTTGAACGACTTGAACATAAAGTTAATTTACATTAGCGAGTATCGCTAAAGGCAAGCATTCTAACTCTTGTCTCGATTCAATCAACAAGTTTTTGAGGTTCATGTATTCTTTCACATGAATTGAGGTATGTTGAAGTTGAAGCCAATTCCTTTGGCTAGACTTGATGTATTGATAATCTATTCATGAATTATCAAATGTTGCTATCTTTTGTCAACTACTTGATATGGTTTTCAAAAGAAGATTGAAATGTTAAACAAATGTTTTATCGGTAAAACGACAGGCACGTGAGGTTCCCAAATGCTTAAACGTGCATACGTTTAATGGATGTAGTGTTGATCAACATAGAGTACAATAGGCTGATCACCTAGAAGTGCTCGTAAGTAATATCGGGCTTACGAACTTGCTTTCGGGTTGTCCTTTTTCAATAAAGAATGAATACTCGAGGTCTCGACGGAGTGAATGTTTTACTAAATCTTTATTGTTATTGTAAAACATTTTGAAAGAAAAGATGAAGTGCTACTTTGAATTATCAATAGTACTTCATAACTATTGTTCGATTATCGAAGATATACGATTTGTATGTGTCAAGCCTCGTTGTTATTAAATTGTTATACTTATTTGAGCTAGTTATGCTCACTCTTGCTTGAACCATATGAATGCAAATTAAGACTAAACGTCCCAAAGGATCAAAAAGGATAAGGGAAAAGCTAAGGCGATTACTAAAAGTTGTCTTGTAATAAATATAGGTCTATTGTTGTAATGTAATCGATATTATGACAAAGAACCTTTGTAATGGGTATAGAACACAGGAAATGTAAATATTACTTTAAATATATAGAAGTTATGTTCGTTTCTTTGAGACTTTTCAATTTAATGAATGTATGAATGTTGTACAAAGATATAGCACCATCTCGTCAGGTTGGAAGATACCCGATTAGGGGCGCTACAAATAGTACTGTGAATAGTAACTCGTGAATAGTAACTCATGAATAGTAACTCGTGAATAGTAACTCATGAATATTAACTCGTGAATAGTACTCTGTATTCGTACATAGTACTGTATACGTAAATAATGTCATATACATAAATAGTATCATATCCATGAATAGTATCGTACACGTGAATAGTGCCGTATACGTGAATAGTAACCCCAACTCGAAAAGGTAGAAATTCCACAATAAAATCCATACCAATATTTCAGTATAATGATTTTGAAAGAATAACATCATTAGAAAGAAAATAACATCCCTTACTATCCCTTACCTCAAAAGAGCAGCACTTCTGACTGGATATCGAATATGACACTGAAGGAAACTTGCACTGATGAATAGCAACTCACCGAGTATCTAAATACTCACAAAATACACTCGATAATCTAGAGAGAAAAAGAGAGAAAACTTATGAATTACGTGTGATTTTCAATTCTAACTCAAATTTCTCTATTTATAGGAAAATGTTAGCACGTCAAGGCGAGACTTGACCACTACTTGATGGCTTTACCTACTACTATTCCACCCACCAAAAATCAGCCATCTTCCCCAACAACCAAAAGTGGGGCCCATCCATTTCTAGAATTTTCCACCAAAATCATTTATAAACCTAATTTCCGAATCAGTCACCTCTTAAAATTCATAACAAATCATTCGTTCATTTTTAACGGTTCAAAATTTGTGGACATATACTCAAATTATATATGTATAACATATCCAAAAATCACAACGATCCAACTACGATTAAAAATTATAACTCACACAATAAAGCCGTAAGAACACTGATTTGATCTTTTAATACCTCTAATCCGACAAAATACTGATAAAACATCTCAACATTAACTCTTTCATTTATAATCACATAAATAAATCCATCATTTATATCCACATCAAATAAATATTTCATTATCATATAAATCAATAATTAATTATTCACAAATAATATTACATAATCACAATAATGACAACCAGGCAGTTCCCAGGAAAGAAGGGGCTTTCCGATAAGGATTTCTCCTTACTGGCGCGCAATTAGTTGACCAAACCTCTCCTTTACAGAACTTTCTAGACATTGCCAATAATGCTATCTCATAATATTATTCAAATAATATGAATTATTGATCTGATAATGGGAAATACTGTGAAATGACAATTATTAAAACAACAATAATATAAAATATTAACACAACAATTATTGAACCAATAAAATAAAATATTGAACAAGAATTATCGTAACAATTATTAAGTAGTGCCTTCTCACGTAAGAATCAATAATTGAAAAAATTCATGCAAATACCGGTGTATCTTGTATACAACGCCAGACATTTTTACTTTACCAACCGGGTATTCCAACAAAGTTAATTGAGAATTACATGCCGTTATTTATAAAAACTCAAATTTGTCATTTTCTTTATTCGATGCTTATTCATTATATGGGCCCATAAATGACTCATCGTCGCATTTAATATTCCCCGACAATGAAGAATATTCCACGACCAAACGAATATTCCCCGATAATAATAAGTATTTTATAGCCACTTGTTTATTTTGAAAAAAAAATTACATATCACCCTTAACTTTAACTTTTTATCAATTTAACCATTTACTGAATAGTAATTATAAGAAAAATTGAATACTTTTATTTCATAAAATTCGGGGTCTTACACCTGCATAGTGTTTGCATAGTAAAATCTTTTATAAAGTTATTCATTTTATTAGATTATAAATAGAATATATTATATTTTATTTAAAAGATTTTGCTTTAAATATGGACCGTCAGATTAAAGTAAATCAATCTGGACCGCTCATGAGTTAGTTACTATGCGACCATTTTTCTATAAATAAAGCTCATTCCTTCATTATTTCTTACGAATTCACCTCAAACTCTGAGAGATAAACTATAGAGAAAATAAGAAAAGTATTCTCGCTTCATTCCCTACTCTTATATTCAGCCCTTTTACTACGAAGGGATATTATTTGTTGTACTCGTTAGGGGTATTCTTTCTTTCTTATTGGTGAAACTCTTTTGTTATTTCATTCTTTATTATTCTGTTGGAATAACTCGTATCACGCTTAATACCCTATACTTGGTGAAATTCTTACATTATTCTATTATTTATTATTCGTTGAACATCCCACATACATGCGTTTTCTGGCGGACCGGTTCCATTCTTTATTATTATTACGCTGGAATATCCATGTCACAAGCGTTACGTCCGGATCCGGTTCCGCTCTTTATTATTATTCGCTGAATATCCTCGTTCATGCATGGCGTTCTGTGGGACTGACCGGTTCCGCCTTTATTATTCTCGTTGAACATCCCATTTGCATTTAATTTCACTTTGACACGGTTCTCATTATTTATTATTCTCGCTGGAATAACTCAATCATCTGAAGTACCACATGCATGGTAATTTCTTTTGTTATTCCATTCGTTATTGTACTCATTTGGTTAAAGTTTTGACTTCTATACTCCATGAAATTAGTAGAATATCCTTGATATTTGCGATTCATCCAGTATCTTTTCATGGAAATATTCTTCCGAGCATTAATTTTACTCTATAAAGCAGTATCATGTTGACAATTTGGACGTTATCAGTTCCTAGATAAATTAATTCTTGAACTTGTTTTATTGAATTCTTATATCATTGTCATCATCCTCATGTTTATATTTTGTTAAAAGTCATCTCCGCCCATAGTGCATAGATGGACTTGGTATGATTATGACTGTGGATTATTCAATGTAATCATAACCGTAATGTTACAAATGATGTGGAAAAAAGTCCTCATTGGCCGCAGTAGTGCATTGATGGACGCTTTTCAGATGATTATGGCTATGGATTCTCTTTGGTCAGAAAAGTGCAGATGAATTGTTTTATGGCGTGATCAGACCAGTTGATGAAAACATGATTATCTTTAAGCCGTAGTGCATAGATAATTCGTGGTCGTGATACTAAAGAATATCCTTGGCCGTAGTGCAGGGGTGATTCGATAATGTGGATTATTTATTAAGCCGAGTCCCAAATGATAAAAGTGATGAAAAACCTTTTAAATCATAGAAGATAGTAGATTTTATTCTCTACTTGACTCTTCTAATGGATTGCTTGTTCCGCTGCAGTTAAACTTGATGTTTGTTATATTGTATCAGTTTAACACTGTTTAAGGCTAATGATAATTTATTCTACATTATCTTAGTCATAATATTTCTTACTGGGCTAGTTGAGCTCACCCTTTCTTTCACTGTTCTCTTTAGGAAATGAGAATATAGCTGGGACGAGTCGGGGAACTGAGTGATGGACCAGATGATAGTATTAGTAGTCCTCACTATTCTATTAAATAGTGTGACAATAAATGTATTGAGGACTTATTTTGAGTTTTAATGTTTATGTAGAAGACAATATTTGTATTAAAACTCACACTTTCATGTTGATATTTAAGATTGTATTTGAATTTTGTACCATGTATTTGGCAACTCAAGATGGGTGATGTATACCTATTTTGGGGCGTCCACAACAGTATCAAAGCTTAGGGATATGATCCCCGCTAAGATGTGAGACTAGAACTAGGAGGGAGAGACGGGGGAATTCCTTTGCTAGTATGACCTACCTAAGTTTATTTGATATTTAATTGGTCGGTCGAGTGTAGAGATAATATGTGATATGTTAATTAACCCTTATTTTGTGGCGATTTGAAAATGGCATATGAAAATGTTGAGATAAGCAATGGAGCACGTGAGGTCGTTGATTCTCCACAGATCAATAATCGTGACAATGTGCAACAGGGATGGTGATAATCCTCCCGTAAACAACAACACCGATCAATCGATTTAACGACGATGCGCTTAGGAGCTTTTTAGAATTCATGCAACATCATCGGTAAGGCGGCTCCTGCTCATAATGCGGAGGAAACAATGGCAACCCACGGTTGGTCATCGCTAAGCAATTCAAGGAGCTGGGACCACCAGAGTTTTTTGGGAAAGCCGTAACCACTTAAGGCGAGACGTGGTTAAAGCAGATCACCAAGATATTTGATGTGTTGGGATGCTCCGAGGAGCAAAAGGTTCTCTTGCCACCTTTATGTTGCGTGAAGAAGAGGCGATCACCGGGTGGGAATCAGAAACGTACTCGACCGACGACGACTTTCGAGATGTCTTGGGAGAAGTTCCAAGAGCCATTCAATGACAAGTACTTTCCCGAAAGCATTCATCACATGAAGGAGGTGGAATTTATCAAGTTGGAGCAAAACAACATGACCGTGTCGCAAAGATGGTTAAGTTTGCCAAGTTGTCCCGATTTGTGTCCCACTTGGTTGATAATGAAGAGAGAATGACGCAGATGTTTTTAAGAGGTTTGAATCCTGAGATACGTCAATATCTTATCTCTCATAAATTGTGTTTGTATTCAGATGTTGTTAATAGGGCTCAGTTATTGGAGTGCGATAATGAGTCAACCAAACCAAAAGAGAGCAGCCGGTAAAATGATAATACCGGTGATAACAGTCATCAAAGCGGTGACAATAAGCATAGAGGGAATCAACATGCCAGAAATGGTAACCACTTCGGTGGTAATCATGGCCAAAATAATAAGAATGGACATTTCAAGAAGAAAAGGTTCAACAATGACGTAAAGACGCCAAAGACCAAAGACCCGCTTCAAAGGAAGAAGAACGACCACTGGTCGATGTTGTTTCAAATGCGACAGAGGGACACATCGGTCTAAATCAGATGCGCAACAATCCAAAACGTGTTTTAATTATGGAAGAGAAGGTCACTTAGCTCAATTTTGTCAGATGGTGAAGTCAATTCCACCGGGATAGTGATGCCAAAGGATGTCCCGCATAAGCCAAAGCCGTAGTTTAAGAGAGAGCATTTTTTTTGTGACGAGGAACCCGAATAAAATTATCACGGGTATGTTAGTCATAAACTTTTATGTAAGTCTATACTGTGTTAGATACGATTCTTGTGGACGCCCCAAAATAGGTATACACAACACCCATTCCGAGTCGCCAAATACATGGTACAAGAAACAAACTACAACTTCAATAATACAAATGTCGTGGTGAAATACGACAATATATACTGTGAGTTTAAATACAAATATTATCTTTTAGACAATATCTATACTCAAATAAATCCCCATCACATTTATCGATACATTATTTTACAAATAAATGGTGAGGACTACTAAACAACTCTCTCTAGAACCTTCATTCCATACCCCGACTAGTACTGCTACATTCTCGCCTCCCCGAGAAGAAGAATGGAACAACAAGGAAAAGGGTGAGCTCAACTAGCCCAAAGAAAGAATACTACGACTAAGATAATATACAACAAATTATCGTTAGTCTCCAACAGGAAAAATCGATAGAATACAATAGACAACAAGTTTCAGATCAATATTCGCAATGAAATAATAATTCATGAAGAGTTACGTAGAGAATGAAATCTACTATAATCTATGAATTTAACAAATCCATCATCAAAATTTTATCCTCAGAACATCAATCAATATTCATTTCAAATCAAACATTCATCTTTGCACTACAGTGCCAAAGATATTCATCGATCCAATCATGTTCATCTCAACACTGCTCATCTTTGCACTACAAAGCCAAAGATATTCATCACCAGTCATGTTCATTTAAACACCGCTCATCTTTGCACTACAAAGCCAAAGATATTCTTCGAAATCATTCATCTTTGCATACAGCCAAAGATATTCAATAATATCATCATTTAAGACCGAGGATGATGAAAATATTTTAAAGAACGAATCCAAAGAAAACAAAATGACAAGGATTAAGGATTAAGGTTTCGTACTTTGTTTTATCCATGTCCAACAATACCCCAAAAATAATCACAAAGTGGTGTAAAATTCAAGAATGATCAAAACATGGATACAATCAAAGCTAGTATCCAAAATAGATGTTTTGGACAAAAAGAAAAATTTTATTTTTTGGTGAATAGTGCAGATACGTGAATAGTGGTCAGATATCGTGAATAAATGTCGATATCGTGAATAGTAACTCCGACACCAAAAGATAGAAATTCCACAAAAAACATTTTCACGCTTAATAATAGTACTCGTGAATAGAACTCGTGAATAGTAACTCATGAATAGTAACTCGTGAATAGTAACTCATGAATAGTAACCCCAGGCATGAAAAAAAGTTCCAAATTTGATAAAAACCTCGGATCAACATTTCAAAGATAATGATATTGAAGAAATAATATCATTACTGAAAAAAATAATATCCCTTACCTCAAAGAATCAAGATTTCCGGAAGGAAAGGCTCAAGTGATGTCTTGAAATGAAACTTGTCTTGAACAAAGAACTCTCAAAGTATCTAAATACTCACAAAATACGCTCAACAATATAGAGAAAAAGAGAGAAAACTTTGTTTCGGTGTGATTTTCAATTCTAACTTAGCCCTCTATTTATAGGAAAATGTTAGCCTACCAAGGGGATTTTGACCACCACCGATGGCTTTACCGCTACTATTGCCACCCACCACATTTGAAATAAAATTCAGCACATTTTTTCACCAACCACAAGTGGGGCCCACTCAATTCTAGAATTTTCCACCAAAATCAATTATAACCCTAATTTCCTAATCGGACACCTCTTAAAATTCATAACAAATCATTCGTGCATTTTTAACTGCTCAAAATTTGTGGACATATACTCAACTTATGTATGTATAACATACCCAAAATTACCACAATCCAACTGGCTTGATTAAAAATTATAACCCCGCAATATATCTCAAAACCCCGATTTAATTTTTAATACCTCCAATCGATAAAAATACCGATAAAACACCTCAACATTAATTCCTTCATTAATAACCACATAAATCCATCATTTATATTCATATACAATAAATATTTCCTTATCATATGAATCAATAATTAATTATTCACAAATAATATTACTGTAATCACAATTATGACAACCAGTAGCTCCTCAGAAAGAGGGGCTTTCCAATAAGGATCTCTCCTTCTTGGCGCCGCAATTAGGTGACCAAACCTCTCCTTAGATGTAACTTTCTAGACATCGCCAATAATGTTATCTAATAATATTATTCAAATAATATGAATTATTGATCCGATAATGGGAAATATCATGCGTTGACAATTATTGAACAACAATAATATAAAATATCAACGCAAAGAATTATCGAATCAATAAAATAAAATATTGAATAAAGAATCATGTGAAAATTATTGAGTAGTGCCATCTTACGCATTTAATCAATAATTCAACAATATCGTAAATAACCAAGTAGCTGTCGCATCAAAACCACGCCAGACATCAGATTTTAACCAACGGGGTATTCCAATGGTCTTAATCAGAATAACTACGCCATTATTTATAACCACCCAAACTTTGTCGCTTTCCTCATCCAATCGCTTTCACATGGGGCTCACACACGGTCGCTACTGTCATTGCATTTAATATTCCAATCACAAAGATTTAATATTCCACGACCAAACGAATATTCCCCGACAAAATGAATATTTTATAACCACTTGCTTATTTTGAAATATTTGCGTATTTAACCCTTAACTATCCACATTAATCAAATCAACCCTTACTATTTCAAAATAACAAATAAAGGAAATTCCTTTTATTTAAAAAATTTCTGGGTCTTACAACCTCCCTTCTTATGAAATTTCGTCCTCGAAATTGACGACGCACGTACTGGTGTTTTTCAAAAGGTGAGGATACCTCCCTTTCATTTCCGCTTTCCAATTCCTGTGTCATTTCCTCTATAAAGATGATTCCTCCACAAAACTTTAACTTGTGGTATGACCTTTCAAGGCGTAGGGACATGCTCCTTCCTATCCAAGATCTTGATAGGTACCTCCTCATACGTTAAGTCTTCTACTATCTCGTCCGGGTTCTAACTCAATAACGTGGTTCGGGTCTTTCACATATTTACGAAAGCACGATATGTGAAACACATTATGAACACGAGACATACTCGAAGGTAACGCAAGTCTATAGGCTACATTTCCTACTCGGTCAAAGAATTTGAAATGGACCAATAAATCGTGGATTGAGCTTTCCTCTCTTCCCAAATCTTGTAACTCCTTCCATGGAGCAACTCGCAACAATACATGATCCCCTACATTAAATTCCACATCCTTTCGATGAAGATCCGCATAACTCTTTTGTCGATCTTGTGCCGCTTGTATACATTGTCGAATCATTAGTCATACGTATTTAACTTTCGGGTCCCAACAATGTTGCTTCACCCACCTCATCCCAACATATTGAGAACGACATTTTTCATCCATATAATGCTTCAATGGAACCATGCCTATATTTGTTTAATAACTATTGTTGTATGAGAATTCCACCAATGGCAAGTACTTATCCCAACTTCCTTTGAAATCTAGGACACGAGTTTTAATATATCTTCAAGAGTTTGAGTAGTCCTTTCGATTGCCCATCCGCTTTGAGGATGGTATGCCAAATCAATCGTAAATTGCGTGCCCATAGCTTTCTAACCCAAAATCATGAAGTGAATCTTGGGTCACTATCCTAAACTATGGATACAGTATGCCATGCAACCTCACAATCTCATTCACGCACATACTAGCAAGACGCTCAAGGAATAAGTCTCCGTGATCGGCAAGAAATGAGCAGATTTGGTTAATCTATCAACAATAACCCAAATAGCATTGATGCCTTGAGAAACCGTAGGAAGACCCGTAACGAAATCTATGGTAATGTGTTCCTACTTCCATTCCGGAATCTCAAGTGGTTGCAACGGACTCTTAGGTACTAGATGCTCCGCCTTTACACGTTGGCAAGTTAAACACATCGAGATAAACTTTGCAATCTCTCTCTTCATATTATTCCACCAAAATGTATGTCGAAGATCACGATACATTTTAGTACTTCCGTGATGGATTGTAAATGGTGTATTGTGTGCCTCCATCATAATCTTGTACTTCAAATCGAGTCGTTAGGAACACAAAGTCTAGAATGGACTCAAGTATTCCTTCTTCATCAATTCTCGCCCAAATAGCTCCTTCTTGTACTTTCCTCTTCATACGCATCACCTCGGTTTGGCTTGAGCGAAGTTTTAACTTTATCGATTAAAGTCGATTATACTCAGTATATCATCACGTGGGTACCTAGAGTTTTCATCTCCATCTCTATTATTTGTAAATTATACTTAAATTAGTCTTTGACAATATCGTACTCAGATTGTACTTAATATACGATTTTCTACTCAACATGTCACCTACCACGCTCGCTTTTCCAGGATGGCATAGTCGTAACATGTATTTGAAATGAGTCTCCTCTTGAGTTCTTCAAGCTCTTCCCACATTCCTCGCTTCCATTCAAATTTTGTATCTCTACGAGTCACCGCGATAATGGAATAGGGATTCGAGAATATCCTTCAACGAATCTCCGATAATAACCAACTAAGCCTAGAAAGCTACGATTTCGATTCTTGACTTAGGTTGCTCTCAACCGTGACTCATATCCCAATCTTGGATAAAGACGTCACAATGACACCTATCATTTTACTATCGCATCTAATACGACGCCCCTACAGAGAGTCTCGCTTAGTGAATTCCACAAAGGAAGTCACAAGATAAAGGCTCAGGTACCAAATTCTATAGTTGAATTTTTAACTCCTGAAGTTCAATAGGAGCCATTCTATATGAGATTTTAGAAATGAGTTTTGTACCGGGTTCAAAGTCGATACAAAATTTAATATCAGGCTTTGGGAGTAAGTCAAGAAATTCTTCAGGAAATACGTCAGGAAAAATCAATAACAACAAGAATATTATTCAAATCTGACGTGTCTTTATTCAAATCCATAACATGGACTAAGAAAACTTGACATCCGTAATAAAAGAATGACTTCATGGCTTGATATGAAAATGTTTGACTACAATGGTTTGATTGCTTGAATTGAATAACAAAGTTGCTTAGAATATGAAAACTAACAACCTTACGAAAATAATCAATTTGGCGTGATGAGTAGTTAACCTTAAAATCACATCAAAAACAAATATCTCTATAGAAATAAGGTTAACGAGTAAATGTGATAGTGCCAACCCTGAATCAAACAAGATTTCTAAACAACAGATGTAATGAAAGTTTCTCCTAACGGATTCTCCATAAATAGGTCAAAGTCTAATTTCTCCGTAGTCAAGTTCAAACGCTGAGCGCAAAGCAAGAGAGATAAAAGAATGGGTAGAACCCCAGATTCTAGTAAGGTATAAACTTCGCAAGAATTTATAATTAACTAACCTGCTAACTTCGTTCGGGTTCCTCGCATTTTGACCTGGCCACGACAAAACGCTCTTCCAAGAACCGCTGACTTTGACTTTTCTCGACATCCTTTTGAGTCACCATTCACGCTGGATTTGGGTTTCGATATCGTATAATCTCGAGCGATATGTCCTTCTTTTCCACAATTATAGCATACCTTGGAAGGCTTTGAAACAGTTTGACCTTATATGTCCCTCCTCTCCACATTTGTAGCATCTAACCGGCGATCGTTCTCTTCCCTAGAATTTGTTGATAGTCTTTGATGTTGTTGCTTAAGCGCCTTCCCGCCATCGTTAAATCTTCTTTTTTTTAGATTGACATCTCTTTCCATAATATCAACGCTGTCGTGCGGCTTTTACCCATGCATCACTCATTCTTACTGCTCGCTTATTTCTTCTTTCACCGATTCCAAATTTTATCATCTTATACTCGCCAAAGAGTGCTTCGCTCAAGCATCACGACGGGTAACACAAGCTTGAATCGTTGCATCCTTTTGCTCCACGATCGCCGCAATTCTTTAGCCTCGCTTCTTCTAACTCATGAATACGATTTTGCAATTGTATATTTCGATCATAAAATACCTCTAATAAACTCTCTTCGTGTACCTCTTCTTCCTCTTCTTCCTCACTCTCACCACATACCTCTGCGATTATCTCTAAAAGCAACTATCAATTCTTCACTCACCACATGGATATCTCTAATTCCTTCTTCGCCTGACATCACATTATCATGGTTGGCGATTAGAGGTGTCTCCACGATCTCATTCACTCCATTGTTAACGTTCTCAGCAGCCATTCTAAAAAAAACTATCATAAAACAAGGGTTAATTAAATAAATCAATATATCACATAATATCCCTTATATACTGACCAACTAACAAATAAGCTTAGGTAGGACACACTAGCGAAGGATTTACTCGTCTCTCCCCTCCTAGTTCTATTCCCCGATCTCCGCCAGAGATCATATCCCTAAGCTCGATATTAATCGTGACGCCCCCAAAATAGGTATACACAACACCCATTCCGAGTCGCCAAATACATGGTACAAGAAACAAACTACAACTTCAATAATACAAATGTCGTGTGAAATACGACATATATATATAATGTGAGTTTAAATACAAATATTATCTTTTAGACAATATCTATACTCAAATAAATCCCCATCACATTTATTGATACATTATTTTACAAATAAATGGTGAGGACTACTAAACAACTCTCTCTAGAACCTTCATTCCATACCCCGACTAAGACTTCGCTACATTCTCGCCTCCCCGAGAAGAATGGAACAACAAGAAAAAGGGTGAGCTCAACTAGCCCAAGAAAATAATACTATGACTAAGATAATATACAACAAATTATCGTTAGTCTCCAACAGGAAAAATCGATAGAATACAATAGACAACAAGTTTCGCATCAATATTCGCAATGAAATAATAATTCATGAAGAGTTACGTAGAGAATGAAATCTACTATAATCTATGAATTTAACAAATTCATCATCAAAATTTTATCCTCAGAACATCAATCAATATTCATTTCAAATCAAACATTCATCTTTGCACTACAGTGCCAAAGATATTCATCAATCGGTCGTATGTTCATCTCAACACTGCTCATCTTTGCACTACGTGCCAAAGATATTCATCACTCATCATGTTCATTTAAACACCGCTCATCTTTGCACCACACAGCCAAAGATATTCTTCAGAATCATTCATCTTTGCACTACAAAGCCAAAGATATTCAATAATATCATCATTTAAGACCGAGGATGATGAAAATATTTTAAAGAACGAATCCAAAGAAACAAAATGACAAGGATTAAGGATTAAGGTTTCAGTACTTTGTTTTATCCATGTCCAACAATACCCCAAAAATAATCACAAAGGTGTAAAATTCAAGAATGATCAAAACATGGATACAATCAAAGCTAGTATCCAAAATAGATGTTTTGGACAAAAAGAAAAATTTTATTTTTTGGTGAATAGTCCGATATCGTGAATAGTGTCAGATATCGTGAATAGTGTCGATATCGTGAATAGTAACTCTGACACCAAAAGATAGAAATTCCACAAAAAACATTTTCACGCTTACTGAATAGTACTCGTGAATAAGAATCGTGAATAGTAACTTATGAATAGTAACTCGTGAATAGTAACTCATGAATAGTAACCCCGACATGAAAAAGTTCCAAATTTGATAAAACCTCGATCAATATTTCAAAGATAATGATATCAAGAAATAATATCATTACGAAAAAAATAATATCCCTTACCTCAAAGAATCAATGATTTCGGAAGGAAAGGCTCAAGTGATGCCGAATGAAACTTGTAATTTGACAAAGAACTCTCAAAGTATCTAAATACTCACAAAATACGCTCAACAATATAGAGAAAAGAGAGAAACTTTGTTTCCGTGTGATTTTCAATTCTAACTTAAATTTCTATTTATAGGAAAATGTTAGCCCGTAAAGGCATTTCGACCGCTACCGATGGCTTTTTACTCGCTACTATTGCCACCCACCACATTTGAAATAAAATTCAGCACATTTTTCACCAACCACAAGTGGGGCCCACTCAATTCTAGAATTTTCCACCAAAATCAATTATAACCCTAATTTCCTAATCGGACACCTCTTAAAATTCATAACAAATCATTCGTGCATTTTTAACGGTTCAAAATTTGTGGACATATACTCAACTTATGTATGTATAACATACCCAAAAATTACCACAATCCAACGGTCGGATTAAAAATTATAACCCCCGCAATATATCTCAAAACCCCTGATTTAATTTTTAATACCTCCAATCTGATAAAATACTGATAAAACACCTCAACATTAATTCCTTCATTAATAACCACATAAATCCATCATTTATATTCATATACAATAAATATTTCCTTATCATATGAATCAATAATTAATTATTCACAAATAATATTACAGAATCACAATTATGACAACCAGTAGCCCTCAGAAAGGGGGCTTTCCAATAAGGATCTCTCCTTCTTGGCGCCGCAATTAGGTGACCAAACCTCTCCTTAGACGTAACTTTCTAGACATTGCCAATAATGTTATCTAATAATATTATTCAAATAATATGAATTATTGATCCGATAATGGGAAATATCGTGCAAGGACAATTATCGAACAACAATAATATAAAATATCAACGCAAAGAATTATCAATCAATAAAATAAAATATTGAATAAAGAATTCATCGTGAAAATTATTGAGTAGTGCCATCTTACGTGCGAATCAATAATTCAACAATATCAATAATGCATGTGTATCAATGCAACCACAACGCCAGACATCAGATTTTAACCACCGGGTATTCCAACAGCCTTAACGGTGAAAAACTACGCCGTTATTTATAACCACCCAAACTTTGTCGTTTTCCTCATCCAATCGCTTTCGTTATGGGGCCACACATTGGTCACTGGGTCGCATTTAATAATATTCCCGACAGCAGATGAATATTCCACGACCAAACGAATATTCCCCGACAAAAATGAATATTTTATAACCACTTGCTTATTTTGAAATATTTGCGTATTTAACCCTTAACTATCCACATTAATCAAATCAACCCTTACTATTTCAAAATAACAAATAAAGAAAATTCCTTTTTATTTAAAAAAATTTCGGGGTCTTACAGTTCTACTTTCTCTTTTATTTCACCTAGTTGTGTTCAATATTTGAAGTTAACTCTGGAGAAGTTAGACTTTGATATATCTGTTGGGAGAAACCTTCGTTACCTCCACTATTTATAAATCTTGTTCAAATCAACACTTTCACGTTACCTGTCGATCGCATCTCTTTGAAAATACTTGCCTTTGATGTGATTTTAGGAATAGATTGGTTAACTACTCATCATGCTTTTAGTAAGGTTGTTAGCTTTCATACTCCTAACCAACCTGTTATGCGAATTCAAAGTAACTAAACCACTAAAATCAATCATTGTCATATCAAGCCATAAGTAAATAGCCCCGATCCTTTCATTGTTGACTTCCTTGTGTGGAATGCACCGAAGCCGAACTTTCCGTAGGGGACGTTGTGAATAACGGTGACAAGTTGATAGGTATCAATGTGACGTGCTATCCAAGTCTTGGATGAGAGTCACAGTTTTGAATGATATTTCTATTTTTAATAAATTTCTTGACGTATTCTCGAATAACTTCTTAGCCTACCCCTAGAGCGTGAAATCGAATTTTGTATTGACCCTAGTACAAAACCCATTTCTAAAACCCTTAAATATTTCTTTAACTAAAGCGAACGTAATATGCGCCAAAGACGTTGGCTCGAGCTGTTGAAGATTACGATCGTACCATTCACTACCATCGTGGAAAAGCGAACGTGATAGCTGACGCGTTGAGTAGAAGATCGTATGCGTTTACGAGTGCGATGTTGTTAACACAAAGGCCCATTTTGTATGACTTACAAATGATGAAGATAGAGTTAAAGACTCTAGAAAACCAAGTGAAGATAACGAATATATACGAGTAGAATCGACTTTAATCGATAAAGTTAAAAGCGCTTCGAAGCTACACACGGGAGTGATAAATGTGAAGAAGAAGGTTCAAGAGGGCGTTATTCTAGAAGCAAGAATCGACGAAGATAGGAAATCTCAACCCTCGATTTAATTGGCCCATTTAAAAGTCTCAATCGAGTAGGAACTATGGCTTATAGACTCGTTTTACTGTCAAGTATGTCGCGTGTTCATAACATTTTTAATGTATCGATGTTACGTAAATATGTGGACGACCCGAACCACATTATTAAATTAGAACTAAATGATATAGCAGAAGATTTAACGTATGAGGAGATACGTGTTAAAATCTTGGATCGTATTAAACACTCAAAGGTTATACCTCAAGAATTAGAATCTGAAATGAAGTCAAGGTATCTTCACCTCTTCGACATACCAAGTACGTACGTAAATTTCGAGGGCAAAATTTCATAAGGAGGGGAGATTGTGAGACCCCAGATTTTATGAATAAAGATTTAATTTTTTCAAAATATTTTTTAATATTATGGTGTGGATTTGAGATAATGTTATAGTTGTGGGTAGTATTTATAAATTTTGAAAAGTATGCAAGTTGTTGTATAATATTTGATTGGTCGGGGAATATTCTTTTTATCGGGGAATATTCGTATAACGACACAATCATTGGTGGACCCCGCAACGGAATTATTGTCGAATTGAGAAAACGACAAAAATATTTTATGAAAATAATGGCGGAAGTTTTATCGTTAATATCTTGTTGAACTACTGGTAGTAAAAGTACAAAGAATACGCATGGTTGCGTATAAGAAGCACATGGTATTGATTATTGATGCTTACGTGATAAGTCACTCGGTTTTGTTTTATTGGTATTATTAATGTAATAAAATGCAAAAAACTTTTATATAAAATGTAATACTTTTATAAAGTTATTCTATAAATAGAATATATTATATTCTATTATGCATAAGTGTTGCATAGTATTTGTGTGACGACCCCAAAATAGGTCCATTCAACCCAACCTTTGTCGTTTTCCTCATCCGACAGTTATCCGTTATGGGCCCACAAAATGGTTGCTACTGTCGTACGAATATTCCCCGACAGAAAGAATATTTCACGACCAAACGAATATTCCCGAACACAATGAATATTTTATTACCACTTGCTTATTTTGCAAAATTTGCACATTTCACCCATAACTAAAGTATTATATCAAATTAACACCTTATTATTCACAATAATAATTAGAGAAAATTTGATTTTATTCATTAAAAAATTTGGGGTCTTACAACCTCCCTCCTTATGAAATTTCGTCCCTCGAAATTGACGTGACGTACTCAGTGTATCGAAAAGGTGAGGATACCTCGCTTTCATTTCTCGATTCCAACTCCCGTTCATTTCTTTAATAGCATGGTTCCTCCACAAAACCTTAACTTAAGGTATAACCTTTGTGCATAGGATATGTTCTTTCCTATCCAAGATCTTAACAAGTGCCTCCTCGACGTTAAATCTTGACTATCTCGTCTCGGTTCTAACGCAATAATGTGATTTGGGTCGTCCACATATTTACGTAACATCGATACATGAAAAACGTTATGAACACGCCAAGATACTTAGCGTTAAGGCGAGTCTATGTACCACGCCCTACTTGATCGAGGATTTCAAATAAATCAAGGCTTGAGCTTTCTTCTTCATCGACTCTTACTTCTAAAATAACGCATTCTTGCAACTTCTTCTTTATATTCATCACCCGATTGTGTGTAGCTTGAGCGGTTTTAACTTTATCGATTAAAGTTTATTCTACTCGTATATTCGTTATCTTCATTGGGGTCCCTGAGTCTTTAACTCTATCTTCATCATTTGTAAATCATATAAAATGGATTTTTTTTGTGTGTTAACAACATCTCACTCAATGGCGCATACGATCTTCTACTCAACGCGTCACCTACCACTTTCTTTTCCCATGATGGTATTGAATGGACGATCGTAATCTTCAATGACTTGAGCCAACGCCTTTGGTGCATTATACGTTCGTTTTGGTTGAAGAAATATTTAAGGGTTTTAGAAATGGGTTTTGTCTTTGGGGGTCAATACAAAATTCGATTTCACACTCTAGGGTAGGCTAAGAAGTCCTTCGAGAATACGTCAGGAGATTTATTAACAATAGAAATATCATTTAAAAACTGTGACTCTCATCCAAGACTTGGATAGCACATGAAATAAAGGTTTCTAGTAACGAAGCTTCAATCGATAAGTCAAAGTTTAACTTCTCTAGAGTTAAATTTAAACATTGAGCACAAGTAAGAGAGATAGAATAATGGGTAGAACCGGTATCTAATAAGGTATAGACTTCACAAGAATTTATAATTAACTAACCCATGCTAACTTCGTTCGGGTTACTCGCTCTTTAAGAAGTCATGAAAAACGCTCTTCCTGAAACCACCAACTTTGTTTTGCCCGTATCCACCTTTGGTGCCACCGTCCCAACCGGGACTTGATTTCGCCATGTGACAAAAAATCGAGCTATGTGACCATCTTTTCCACAACTAAAACTTATCTTGGAAAGTCAGTGAATGCTTGGACTTATATGTCCTCCTCTCTCCGCATCAGTAGCATCTAACCGACTATCGCTTCTCCTCCCTAGAATTTGTTCTTTGGTCTTCGGGTCTTTTTCTTGACGCCTTTCCGTCATCGTTAAATCTTCTCTTCTTGAAATTTCCACTTGAATCATTTCTTCTATTATCTTGGCCATAATTACCAATCAAGTGGTTACCATTTTTGGCATGATAATTTCTTCCACGATGGTTATCATTGTTCACGACCGTTGTCACCGCAGACGATTATTATCGTGTTGTTGCTCGTTATCCTTCTATTGGGTGGGCTCATTATCGCGCTCCACTAATCGAGCCCTATTCACAACATCCTGAATATAAACAAAGTTTATAAAAATGAGGTATTGACGTATTTGGGGTTTCAAACCTCGCAGAAACATTCGTGTCATTCGTTCCTCATTATCAACCAAATGGGATGCAAATCGGGATAACTCCGCAAACTTAGCTTCATACTGCGACACGTTCATATTGTTTTGCTCCAGCTTGATGAACTCAACCTCCTTCATGTGACAAATACTTTCGGGAAAATACTTGTCGTTGAAAAATTCTTGGAACTTCTCCCAATACATCTTCAGTGTGGCATATTGAGTAAGTTTTATCGATTCCCACCAGTAATCTGCCTCTCCTCGCAACATAAAAGGGGCAAAGGGAACCTTTTTCTCCTCGGAACATCCCAAGACATCAAATATCTTGGTGATCTGCTTTATCCATGTCTCTGCCGTAAGTGGTTCTGGCTTTCCCAAAAACTCCGGTGGTCCCAGCTCCTTGAACTGCTTAGTGGTGACCAACCGTGGGTTGCCATTGTTTCCACCTACATTATGAACAGGAGTCTCTCTCGTTTGGTGTTGCATGAATTCTAAAAAGCTCCTAAATGTACAAATCGTTTTCGTCATTTGGTTTGGTCAATGTTGTTCACCTGAGGATTATTGCCATCCTGATGCACAGTATCCTGGGTATTGATCGTTGGTGACTCAACGGTCTCATATGCTTTAGTGCTTATCACAAAATTTTTAGATGCCATTTTCAAATACTGCAACAAAAAAAGGGTTAATTGACATATCACATATTATCCCTATACTCTGACTGACCAATTAAATACCATATAAACTTAGTCAGGTCATACTAGCGAAGGAATTCCCCATCTCTCCCCTCCTAGTTCTTGTCTCACATCTTAGCCAGGGATTATATCCCTAAGCTTTGATACCAACTGTGACGACCCCAAAATAGGTCCATTCAACCCAACCTTTGTCATTTTCTTTATCCGACAGTTATTCATTATGGGGCCCACAAATGGTCATTTGTACTGTTCGCATTTAATATTCCCTAAGCAAAAGAATATTCCACGACCAAACGAATATTCCCCGACAAAATGAATATTTTATTACCACTTGCTTATTTTGCAAAATTTGCACATTTCACCCATAACCAAAGTATTATATCAAATTAACACCTTATTATTCACAATAATAATTAGAGAAAATTCAATTTTATTCATTAAAAAATTTGGGGTCTTACAAATGCATAGTGTTTTGCATAGTAAAATCTTTTTATATAAAACAAAATACTTTTATAAAGTTATTTGTTTTATTATACAATAATTAAAATATATTATATTTTATTATGCATAGTGTTTGCATAAGGCTCGTATAGTGTTTGCATTGTAAAATCTTTTATAAAGTTATTCGCTTTATTAGATTATAAATAGAATAAATTATATTTTATCTAAAAGATTTTGCTTTAAATATGGATCATCGATTAAAGTAAATCAATCTGGACCGCTTAATGAGTTAGTTACTATGTAGTCCATTTTCTATAAATAAAAGCTCATTCCTTCATTATTTCTTACTTAATTCAATCGAAACTCTAGAGAGATAAACTATAGAGAGAAATTAGAAAAGTATTCTGCTCCTTCCCTACTCTTATATTCAGTTTCTTTTACGGTAAGGGATATTATTTGTTGTACTCGTTAGGGGTATTCTTTCTTTCTTATTGGTGAAACTCTTTTGTTATTTCATTCTTTATTATTCTGTTGGAATAACCTGTATACGCGGAATACCCTATACTTGGTGAAATTTTTCTCATTATTCTATTATTTATTATTCCATTGAATATCCATGCATGCGTTTACTGGGGATCTGGTTCCATTCTTTATTATTATTACATTAGAATATCATATTCATAAGCGTTACTTTGGGACCTAGTTCCGCTCTTTATTATTATTCTATTGGAATATCCTGTTTGTGTGTTTACACCGGACCTGGTTCCGTCTTTATTATTCTTTTGGAACATCCCGCAGCCGGTGCAATTTCACTTTGACATTCAGTTCCGTTATTTATTATTACGTTGAATAACTCGTTTATACATCAAGTACCACATGCATGGTAATTTCTTTTGTTATTCTATTCATTATCAGACTCGGTTGGTTAAAGTTTTGACTTATATACTCCATGAAATTAGTGGAATATCCTTGATATTTGCGATTCATCTAAGATCTTTTCATGGAAATATTCTTCCGAGCATTCTTGAATTTTACTCTACAAAGCAAGATATCATGTTGACAATTTGGATGTTATCGGTTCTGATAAATTCATTCTTGAACTTATTTTATTGAATTCTTATATCATTGTCATCATCCTCATGTTTATATTTTGTTAAAAGTCATCTGTGGCTCGTAGAAAGCATAGATGGACTTGGTATGATTATGACCAAGGATTATTCGATGTAATCATAACCGTAATGTTACAAATGATGTGGAAAAAGTCCTCATTGGCCGTAGTGCATTGATGGACGCTTTTGGTATGATTATGGCTATGGATTCTCTTTGGTCAGTAGTGCAAAGATGAATTGTTTTATGGCATGATCCGGATCGATTGATGAAAATATGATTATCTTTAGCCGTAGTACATGGATAATTCGTGGTCGTGATACTAAAGAATATCCTTGGCCATAGTGTAGGGGTGATTCGATGATGTGGATTATTTATTAAGCTGAGTCCCAGCGATAAAAGTGATGAAAAACCTTTTAAATCATAGAAGATAGTATATTTTATTCTCTACTTGACTCTTCTAATGGATTGCTTGTTCTGCTGCAGTTAAACTTGATGTTTGTTATATTGTATCAGTTTAACACTATTTAAGGCTAATGATAATTTATTCTGCATTATCTTAGTTATAATATTTCTTACTGGGCTAGTTGAGCTCACCCTTTCTTTCACTTTTCTCTTCAGGAAATGAGAATATAGCTAGGACGAGTCGGAGAACAAAGTGATGGACCAGATGATAATATTAGTAGTCCTCACTATTCTGTTAAATAGTGTGACAATAAATGTATTGAGGACTTATTTTGAGTTTTAATGCTGTCTAGAAGAAAATATTTTTATTAAAACTCACAGCTCATGTTGTATATTTAAGATTGTATTTGAATTTTGTACCATGTATTTGGCGACTCAAGATGGGTGATGTATACCTATTTTGGGGGCGTCACATTTTCCGACTAATAAGGGGGAATTCCATCATTGTAATCGATTTGTTGAAGTCGCCGGTGTGTGAATTTTAGCGTCGTGTTAGGATTTGTATATATGGGTGGTTGCGCGCTTTATGCGGCTATTCTATTTGGTGGTTTCTTCTTTTTTTGATTTTAGTCCGTGATTTACCTCCGATCATCGCCGACCTTGCATAACTATGGAACCAACCATCACAGTAGGTTCTCGATCCTTTATTTAAATTAGATCTTTCTTTAATTTGGTTTTTACTTTCTCTTGTTATTTTTCAAACAGAAGTATATTAAGTGTTTGGTTATTGTTTAACGATTTCGTTTTCTGTGTACTGAATCGATCCACGTTCTTTGTAGTAAGGATCGTGCCAAAAGAAACTGGATGGTGAAATTTACTAGAATATAGGAGGAACACTGCAGAATCAAAAACAATTTTTTTGGTTTTTGTGCTATTTTTAAAGCCTTGACTCCAAGTCTTCTCATAAGAAACATGGTAAATAATTACCTTATGCGATTTTCCCGCTAACACATCCCTAATTCGATACTCTATATGAAAGGGAATATAATGATGTATATTGGGATTTTCAAAATATTTGTTCAATGATTTTATTGAAAAATAGCAAAACAATAACCAAGTAACGCTTAAAAAAACTTTTCTGATGACTGAAAGAAAAGAAAAAAAGATGGAAAATGTTACCATTTAAGGTTAGAATTGCACATCATTATATATGGCTGATTATTGGTACCTCAACAGATCATTATTACTATCTTGACATGAAAGCAAAGGTACAAATTTTTTAGATGCGCTACTTAGGCGTTTCTAATGAAACTTCTTATGGAGACATGGAGTTGTACATGCTGCAAAAGTTGAAGGACTACCAAAGATTGTCAGTACTCAAAATAACTACAGCCTGCTAGTTAGATATAAATTTGAAGGTAAATTATTTTCCTTCATAATTCTCTATTATCATGGAAATTTGAAAGAGGAACTGTTTCCCATAGAAAGTTTTGAGTTACTGATTTGTCAAGAGAAAGTTGTTTTGAGCTAAACTATTATAACTTTGAACATTAGACATCTCTTTATTTATTTGATAAGTAATATTAGATATATTACTTCTTTGTTTTATCTTAAGTTCATGAAGACTCCAACTTTTCAATTACAAAATAGTCCCATCATTAGCCAAACTTGAAGGAATTCATACAATACTACCGAAAACAATCAAATGTATGGGAAACACTTCAAGTTAACTTAAATATCTTATTCCAAATCTTCCCCAAAATCGGCTATCTTTCTTTTGTTCTTCTTTTTTTCCTATTCATTGTAATTTTTGGCTCATCGGTTTTGTCATTGTTTTGATGCTTTCTCTCTCCCAATTTTTTTGTGTGTCATGTTTTGTCCCTCCGTGATTTATCCAATTGATTTGATTTTTGATCCTTTGATATTGTATATTCTTCGTAGCCCAATTACGTGTTTATGCGGTTGTAATTTTGATCTGGAACATGCAATTCTTTCCACATATATTTTGAATTTCTGTGGCGGTTTCTTGCATAGTTATACCTGCACAATATTGAATGGTTAGCAAGTGTCGATGTGTGATTCAACAATATTTTTTGAATAATGTGTATATACAAAAAGACTTCTTGTTGGGAATATTCTTTGTTGATGTCATTTAGTAGTTGTTCGATAGAACTCCTATAACATTTACATGCTTTCTCGATTAAACATGACAAATGTTGTTTCTCTCTGTGGTATCCTTTACCTTAATTGTCAAACTTGTACCATTTGGTAGTTTCTATTTTTTCGCTTTCGATAATTGTGGCATTGTAATTTTGTGGATAACTCCTTAATTTTTCCGAGGCGCTTATTGCGGTGACATAATATCATCATTGTTCTAGTAGAATTTGAATTTTTGTGACCTCACATGTGCAGTATATGATCTATAGCAATAATATTCATTTTATAAGCATTATAATTTTTGTTATTATTACATTTTTTAAATAGATTGTTAAAAAGTTAAAAGTAAAGAAATTTACTTCTGATCCCTCTGGTAGCTTGACAGTAAGAATTTGGTTGATGCAGAAACATTCAATTGTATCATCTGTTTGTTCATTTTTCCCTCCAGGTGGATTTTTGGCAGTTGTTTGAGTACCTGAACCTTAGAGACTGTGTATTCATAGCCTCTTTGAGTGTTATATGGAGTGATTTTGACTTGAAACAAAAAACTCTTCTTTCGGATATTATATATAATTGGTGGAATGTCTTGCATTGATATATCCTGTATTTTGTGATTTTATTAGTAGATATGACCCAATCATTATAAAAATATAACAATATATAATGGTAGATGTTATTAAAAAATGGGTTTATTATTAAGTAATGTACCGAATTTGAGGCGAGTTCCTTCCTTTGATTGATGAGATGGTCAATAGGAACACCTATGAGTTGTGCAGCCTCTCGATTGAATAAAACGAATGTTGTTTTGCCTGTGTTATCCTTAACTTTGAGCGTGGCTTTGTAGCGCTGTGTAGTCCCAATCTCTTTGCCTATGCAATTTTGACATTGTAATTTGCTTGATGGATCATTTATCTTACGAAAACATTTTTTGAATTCAAGATAGTACCATCCTTGGTCGAACATTATATCATCAATTGTTGCTTCACACGTGAAATACATAAACTGTTGGCATTTTGAGAGGCTTTAATATGTGTCAATTTAGAGTTTTAAATAAAAAAACCTTTTTAGTAATGTTAAAAAAACAGTTATAGTAGGTATTTACCTCTAAACCCTGTGGTAATTTTGCATTTAACAGCTAGTTTATGCTAAAACATTCAATGTTATAGTTTTCTGGATGTCTGTTCAATTGAATATTTGGAACAATTTCAATACTTGAGGTGATTCCTTCATTGTTTTGTATAGTACTCCTTAGGGTGGATATTGGTTGGTAAAGGATATTAAAACAAACCCTTGTGGCAGCTGTTGATGATAAATTGATCTCCCCTATAAATAAAATAAGTGCATGTTAGTAATTATTCTTGTAAACAATTAAAAAATTCCCAAATCACCTTTAAATTCCTTTGCAAGTGTTCCAGTCACTACTACAACAATCAAGTTGTCATTTTGTCTTGAAAAATCTCGTTGAAAATTTAATGCATGTTTTCCCCATATAGTTCTTGTGATTGTGTGGTGCTATTTGTAATAACATAAAAAATTGTTATTAGTGGTATAAGAAAATAATTTGAATTGGAAAAACATAACATTATTTTTGACACATTCCTCTCATTTGTTAAGAGAATATCCGTTTTTTGAATTCCTTGTCCAGTTGTTTGAAAATCAGTTATCGTTGTAAGCTTTCCAATAACATCTGTGAGGAAATGAAATCTAATAATCATAAGAAGAAAAAATTCAAGTATTTGTTGTGTAATGAAGTTTTGAGTATTTTTTTTACCTATGAGATGTGTTTTATCTCCAGCCTTGTTTCTTGTTTCAGCAAACGTTGATAACTCAAATTTATACCTTGCAATTATATCTGTGTTGTTTACTTGAGTTATCGTTGTCTTGTGAAAAGCGTTAATCACCTTATCACCGTTAATTGCTTTATATCTAGGTGGGGCTGGTACAATCTTAAAATTGGATATGATGTATACATTTTCTTCGTTCAATCTTTTGATGTATTGTGCTCGTTGGTTGAATCTCAAAATGAGCATCACGTGATTATCCTGCACATAATATATATAAGATAAATAATCTATTTATAAGATAACAACTTTTAATTCTTGGTAATATTTATTTATGAAGTAATATAAAATTTAAAATACTACCTCTTCATCAAGCAATATAGTCATGGTGTTGACAATCATCAAATGCTCAAATTGATCCCATCCCACTTTCTTGTTAATCGACCTTTATTGTATAATCATCTCTATGACTTGTTAATTCATTCAAAGTTATATAATTTCTTGGCATAGTGAATAAGTGTAGAAACAAATGTAGATGTAGAGTACTTTTGTGTGTAGTATGAGGCTTTTATAGGGTGAAGTACTATGATAAGTAGTATTTTTATTAAATGTATTTAAATTTTCATTTGTAAATCGCTATTTAGTGAGAAGTCATATACTTAATGATTTTATTAAAGATTTTTTTAATGTTCACGACTCTTCCTTTTCCGTTTTTTAATTATTTTTATAATGATGTTTTAAATGTTCATGAATGTTAATAAATATATTTTAAATGTTAATGTTCATGACTCTTCCTTTTCCGATTTTTAATTATTTTTTAATGATGTTTTAAATGTTCATGAATGTTAATAAATATATTTTAAATGTTCATGAATGTTAATGTTCATCAATCTTGTTTTTTCATATTCTTAATGGTTATATAATTTCTTGGCATAGTGAATAAGTGTAGAAACAACTGTAGATGTGGAGTACTTCAGTGTGTAGTATGAGGTTTTTATAAGGTGAAGTACTATGATATGTAGTATTTTTATTAAATGTATTTAAATTTTCATTTATGGCTGCTTTAGTGAGAAGTCATATACTTAATGATTTTATTAAAGATTTTTTACTGCTCATGACTCCTCCTTTTCGATTCTTAAATATTTTTTAAAGATGTTTTAAATGTTCATGAATGTTGTTTTCTCAGATTTTTATTGGTTTTAATAAATATATTTTAAATGTTCATGAATGTTAATGTTCATCAATCTTGTTTTATCATATTCTTAATGGTTATATAATTTCTTGGCATAGTGAATAAGTGTAAAACAACTGTAGATGTGGAGTACTTTTGTGTGTAGTATGAGGTTTTATAGGGTGAAGTACTATGATAAGTAGTATTTTATTAAATGTATTTAAACTTTCATTTGTATTGTTTAGTGAGAAGTGATTTTATTAAAGATTTTTTTACTGTTTATGACTAATCCTTTTCCAGATTCTTAATTATTTTTTAAAGATGTTTTAAATGTTCATGAATGTTGTGTTCTCATATTTTTAATGGTTTTAATAAATATTTTGTAATGATATTTAATCTGTTTTAGATAACATAACATCTATGCAATTCTATAATCAAAACATAAGAAGATAAAGGCCCAAAATAGACGCACAATTATGATTATAAATTCACTTCTATGCTATTCCTTTTTTCCCATAGGAAACATTAATAGTACACAATTAATGCTGATAAAGCTAAGAATCAACAAAAAACATATTGTCTCATAATAGGGGAGAAGGCAGACTTCAATCCTAAAAGATCCAAGCATTTCAAGGTACTTCAATCTTGTTTTATCATATTCTTAATGATTTTAGTAATGATATTTTATCTATTTTAGATGAAATTTTGTTATAAAATTTATGCAAATATTTACTAATGATATTAAGAAGAAATAACATTATATTTCTTTGGTAGAGAAAATTGTATTACTTAAAATGGTTACAAATTATTGAAAACTTCATGATAGACAACATTTTTTGTAAAACATTTTTCAGGATGACTTTCTTCTTCACATAATATTTTTAGGCCCGTAGGTGATGTAACTCTTGATATAGCCACGTAAAGTTGTCCATGATTGAACACTAGTTTGGGAAGATATAAGCCTACATTTCGTAAGGTCTGTCCTTGACTTTTATTTACCGTCATTACATAGCAAAGTGCAACGGGAAATTGCTTACGCTTGAAAGTGAAGGGCAGCGATGCATCTGTGGGTGTCATGATTATTCTAGGAATAAATACTTTCTCACCAATGTTGTTACCTGTAATGACAATGGCTTCAATTACCCACTTTGACAACTGTGTCACAATTAATCTTGTACCATTACACAAACCCTTACTTGGGTTTATGTTTCTTAGCAACATAATTGGAGCTGCAATTTTTAGTTTGAGTTCATGGTTTGGAATTCCATTAAACTTCAGAGAGTTTAAAAACTCAACTGGGTACATTGTCTCTTGAGCTTCAAAATTCACAGAACTCTTGCATATTGTGTCAGAGCTATGATACACCATTGATTCAGTTGGTAAAACTTTCAAGACATAATTGTTAATTAAGTATACATCTTCATTCCTTGGTGTTAAAATGGCTCTGTCCCTTATGTATTGTGCTTCATTCACTTCATACTGTATATCTGAATAGATTTCTCGAACAATTGTCTCAACTCCATTATCCCTTGCATGAACCAATATTTCATTTGGAATTTGTATCCAGTTTGGTTCATCTTCAATGTGTGATGTAGAAAGCTCTTTGCCATCCCCGATATTAAGTACCCAATCTCGGAATGCATCAGTTCGATCCCCAATTGTTAGAGGTGTCACATTTGTCTCAATTCTCATATTTTCCTCTAATTTGATAACCTTACAACTTTCCCATAAATATGATCTGTTGATTGAGGACATTACTGTAAGACCCCGAATTTTATGAAATAAAAGTATTCAATTTTTCTATTTAGTAAATAGTTAAATTGATAAAAAGTTAATGTTAAGGGTGATATGTGAATTTTTTTCAAAATAAGCAAGTGGCTATAAAATACTTATTGTTGTTTTAATATTCGTTTTGGTCGTGGAATATTCTTTCCGTCGAGGAATATTCGTAAATGCTGCCAAGCATGACCATTTATGGGCCCCATAACAAAATAACTGCTTGGATGAAGAAAAACGACAAATTTGAGTTTTTATAAATAACGGCGTAGTTATTACAGATTAACACTTTGTTGGAATACTTGATGGTTAAAATCTTGTAATACGCCAGAATAAGACAAAGAAGATTACCAGTATTGCATGATTTTTTCAATTATTAATTCTTACGTGAGAAAGCACTACTCAATAATTATTACGATAATTACGCTCAATATTTTATTTTATCAATCAATAATTGCTGCGTTGATATTTTATATTATTGTTGTTTCAATAATTGTCATCAGATAAAGATTCCATTATCGGATCAATAATTCATATTATTTGAATAATATTATTAGATAACATTATTGGCAATGTCTAGAAAGTTACATCGAGGAGAGGTTTGATCACCTAATTGCGCGCCAAAGAAGAGAGAAATCCTTATCGAAAAGCCCCCTCATTCCCTGAAACTGCCTCATTTGTCATTATTGTGATTCAGTATATATTATTTGTGAATAATTAATTATTGATTTATATGATAATGAAATATTTATTTGATGTGGATATAAATGATGGATTTATTTATGTGGTTATAAATGAAAGAGTTAATGTTGAGGTGTTTTATCAGTATTTTGTTGGATTGGAGGTATTAAAAGATCAAATCGGTGTTCTTACAACTTTATTGTGTGAGTTATAATATTTAATCCGATCGTTGGATCGTCGTGATTTTTGGATATGTTATACATATATAAGTTGAGTATATGTTCACAAATTTTGAACCGTTAAAAATGAACGAATGATTTGTTATGAATTTTAAGAGGTGACTGATTCGAAAATTAGGTTTATAAATGATTTTGGGAAAAATTCTAGTAATCGATGGGCCCCACTTTTGGTTGTTGGGGAAGATGACTCATTTTTGGTGGGTGGAATAGTAGCGAGTGTAAAGCCATCGGTGCGTTGGTCAAGTCTGCTTTGCGTGTTAACATTTTCCTATATAAATAGAGGGCTAAGTTAGAATTAAAAATCACACCAGAATTCATAAGTTTTCTCTCTTTTTCTCTCTAGATTATCGAGTGTATTTTGTGAGTATTTAAATACTTGGTGAGTTGCTATTCATCAGTGCAAGTTTCCTTCAAATCATATCCGATATCCAAATGTCCGTGTCGCTTTTTCTTTTGAGGTAAGGGATAGTAAGGGATTTTAAGGGTTGTTATGTTTTTCAGTTTCGTAATTTTTCTGACCTTCAAAAATTCTGGAAAAATTTGAAATGATAATTTGATGAGTTTTCTTGATTGTGTCCAAAAAATGGCGATTTTTGGATGTATAGATTAAGAGTTGTGAATTTTATGAGAAAAGACTATTTTAAAAGTAATCGCTTATAACTCCTTGTGGTTAACTCCAAAAGTGGTGAAATTCTTATTGGGAGTACATGTATATGATAGAAGTATACTCTGTAAATTTCGAAATTTTTGGATAAAAGTACAATTTTTGATAAATGTCTAAATATTCGGCTGTTTTGGCCATATGAAAAATAGTAAATGAATTTTAAAAATTCTGAGAAAAATATATGTTCAATACGAAACTATATTCTGCTAAATCCCAGAAAAAAAAATTTGTTTGTACTGATTTGGTATTTTTCATGAAAATGGACTAGTTATGAGTAAATGAATTAAATATGTTAGGTGAAGGAAGAAAATTGGAAAATATGATTTTATGCTTGAGAATCACATATGAGGTATATGTAGATTTTTGATGAGGGTTTTGGTTATTGGTGATGAAATCTTATGAGTTTGACATTTTAGGATGATTAAATGCATTATTTAGTAAAGTGTAAACAATTAAAATAAATTTTTTATAAGTTTAAGAAATTTTATTTTTTCAATATCATTATACCGTAATATTGGTATGGATTTCATTATGGAATTTCTACCTTTTTCATGTCGGGATTACTATTCACGACAAAATTGGTTTTTTTTTTCTGACCAAATTATCGTTAATTTATGAATCTTACTCTTGAGATTAAATCTATATGTTGATTATATTGTTTTTATTATCATATATAACATTTTTATAACCTTAATGATGATATTTCTCTTTGACTAGAGTGTAAAGATGGGTAGATTTTGGTATGATCATGACTATGGGTTCTCTTTGGCCAAGAGTGCAAAGTCAATTGTTGATGGTATGACCACTGACCATTGAATTTATAATTGAATATCTTTAGCTTAAGTGCAAAGGTGAATTGATCAACATTGTTATAATTATTGTTTATATAAATTCTGAAATGATTATATATTTCTTTGAGATATTAATATATTTGGCTTGTTGTGCAAATATGAACTATTGATGAATATATTTGGCCTGTAGTGCAAATATGAACTGTTGATGAATATCTTTGGCCCGTAGTGCAAAGATGGTTTGTTGATGAATAGCTTTGGCCGTAGTGCAAAGATGAAATTGTTAGTATGATTATAAACAGGAACTGTGATTTGGTATAACCATGATCTTTGATGTTTCAGGTAAAGACATGTGATAAAAATTATCTTCGGCCTGGATGCGAAGATGAATTTAGAATTACAATTATGATTATGAGTTATTCATATAATTGTGGAAAGGAACTGTTGATTAATGTTACAGGGATAAAACATTGTTGTTGGACTTTTAATGTGGAGAAGATAATAGACTTTATGGTCTATTTGACTCTTCTAATGGATTGCTTCGTTCACCGCAACTATGGTTGAAAATTTTTATCATCTACCATATGTTCTAAATCTCTGATTTATTACTGTTGAAGGCTATTGATAATTAATTTATCTTTAGTCATGATATTCTTTACTGAGCTAGTTGTGCTAACCCTTCTGTTTCAAAATTCCTTTCAGGTAATACGAGTGTAGCTGGGTCGAGCGGGGGTAACATGGGAATAGAACGATGGTCATCATTTAGTAGTTATATTTGATGAATTCAATAGGGTGAGGCGAACCCAACGTTGGAAGGGTGTTTTGCCACTATCATAAAAGATGTCTAATGTCATACAACCTCGTGTCATTATAAGACAGGGTTGTGCACATCCACTTGCTGAGTATATTTACGAGCACTACCTATATAATCTTGGTGTTTGTTTGAAGTATAATTCACGATTAGAGACAGTGGAGATAATGATATGGCAAGAGAAGACTCACCATTGGAAAGAATATGATAATAATCTTCTTGTTTTTCTTTGGGGTCTATTAGGTCAACCAAGGATAATTTTGTGGATATATGATATCTATCATAACCTGGAAGCATGGCCTCCCATGTACGAAGGTTTCCTTGAGCACTTCCCAAAGATTTTAATTTCCAAAATGTTTTTGACTATACCTTTATGTAAGGTGCCATTGTGACGTCTTTATCGATCCAAGGTTGGGATGAGAGTCACAATTGGTATATATTTGTATCAAAACTCACAAAGATATGTGTTTGTTGTATTTTGCACGACAATTGTTGTAATAAAGTTGTAGTTGTTTTCTATACCATGTATTTAGCGACTTCGTAATAGGTTGGATGGATCGGACTGCTTTTTGGGTTGTCATGCTTACAATTTCTTCTCTTCCTTCTTAGGTATCACAGTAAAATTTGGCGAAATCACCTCCTAACAAAATTATTTTTCCTCCAAATGGTTTGTGCATCGAGTTTGGATCTATCTTTTGAAGCATATCACGAAAGCTTCACAACATCCTCAAACACAAATTTGTGATTCATAGGAGCTTCGTCCCCAAATAACCAAGTTTATAAGACAAATTAGCTCACTTAGCATAGATTGTGTTTTATATCACATGTTCGGCCCCATTTATTATTTTGAAATAGTAAGGGTTGATTTGATTAACCATAGTTTAAATATAAAATAAGCAATGGTTATATAATATTCATTTTGTGTCAGAATATTAGGTTTTATATTCAATTTGCGTGGGGAATATTAGTATTGCAATGCAAATGACGTGCTTGACGAATGGAAAGCGATTGGATGAGGAAAAGCATAATTTTCACTTTCCCATTATCGATCAATAATTCATATTATTTGAATAATATTATTAGATAACATTATTGGCAATGTCTAGAAAGTTACGTCAGGAGAGGTTTGGTCACCTAATTTTGAGATCCTTATTGAAAGCCCCTCTTCCCGGAAGCGGGGTTATTATAAATGTGATTACGTAATATTATTTATGAATAATTAATTATTGATTCATATGATAAGGAAATATTTATTTTATATGAATATAAATGATGGATTTATTTATGTCTATTAAAAGGAATTAATGTTGAGGTGTTTTATCGTATCGGTATTTTATCGGATTAGGTAAAAAAGCGAATCGAGATATATTGATTTATAATTTTTAATCCGACCGCTGGATGTTGTAATTTTGGATATGTTATACATATATAAGTTGAGTATATGTTCACATTTTGAAATTAAAAATGCACGAATGATTTGTTGTTGAATTTTAAGAGGTGCTCGGAAAATTAGGTTTATAATTGATTTTGGTGGAAAATTCTAGAATTGAGTGGGCCCCACTTGTGGTTGGTGAAGAAATGTGCTGAATTTTATTTCAAATGTGGTGGGTGTGAATAGTAGCGGTAAAGCCATCGTAGTAGCAAGTCAAGTGCCTTGGTAGGCTAACATTTTCCTATAAATAGAGGGCTAAGTTAGAATTGAAAATCACACCGTAAACAAAGTTTTCTCTTTCTCTCTCTATATTATTGAGTGTATTTTGTGAGTATTTAGATACTTTGAGAGTTCTTTGTTCAAGACAAGTTTCATTCAAAGATCACTTGACCTTTCCTTCCGAAGTCTTCGATTCTTTGAGGTAAGGGATGTTATTTTCTTCTCGATGATATTATTTCTTCAATATCATTATCTTTGAAATATTGTTAGAACTTTTATCAAATTTGGAACTTTTTTCATGTCGGGGTTACTATTCATGAGTTACTATTCACGAAGTTACTATTCATGAGTTACTATTCACGACTTCTTATTCACGAGTACTATTAACGTAAGCGTGAAAATATTTTTTTTGTGGAATTTCTATCTTTTGGTGTCGAGTTACTATTCACGATATCTAAAGACTATTCACGTATTTGCGACTATTCACGAATCACGGCAAGACTATTCAATAAAAATGAAAATTTTTTCTTTTCGTCTAAAATATCTATTCGGATACTAGCTTTGATTGTATCCATGTTTTGATCATTCTTGAATTTTACACCAAAGATGATTATTTATGAAGTATTTTTGAACTCGGATTGTTTAAAGTACGAATCCATAATACTTGTCATTTTTGTTTCAATCGGATTCGCTTTCTTTAAAAATATTTTCATCATCCTCGGTCTTAAATGATGATATTATTGAATATCTTTGGCTCCATGACCGATCGATGAATATCTTTGGCCTTTAGTGCAAAGATGAACAGTGTTGAGATGAACATGACCGATTGATGAATATCTTTGGCCTTTAGTGCAAAGATGAACAGTGTTGAGATGAATATGATCGATTGATGAATATCTTTGGCAGTAGTGGAAAGATGAATATTTGATTTGAGATGAATATTGATTGATGTTACAGAGGATAAAATATTGATGATGGACCGTTAAATTCATAGATTATAGTAGATTTCATTCTCTACGTAACTCTTCTATGAATTATTATTTCACTTGCGAATATTGATCCAAAACTTGTTGTACATTGTATTCTATCGATTTTTCCCTGTTGGAGACTAACGATAATTTGTTGTATATTATCTTAGTCATAATATTCTTTACTCGGGCTAGTTGAGCTCACCCTTTTCCTTGTTGTTCCATTTTTCTTCTCGGAGGCGAGAATGTAAAGTACTAGTCTTGTTTAGTAGTCCTCACCATTATTGTAAAATAATGTATCAATAAATGTGATGAGGATTTATTTGAGTATAAATATTATCTGAAGATAATATTTGTATTTAAACTCACGCTTTATTGTTGTGATAATAAAGTTGTAGTTGTTTCGTACCATGTTTCATGGAATGGACCTATTTTGGGGTACATCATCAAATCTTTGTTTAGCTATTCTACCGCCTCTACTAACAATGAAGCAATGCTTAAGAAGCAACCTCAAACACTTCTTGTTGTTTTCATTAAGCATGTTTCTTCTTTTTCAATATAAACACTTCTTGTTGTTTTTCATTAAGCATGTTAATATAACTTGCACTTTCAGATGCCAATGAAATTCTGTCATACATTGTTTCCTCATACAACAACTTGTTATTAAATTGTTGCAACAATTTAACATCAAATGCTGGTAAGGCTAGGAAGTCTGATATGGTTGTAAGACTCCGAATTTTATGATATAAAAATATTCAATTTTTCTTATAATTACTATCCATGAGTTACTATTCATGAGTTACTATTCACAAGTTACTATTCATGAGTTACTATTCACGAGTTACTATTCACGAGTACTATTCATGAAGCATGATATTTTTTTTTTACGTAAGAAGATACTACTCAATAATTGTTACAGTAATTACTGTTTAATATTTTATTTTATTGATTCAATAATTGCTACGTTGATATTTTATATTACTGTTGTTTCAATAATTGTCACTAAATAGTATTTTCCATTATCGAAGTAATAATTAATATTATTTGAATAATATTATTAGATAACATTATTGGTAATGTCTAGAAAGTTCTGCTCTAAGGAGAGGTTTGGTCTCCTAATTGCTTGCGCCAAAAAGAGAAATTCTTATTGAAAGCCCTCTTTCCTGGAACTACCACAGTTGCCAAGATCTTGTGATTCTCAGAATATTATTTGTGAATAATTAATTATTGATTTATATGATAAGAAAAATATTCATTTTATGTGGATATAGATGGAGAATTTTTTTTTAAAGTGACAATTGTTGAAAATTGATATTTTATCTTTTTCGATAAAATAATTCATTTAATATATTATTATATTATAATAATATAATAATGGTGATATTTTTACAATGAATGTGTGATATATGAGTAAATGAGGAGGAATAGTATTTTTGTCACTAAAAATATTTAAAACATATTAAACATGTTTGTGGGCCCGTTTCTTGACTGAAATTTGAAAATAGCTTGTAAAATCGCCCGTTTGTGGATTTCAGTCAATTTTTGTTTGGAATTTGGAAAAACTTTCTTCTGCAAAGTTGTAGAGAATTAAATTTCCTATAGAATGGACATAAGATTTGAATTTTTCTGATAAAGGGCTATTTATTATGAATTATTAAAGTTCCAGAATAATTGATTTTTGAAGTTTTAAATATTTTTTAAAAGAAAAACATGTTTGGTGTGTTTGTGAGACCCACTTGCATATGTTTGTGGCTGAATTCAGATGGCAAGGTGTGCGTAAGAAAATTATATAAATATATTAATATTTTATTAAATTTTCTGCTTTGGTGTTCTAAGCAATTTCCTATAAATTGGGTGCTTAGGTTAGAATTGAAAATCACACCAGAAACTGAAGTTTTCTCTCTCTATATTATCGAGCGTATTTTGTAAGTATTTAGATATCTTGAGTGTTGCTATACGGTACAAGTTCGTTCAGCGTTATATCCGACATTCCAGTACTGCTCTTTTGAGGTAAGGGATAGTAAGGGATTTTAAAGATTATTATGTTTTTCAGTTTCAAATTTTTTTTGAACCTTCAAAAATTCTGGAAAAATTTAAAATGATAATTTGATGAGTTTTGTTGATTGTGTCCAAAAATGGCGATTTTTGGATATATAGATTAAGAGTTATGGATTTTTGAGAAAAAACTATTTTAAAAGTAAACACTTATAACTCCTTACTTAAGTTAACCCCAAAATTGATGAAATTTTTATTGGGAGTACATGTATATATACAGAAGTATACTGTGTAAATTTCAGAATTTTTGAACAAAAGTACAATTTATGATAAATGTCTAAATATTCGGCAGTTTTGGCTATATGAAAAATAGTAAATGAATTTTAAAAATTAAGAGAAAAATATATGTTCAATATGGGACTATATTATGCTAAATCTCAGAAAAGAAATATTTTTGGAACTGATTTGGTATTTTCATAAAAATAGTCTAGTTAGAGTAAATGAATTAAATATGTTATGTGAAGTAAGAAATTTGGAAAATAGGATTTTATGGCTTAAGAATCCTATATAAGGTATATGCTTGATTTTTGATGAGGGTTTTGGTTATTGGTGATGAAATCTTATGAGTTTGACATTTTAGAATGATTAAATGCATTAATTAGTAAAGTATAAACAATTAAAATAAATTGTTTATAAGTTTAAGAAATGATTAAGATATTGTGGTAATATTAATAATATTAGATTATGAGATTATTAAGTAATTTATAACATTTGGATTAAGGTGTTATGAAATCATTGATTTATGAATCTTGCTCTTGAAATTAAATGTAGTTGTTGATCCTATTGTTTTTATTATCATATATAACATTTTTATAACCTTGGTAATAGAATTTCTCTTTGACTTGAGTGTAAAGATGGGTAAAGTGTAAGACCCCAACTTATTATAAATAAAATCAAATTTCTCTATTTATTATTGTGAATAATAAAGTATTAATTTGATATAATGCTTTAGTTATGGGTGAAATGTGCAAAATTTTCAAAATAAGCAAGTGGTTATAAAATATTCATTGTTGTAGGGGGAATATTCGTTTTGGTCATGGAATATTCTTGTTGTCGAAGAATATTCGCATTTAATGCGGCAGCAAAATGACCATTTATGGGCCCCATAACGGATAACCTGGCTTGATGAAGAAAACGACAAAAGTATGAGTTTTTATAAATAACGACGTAGTTATTATCGTTAACAATTGTTGGAATACCCGGTGGTTAAAATACGATAATACTCGTGGTGGTTATGCAAAGAGCACACGGATTGCGAAAGATTGATGAATTATTGATTCTTACTTAAGAAGGCACTACTCAATAATTGTTACAAATAATTATCGCTTCAATATTTTATTTTATTGGTTCAATAATTACTGCGTAGATATTTTATATTATTGTTGTTCAATAATTGTCACTACACAAGATTTCCCATTATCGGATCAATAATTCATATTATTTGAATAATATTATGAGATAAAGATATTGACAATGTCTAGAAAGTTCATCAAGGAGAGGTTTGGTCACCTAATTGCGCGCCAAAGAAGGAGAAATCCTTATTGAAAGCCCCTTTTCCGCGAATCGGCTTGGTTGTCATAAATGTGATTCTCAGTAATATTATTTATGAATAATTAATTATTGGTTCATATGATAAGAAAATATTTATTTTATGTGGATGTAAATATTGGATATATTTATTGTGGTTAAAAATGAAGGAGTTAATGTTGAGGTGTTTTATCGATATTTTTGTCGAATTGAGGTATTAAAAATTAAACCAAAGATTTTCAAATATATTGCATGAGTTATAATTTTTAATCCGACCGCTTGATCGTTAGTGATTTTTGGATATGTTATACATATATAAGTTGAGTATATGTCCACAAATTTTGAACCGCTAAAATGAACGATGATTTGTTATGAATTTTAAGAGGTGACCGTTCGTAAATTGTTGAAGTTTCAGAATTTATCATTTTGGTGGAAAATTCTAGAATTGGTGGGCCCCACTTTTGGTTGGTGAGAAATGTGCTAGAATTTTTATTCAAATGTGGTGGGTGGGAATAGTAGCAGGTAAAGCCATCAGGTTGCAGGTCAAGTCTGCTTCGGCGTGCTAACATTTTCCTATAAATAGAGGGCTAAGTTAGAATTGAAAATCACACCAAAAACAAGCATTCTCTCTTTCTCTCTCTATATTATCGAGCGTATTCTTATGAGTATTTTGATACTTTGAGTGTTGCTATACGGTGCAAGTTCCTTCAGCACTATATCCAGTATTCCAGTCAAAAGTACTGTCTTTTTGAGGTAAGGGATGTTATTTTCTTCGTAAATGATATTATTTCTTCAATATCATTATGCCAAAATATTGGTCCGAACTTTTATCAAATTTAAAACTTTTTTTCGGGTTACTATTCACGATACTAAGACTATTCATTCATTAAAAATGAAATTTTCTCCTTTTTGTCCAAGATGTCTATTATGGTTACTATCTTTGATTGTATCCATGTTTTGATCTTTATTCTTGAATTTTGCTTCAAAATTGGTTATTATGGAGTATTATTGATCTTGGATAAACTGTAATACGAATCTCTAATAATTGTTATTTTGTTTCACCGGATTCGCTCCTTTAAAATATTTTCATCATCCTCACCCTAAATGATGATATTATCAATATCTTTGGCCACAGAAGTGCAAAGATGAATGATTAACTGATGAATATCTTTGGCCTGTAGTGCAAAGATGAATGATTACCTAATGAATATCTTTGGCCCGTAGTTCAAAGATGAACAGTGTTGAGATGAATATGACCAACCGGGTGATACAAATGAATATCTTTGGCACAGAGTAGTGCAAAGATGAATATTTGATTAAAGATGTATATTGATTGTTGTTACAGGGATAAAATATTGATAATGAACTTTTAAATCTTAGAAGATAGTGGAATTCTTTCTCTACTTGACTCTTCTAATGGATTGTTGTTTTCGCTGCAGTTGTTGATCTAAAACTTATTGTCTATTATATTTTATCAGATTTTTCCTTGTTGAAGACTAATGATAAATTGTTGTATATTATCTTAGTCATAATATTCTTTACTGGGCTAGTTGAGTTCACCCTTTTCCTTTTTGTTCCATTTTTCTTTTTAGGAGGTGAGAACATAAGCAGGATCTAGTCGGGGTAATGGAGTGATGGTTCTAGAAAGATATTTTAGCGATCCTCACTATTTCTCGAAAAATAGTGTTTGAATAATTGTAATGAGGACTTATTTGAGTGTGGATATTGTCTAGAAGACAATATTTGTATTTAAACTCACAAGATATGTGTTGTCGTATTTTGCACGACAATCAGATTATTGAAGTTGTAGTTTGCTTTCGTACCATACCATGTATTTGGCGACTTTGAATGGGTGTTGTATACTTATTTTGGGGGTGTCACAGGTATATCAAAGCTTAGGGATATGATCCCAGTCGAGATGTGAGACAAGAACTAGGAGGGAGAGATGGGGATTTCTTCGCTAGTATGACCGACTAAGTTTATTTGGTATTTATTTGGTCGGTCGAGTATAGGGATAATATGTTAATTTGTTTAATTAACCCTTGTTTTATGGCGTGATTTAAGAATGGCGCAGGAAATATTAACGATGGAGTGAATGAGACAAATGAGACACCTTTAATCAATACCCAAGATAAGGTGCAACAGAAGGCAATATTCCTCCTGTAAACATCACTACACCGAAAGCAAACGATGAATGATGGAATGTTTAGGAGCTTTTTGAAGTTCATGCAAAATCGAGATTTAGGGAGACTCGTGTACAAAATACGGTGGAAGTGATAGCAACCCACGGTTCATCACACCCAAGCGCTTCAAGGAGCCGGGACCACCGGAGTTTTTGGAAATCCGAACCACTTACTAATGAGAGACATGGATAAAGCAGATTACCAAGATATTTGATGTCTTGGGATATTTCGAGGAGCAAAAGGTTCCCTTTGCCACCTTCATTTTATGAGGAGAGGCATTCATCGGTGGGAATCGGAAAAGCGTACTCAACTTTCTACCACACTCAAGATGTCTTGAGAGAAGTTCCAAGAATTGTTCAACGACAAGTACTTTCCCGAATGTATTCGTCACATGAAGGAGGTAGAGTTCATCAAGTCGGAGCAAAACAATATGAACGTGTTGCAAAGACGAAGCTAAGTTTGCTTAGAGTTGTCCCGATTTGCATCCCATTTGGTTGATAATGAGGAGAGAATGACGCTAATGTTTCTGCGAGGTTTGAAACCCGAAATACGCCAATACCTCATTTCTCACAAACTTTGTTTATATCCGGATGTAGTGAATAGGGCTCGCTTATTGAGCGCGATAATGAGCCAAATTTCAACCAAAGGATAACGAGCAACAACACGATAATAATCGTATTCTATGGCAATTGGCCATCTAACAATGATAACCATTGTGTAGGAAATTATCATGTCGTAAATGGTAACCACTTTGTGGTAATCATGGCCAAGATAATAGAAGAAATGATTCAAGTGGAAATTTCAAGAAGAGAAGGTTTAACGATGACGGAAGACGCTTAAAGAACAAAGACCAAAGACCAACAAGAAATTCTAGGGGAGGAGAACGACCGCCGCTAGATCCTACAGATGCGAGAGAGGGACATATAAGTCCAAACTGCTCACAACTTTCCAAGATATATTTTAGTTATGGAAAAGATGGTCACATAGCTCGATTTTGTCCTGTAGCGAAATCAAGTCCAGTTGGGACGGTGGCACCAAAGGTGGATATGGACAAAACAAAGTCGGTGGTTTCAGGAAGAGCGTTTTTCGTGACTTCTCAAAGAGCGAGTAACCCGAACGAAGTTAGCACGGGTTAGTTAATTATAAATTCTTGCAAAGTCTATACCTTATTAGAACCTGGATTCTACCCACTCTTTTATTTCTCCCGCTTGTACTCAACGCTTAAACTTGACTCGAGAGAATTGGAATTTGACTTATCTGTGGAAACTCCGTTAGGAGAAACTTTTATGATATCCACTGTTTATAAATCTTGTTTGATCCAAGTGGGCACAATCACATTACCTGTTGATCTTATCTCTTTAAAGATACTTGCTTTTGATGTGATTTTAGGGATTGATTGGTTAACCACTCATCATGACAAAATTGATTATTTTCGTAAGGTTGTTAGTTTTAATATTCCTAATTAACCTGTTATGCGAATTCAAGAAACCAAATCATTGAAGTCAAACACTTTCATATCAAGCCATAAAGCCATTCGTTTATTAAAAAACGGATGTCAAGCTTTCTTAGCCCATTTCATGGATTTAAACAAAAATACGTCAGATTTGAATGATATTTATTTTGTTAGTGAATTTCCTGACGTATTCCTGAAGGACTTCTTAGCCTACCCCTAGAGCGTGAAATCGAATTTTGTATTGACCCTAGTACAAAACCCATTTATAAAACCCTTAAATATTTCTTCAACCAAAACGAACGTATAATGCGCCAAAGATGTTGGCTCGAGCTGTTGAAGATTACGATCGAACCATTCAATACCATCGTGGGAAAGCGAACGTGGTAGGTACGCGCGTTGAGTAGAAGATCGATCGTTGCGTTTAGTGCGATGTTGTTAACACAAAAAACCAATTTCATATAACTTACAAATGATGAAGATAGAATTAAAGACTCTAGGGACCCTCGTGATGATATACGAGTAAAATCAACTTTAATCGATAACGTTAAAGCTGCTCAAGCTACAGACCTGGAGCTGATGAATATGAAGAAGAAGGTGCAAGAATGCGTTATTCTAGAAGTAAGAGTCGATGAAGAGAAGAAAGCTCAAGCCTTTGATTTATTTGAAATCCTCGATCGAGTAGGAACTGTGGCCTATAGACTCGCCTTAACGCTAAGTATGTCGCGTGTTCATAACGTTTTTCACGTATCAATGTTACGTAAATATGTGGACGACCCTATTGCGTTAGAACAAGATGAGATAGCCGAAGATTTAACGTACGAGGAGGTACCTGCCAAGATCTTGGATAGGAAAGAACATGTCCTATGCACAAAGGTTATACCTAAAGTTAAGGTTTTGTGGAGGAACCATGCTATTGAAGAAATAAACTGAGAGCTGGAATTAGAAATGAAAGCGAGGTATCCTCACCTTTTCGAAACACCAGGTACGTACGTTAATTTCGAGGACGAAATTTCATAAGGAGGGGATGTTGTAAGACCCCAACTTATTATAAATAAAATCAAATTTCCTCTATTTATTATTGTGAATAATAAAGTGTTAATTTGATATTAATGCTTTTTTTTATGGGTGAAATGTGCAAATTTTTCAAAATAAGCAAGTTGTTATAAAATATTCATTGTTTGGGAATATTCGCTTTGGTCGTGGAATATTCTTTGTTGTCGTGAATATTCATATATGACCATGAACCATTTAGGGGCCCCATAACGGATAACCGCTTGATGAAGAAAATGACAAAGTATGAGTTTTTATAAATAATCTACGTAGTTATTCTGAATTAACACTGTTGGAATACCCGGTGGTTAAAATACGAATACGCGTGGTCAGCATAAAGAAGCACACCAGATTGCACAAAGATTGATGAATTATTGATCCTTACGTAAGAAGGCACTACTCAATAATTGTTACAAGAATTATCGCTCAATATTTTATTTTATTGGTTCAATAATTGCTACGTAGATATTTTATATTATTTTTGTGTTAATAATTGTCACTACACAGTATTTCCCATTATCGGATCAATAATTCATATTATTTGAATAATATTATGAGATAGTATTATTGGCAATGTCTAGAAAGTTCACATCAAGGAGAGGTTTGGTCACCTAATTGGCGCCAAAGAAGGAGAAATCCTTATTGAAAGCCCTCTTTCCGAGAACTACACCGTTGTCATAAATGTGATTACGTAATATTATTTGTGAATAATTAATTATTGATTCATATGATAAGAAAATATTTATTTTATGTGGATATAAATATTGGATATATTTATTGTGGTTAAAAATGAAGGAGTTAATGTTGAGGTGTTTTATCAGTATTTTTGTCGGAATGGAGGTATTAAAAATTAAACCTATATTTTTGAGATATATTGCGTGAGTTATAATTTTTAATCCGACCGTTGGATCGTTGTGATTTTTGGATATGTTATATATATATAAGTTGAGTATATGTCCACAAATTTTGAACCGTTAAAAATGAACGTATGATTTGTTAAGAATTTTAAGAGGTGACTGGTTCAGAAATTGTTGAAGTTTCAGAATTTATCATTTTGGTGAAAAATTCTAGAATTGGTGGGCCCCACTTTTGGTTGGTGAGAAATGTGCTAGAATTTTTATTCAAATATGGTGGGTGAGAATAGTAGTAGGTAAAAGCCATCGAAGTTGTCGAAATGTCCTTTTAAGTCTTAACATTTTCCTATAAATAGAGGGCTAAGTTAGAATTGAAAATGTAAGACCCCGAAATTTTTAAATAAAAAGGAATTTCCTTTATTTATTATTTTGAAATAGTAAGGGTTGATTTGATTAATGTGGATAGTTAAGGGTTAAATATGCAAATATTTCAAATTAAGCAAGTGGTTATAAAATATTCATTATCGTCGGGGAATATTCGTTTGGTCGTGGAATATTCGTCTTCGTCAGAATATTCGTATTTACTTGCAATGTGACCATGTGTGTGGCCCCCCATAACGGAAAGTGATTGGATGAAGAAAACGACAAATATAAGTTGTTTTTAAATAACAGCGTAGTTGTTACCGTTAATACTGTTGGAATACCCGGTGGTTAAAACACACTAATACGCGTTGTTGAACAGTAGCACTTGGTATTGCACCAATTATTGATTCTTACGTAAGAAGGCACTACTCAATAATGGTTACAGTAATTACTGTTCAGTATTTTATTGAGTTAATAATTGCTGCGTTGATATTTTATATTGCTGTTGTTTCAATAATTGTCATTACACAGTATCTTTCATTATCGAAGCAATAATTCATATTATCTGAATAATATTATTAGATAACATTATTGGCAATGTCTAGAAAGTTATGTCTAAGGAGAGGTTTGGTCACCTAATTGCTACCAGTAGAAGAAGAAATTCTTATTGAAAGCCCCTCTTTCCTGAGGCTGCTGGGTTATCGATTTGTGATTACGTAATATTATTTGTGAATAATTAATTATTGATTTATATGATGAGGAAAATATTGATTTTATGTGGATATAGATGGAGAAAATTTTTAAAATGACAATTGTTGAAAATTAATATTTTATCTTTTTCTGATAAAATAATTCATTTAAATATATTATTTTAATAATATATTAACGGTGATATTTTTACAACAATCGAATGTGGGATATATGAGTATATGAGGAGGAAGAGTATTTTTGTTGCATTAAATGTTTAACACATGTTTTGTGTGTCGGTGGACCCCATTTCTTGATCGAAATTTGATTATAGCTTTAAAAATCGCCTGCTTTGAGGATTTCTTGGCCAATTTTTGTTTGGAATTTGGAAAACTTTCTTCTCAAAGTTGAGAATTGAATTTTCTATAAAAAGTGAAAGGGATATTTATGATGAATTATCAAAGTTTCGTAGTTCCAAAATAATTGATTTTTGAAAGTTTTAAATATTTATATTAACAAAAACGTTTTTTATATGTTGAGGGCATATTTAACATGTGTTAGGATGGCTGAGTTCAGATTCATGGATGCGTAGGAAGATGTGGAAAATAAATAATATTAATTTATTAAATTTTCTGCTTTGGTGTTCTAAGCAATTTCCTATAAATAGGGTGCTTAGGTTAGAATTGAAAATCACACCAGAAACTGAAGTTTTCTCTCTCTATATTATCGAGCGTATTCTTGTGAGTATTTTGAGTATACTTTGAGTATTGCTAGACGGTGCAAGTTCCTTCAAAGACTATACCCGTGTGATTCTAGCTAGAAGTCTTGATCTTTCGAGGTAAGGGATATTATTTTTTTTCGTAATGATATTATTTCTTCAATATCATTATCTTTGAAATGTTGATCCGAAGTTTTATCAAATTTGGAACATGTTCATGTCGGGTTACTATTCATGGGTTACTATTCATGAGTTACTATTCACGAGTTACTATTCATGAGTTACTTATTCACGAGTTACTATTCACGATACTATTCATGAAGCGTGAAGATGTTTTTCACGAATTTCTATCTTTTATTCACGTTACTATTCACGATATATTCACGATATCTTAATTCTATTCAACTTATTCAAAAATAAAATTTTTCTTTTGTCACAAAATATCTATTCGGATACTAACTTTGATTGTATCCATGTTTTGATCATTCTTGAATTTTACACCACTATGATTATTTTTGAGGTATTTTTGGACGTGGATAAAACCAAGTACGAATCCTTAATCCTTAATCCTTGTCATTTTGTTTCACCGGATTCGCTTTTTAAAAAAAATATTTTTTCATCATCCTCGGTCTTAAATGATGATATTATTGAATATCTTTGGCACCAGAGTGCAAAGATGAATGATTTCTGAAGAATATCTTTGGCCAGTGGTGCAAAGATGAACAGTGTTGAGATGAACATGACCGATTGATTAATATCTTTGGCTCAGAGTGCAAAGATGAATGTGTGTTTAAATGAACATGACTAATCGATGAATATCTTTGGCTCAGTAGTGCAAAGATGAATATTTGATTCGGATGTATATTGATTGATGTTACGGAGGATAAAATATTGATGATGGACCGTTAAATTCATAGATTATAGTAGATTTCATTCTCTACGTAACTCTTCTATGAATTATTATTTCATTGCGAATATTGATCTCAAACTTGTTGTCATATCAGATTCTATCGATTTTTTCCTGTTGAAGACTAACGATAATTTGTTGTATATTATCTTAGTCATAATATTCTTTATCGGGCTAGTTGAGCTCACCCTTTTCCTTGTTGTTCCATTTTTCTTCTCGTGGAGGCGAGAATGTAGCGAGTACTAGTCTGGGGTATGGAATGAAGGTTCTAGAGAGAGTTGTTTAGTAGTCCTCACCATTTTGTAAAATAATGAATCAATAATTATGATGGGGATTTATTTGCATGTGGATATTGTCTAGAAGACAATATTATATTTAAACTCACAAGATATATTGTCGTATTTCACACGACATTTGTATTATTGAAGTTGTAGTTATTTACGTACCATGTATTTGGCGACTCGAGAATGGGTTGGATGGAATGGACCTATTTTGGGGGCGTCATGGTTGGTATCGAGCTTAGGGATATGATCTCCGGCGAGATCGGGAATAGAGCTAGGAGGGGAGAGACGTAAATCCTTCGCTAGTGTGTCCTACCTAAGCTTATTTGTTAGTTGGTCAAGATATAGGATATTATGTGATATATTGATTTCCTTAATTAACCCTTGTTTTTATGACAAGATTTTGAGAATGTCGACCGAGAATATTAACGATGGAGTAAATGAGACCGTGGAGATGCTGTCTTTACCAACGAGGAGAACGCAACAACAGTCGGGCAATGTTCCTCCCGTGAACAACACCAATCGAGCGCATGATGATGAACGAGGGATGTTTAGAAGCTTTTTGCGATTCATGCAAAATCGCATGGGGGAGACTTCATGTTCAAAATACAGGAGGAAATGATAGCAATTCACGGGTGGTCACACCAAAAGCGCTTCAAAGAGTTGGGACCACGCACTCGGGAAAAGCGGATCCGATTAAGGCGCGAGACGTGGGTCAAACAAATTACCAAGATATTCGATGTCTTGGGATGCACGGAGAAACAGAAAGTTCCATTCGCCACCTTTATGTTCCGTGGCGAAGGCAGACATCGGTGGGAATCAGTGAAGCGTACCCATCCAAATGCACTCAAAGATGTCATGGGAGACGTTTGAAGAAATGATTCAATGACAAGTACTTCCCCGAAAGTATTCGTCTATATGAAGGAAGTGGAGTTTATTAGACTAGAGCGAGAATAACATGACGGTGTCCCAAAGACGAGGCGAAGTTCATGGAGTTATCCAGTTTGCACCTCATTTGGTGGAGAATGAGGAACGTATGACGCGGATGTTTCGAGAGGTTTGAAACCCGAGATACGTCGATCTCATTTCTCATAAATTTTCTCTCTCAGAGATGTTGTCAGTGGCTCACTTGTTAGAGCGAGATAACGAAGTATGCGCTCAACCGAGGGACCATAACCGAGGATCATACGGAAGATAGCGGTCATCGAATAACGATAACCAAATGGAGAAAGAATAATACAGACAAAGGCGGTAACCACTCGTGGTAATCGTAGCCATGAAAATAGAAGAAGCGAGTCGGGAGGAGATTTTAAAAGAGGAGATTCAACAACGACCATGTGAAGACGTCGGCGCCAAGATGTGACTAGTTTTAAGGGAGGAGAACGACCACCGGTCATATGCTACAAATGCGGAAAAGAGGGACATATCGATCAAACCGCCCACAATGCAGTTCAAGGTATGCTATAATTGTGGAAAGGAAGGACATATCGCTCGAGATTATGCGATGAGCGAAACCTAGTTCAATGAGGGATTTGGTGACTCAAAAGATCGTCCCCGAAAAGTCAAAGTCAACGATTCCGGAAGAGCGTTTGTTGTGATCGGTCAAAATCGAGAACCCGAACGAAGTTAGCACGGGTTAGTTAATTATAAATTCTTGCGAAGTATATACCTTACTAGATATTGGTTCTACCCATTCTTTTATCTCTCTTACTTGCGCTCAACGTTTGAACTTGACTACGGAGAAATTAAACTTTGACCTATCTGTGGAGACTCCATTAGGAGAAACTTTCATTACATCCGTTGTTTAAAAATCTTGCTTGATTCAAGTTGGCACTATCACATTACCTGTTAACCTTATTTCTATAGAGATATTTGCTTTTGATGTGATTTTAAGGTTAACTACTCATCATGCCAAATTGATTGCTTTTGTAAGGTTGTTAGTTTTCATATTCCTAAGCAACCTGTTATTCGAATTCAAACAATCAAACCATTGTAGTCAAACATTTTCATATCGAAGCCATGAAGTCATTCGTTTATTACTGGATGTCAAGTTTTCTTAGTCCATGTTATGGATTTGAATAAAGACACGCCGATTTGAATAATATTCTGTTGTTATTGATTTTTCCCGACGTATTTCTGAAGAATTTCTTGGCTTACTCCCAAAGTTCGATATTAAATTTTGTATCGACTTTGAACCCTACAAAAACTTATTTCTAAAATCTCATATCGAATGGCTCTATTGAACTTCAGAGTTAAAAATTCAACTATAGAATTTGGTACTTGAGCCTTTATCTTGTGACTTCCTTTGTGGAATTCACCTGCTTTACTCGTAGGGACGTCATATTCGTGCGATAGTAAATCGATAGGTGTCATTGTGACGTCTATCCAAGATTGGGATATGAGTCATAGTTGTGAGCAACCTAAAGTCGATTATCGAAAGACGTAGCTTTCTGGCTTAGTTGGTTATTATCGGAGATTCGTTGAAGGATATTCTCGAATCGCTATTCCATTAACGCAAATTGACTCGTAGAGATACAAAATTCGAATGGAGCAAGGAATGTGGGAAGAGCTTGAAGAACTCAAGAGGAGACTCATTTCAAAGACATGTTCGATCATGCCATCCTGAAAAGCGAACGTGGTAGTGACGATGAGTAGAAGATTATATGCGGAACGAGTGTGATGATGTCAAGTATACGACAGAGCCAACTTTAATAGAAAAAGTTAAGGTTGCTCGAGCCACCGAATCCCGGAGTTGATGCGTATGAAGAAGAAAGTACAAGAAGGAGCTATTCCGGCGAAAATTGATGAAGAAGGAATACTTGAGTCCACTCTGACTTTGTGTTCCTAACGACTCGATTTGAAGAACAAGATTATGATGAAGGCACACAATACACCATTTGCAATCCATCTCGGGAGTACCAAATGTATTATGATCTTCAACATACATTTTGGTGGAACAATATGAAGAGAGAGATTGCAAAGTTTATCTCGATGTGTTTAACTTGCTAACGTGTAAAAGGCGAAAGCATCTTGTACCTAAGGGTCCGTTGCAACCACTTGAGATTCCTGGAATAGAAGTGGGAACACATTACTATGGATTTCACATACGGGTCTTCCTCCTGCGGTTTCTCAAGGCATCAATGCTATTTGGGTTATTGTTGATAGATTAACCAAGTCTGCTCATTTCTTACCGATCGAGAGACTTATTCCTTGAAACGTCTTTCTCGTATGTACGTAAATGCGATTGTGAGATTGCATGGCATGCCAGTATCCATAGTTTTAGATCGTGACCCAAGATTCACTTCATGATTTTGGGTTAGAAAGCTATGGGCACGAATTTACGATTCAGTTTGGCATACCATCCTCAAACGGATGGGCAATCAGAAAGGACTACTCAAACTCTTGAAGATATATTAAAACTCTGTGTCCTAGATTTCAAAGGAAGTTGGGATAAGTACTTGCCATTGGTGGAATTCTCATACAACAATAGTTATTAAACAAATATAAGCATGGTTCCATTCGAAGCATTATATGGACAAAAATATTGTTCTCCAATATGTTGGGATGAGGTGGGTGAAGCAACATTGTTGGGACCCGAGTTAGTACGTATGACTACCGAAAAGATCCAAATGATTCGACAACGTATACAAACGGCACAAGATCGACAAAAGAGTTATGCGGATCTTCATCGAAAGGACGTGGAATTTAATGTAGGGGATCATGTATTATTGCGAGTTGCTCCATGGAAGGGAGTTACAAGATTTGGGAAGAGAGGAAAGCTCAATCCATGATTTATTGGTCCATTTCAAATTCTTGACCGAGTAGGAAATGTAGCCTATAGACTTGCTTTACCTCCGAGTATGTCTCGTGTTTATAATGTGTTTCACATATCAGTACTTAAGTAAATATGTGAAAGACCAAACCACGTTATAGAGTTAGAACCGGACGAGATAGTCAAGACTTAACGTGTGAGGAGGTACTGTCAAGATTTTGGATAGGAAGGAGCATGTCCTACGCTAAGAAAGGTTATACCACAAGTTAAAGTTTTGTGGAGGAATCATGCTATATAGGAAATGACACAGGGAATTGGAAACGAAAATGAAAGCGAGGTATCCTCACCTTTTCAAAACACCAGTACGTGACGTCAATTTCGAGGATGAAATTTCATAAGGAGGGAGGTTGTAAGACCAAAATTTTTAAATAAAAAGGAATTTCCTTTATTTATTATTTTGAAATAGTAAGGGTTGATTTGATTAATGTGGATAGTTAAGGGTTAAATATGCAAATATTTCAAATTAAGCAAGTGGTTATAAAATATTCATTATCGTCAGGGAATATTCGTTTGGTCGTGGAATATTCAGATCGTTTCGGGGAATATTCGCATTTGACTGGCCTAGCGACCATGTGTGGGCCCCATAACGGAAAGTGATTGGATGAAGAAAAGCGATAAATATAAGTTGTTTTTAAATAACTACAGAGTTGTTATTCTAATTATCTTGTTGGAATACCCGGTGGTTAAAACACACTAATACGCGTTGTTGAACAAAGTAGCACTTGGTATTGCACCAATTATTGATTCTTACGTGAAGGCACTACTCAATAATGGTTACGATGATTACTTTATTCAATTATTTTATCGAGTTAATAATTCTTTGCGTTGATATTTTATATTCTTTGTTGTTTGATAATTGTCATTACACAAAGATCTTTCATTATCGGCTAATAATTCATATTATCCTAATAATATTATTAGATAACATTATTGGCAATGTCTAGAAAGTTACATCTAAGGAAAGGTTTGGTCACCTAATTGCGGCGCCAAGAAGAAGAAATTCTTATTGAAAGCCCCTCTTTCCTGAACCGCTTGGTTGTCGATATTGTGATTACATAATATTATTTGTGAATAATTAATTATTGATTTATATGATGAGGAAAATATTGATTTTATGTGGATATAGATGGAGAAAATTTTAAAATGACAATTGTTGAAAATTAATATTTTATCTTTTTCCGATAAAATAATTCATTTAAATATATTATTTTAATACTATATTAACTGGTGATATTTTTACAACGAATGTGGGATATATGAGTATATGAGGAGGAAGAGTATTTTGTTGCATTAAATGTTTAACACATGTTTTGTGTGTCTATGTGGACCCCATTTCTTGACCGAATTTGATTATAAATTTGTAAAATCGCTTGGTTTGAGGATTTCTATCAATTTTTGTTTGGAATTTGGAAAAACTTTCTTCTGTAAAGTTGTAGAGAATTGAATTTCCTATAAAAAGTCGCGAGATTCAATTTTCTGATGAAAGGGCTATTTATTATGAATTATTGAAGTTTCGAGTTCCAAAATAATTGATTTTTGAAAGTTTTAAATATTTATATTAACAAAAACGTTTTTTATATGTTGAGGGCATATTTAACATGTGTTAGGATGGCTGAGTTCAGATTCATGGATGCGTGGGAAGATGTGGAAAATAAATAATATTAATTTATTAAATTTTCTGCTTTTGGTGGTCTAAGCAATTTCCTATAAATAGGGTCTTAGGTTAGAATTAAAAATCACACCGTAAATCAAGTTTTCTCTCTCTATATTATCGAAATGTATTCTTGTGAGTATTTTGAGTATACTTTGAGTATTGCTAGACGGTCTGAAGTTCCCTTCAAAGACTATACCCTAGATTCTAGCTAAATCTTGATCTTTTCGAGGTAAGGATATTATTTTTTTTTTCGTAATGATATTATTTCTTCAATATCATTATCTTTGAAATGTTGATCTGAAGTTTTATCAAATTTGGAACTTTTTCATGCTCGGGTTACTATTCATGGGTTACTATTCACGAGTTACTATTCACGAGTTACTATTCATGAGTTCTTATTCACGAGTTACTATTCACGAGTACTATTCATGAAGCGTGAAGATGTTTTTGCGGAAGATGTTTTTTGGTGGAATTTCTATCTTCACGTGGTGCTCTTTATTCACGATATTGACTATTCACGTATCTGCACTATTCATAGAAAAATAAAATTTCTTCTTTTGTCCAAAATATCTATTCGGATACTAACTCGATTGTATCCATGTTTTGATCATTCTTGAATTTTACACCACTATGATTATTTTTGAGGTATTTTTGGGCGTGGATAAAACCAAGTACGAATCCTTAATCCTTAATCCTTGTTATTTTGTTTCACCGGATTCGCTTTCTTTAAAATATTTTTCATCATCCTCGGTCTTAAATGATGATATTATTGAATATCTTTGGCACCTAGTGCAAAGATGAATGATTTCAAGAATATCTTTGGCTCAGAAGTGCAAAGATGAACAGTGTTGAGATGAATATGGCCCGATTGATTAATATCTTTGGCTTTGTAGTGCAAAGATGAACAGTGTTTAAATGAACACGACTTAATCGATGAATATCTTTGGCTGAAGTGCAAAGATGAATATTTGATTCCATATGTATATTGATTGATGTTCTGAGGATAAAATATTGATGATGGACCGTTAAATTCATAGATTATAGTAGATTTCATTCTCTACGTAACTCTTCTATGAATTATTATTTCATTGCGAATATTGATCCGAAACTTGTTGTATATCATTGTATTCTATCGATTTTTCCTGTTGAAGACTAACGATAATTTGTTGTATATTATCTTAGTCATAATATTCTTCTTGGGCTAGTTGAGCTCACCCTTTTCCTTGTTGTTCCATTTTTCTTCTCGGGAGGCGAGAATGTAGCGAGTACTAGTCGGGGTATGGAATGAAGGTTCTAGAGAGTTGTTTAGTAGTCCTCACCATTTTGTAAAATAATGAATCAATAATTATGATGGGGATTTATTTGCATGTGGATATTGTCTAGAAGACAATATTATATTTAAACTCACAGTATATATTGTCGTATTTCACACGACATTTGTATTATTGAAGTTGTAGTTATTTCTGTACCATGTATTTGGCGACTCAGAATGGGTTGGATGGAATGGACCTATTTTGGGGGCGTCACAGAAAATCACACCAGAAACAAGCTTTCTCTCTCTATATTATCGAGCGTATTCTTGTGAGTATTTTGATACTTTGAGTGTTGCTATACGGTGCAAGTTTCTTTAGCACTATATCCAGTATTCCAGTCAGAAGTACTGTCTTTTTGAGGTAAGGGATGTTATTTTCTTCGTAAATGATATTATTTCTTCAATATCATTATGCCAGAATATTGGTCTGAACTTTTTATCAAATTTGGAACTTTTTATGTCGGGGTTACTATTCACGTATTACGCCACAATCCCCGTAACCGACACTATTCACAAATCCGGCACTATTCAATAGAAATTTTATATTTTCTCCTTTTTGTCCAGATGTCCATTATGGTTACTATCTTTTGATTGTATCCATGTTTTGATCTTTATTCTTGAATTTTGCTTCAAAATTGGTTATTATGGAGTATTATTGATCTTGGATAAACCGTATGTCTGAATCTCTAATAATTGTTATTTTGTTTCACTGGATTCGTTCCTTTAAATATTTTCATCATCCTCGGGTCCTAAATGATGATATTATTGAATATCTTTGGCCTGTAGTGTAAAGAAGAATGATTAACTGATGAATATCTTTGGCTTGTAGTGCGAAGATGAATGATTACCTAATGAATATCTTTGGCCGTAGTGCAAAGATGAACAGTGTTGAGATGAACATACTGCCTAATCAGTGATACTGAATGAATATCTTTGGCTGTAGTGCAAAGATGAATATTTGATTAAAGATGTATATTGATTGTTGTTACAGGGATAAAATATTGATGATGAACTTTTAAATCTTAGAAGATAGTGGAATTCTTTCTCTACTTGACTCTTCTAATGGATTGTTGTTTCCGCTGCAGTTGTTGATCTAAAACTTGTTGTCTATTATATTTTATCAGATTTTTCCCTATTGAAGACTAATGATAAATTGTTGTATATTATCTTAGTTATAATATTCTTTACTGGGCTAGTTGAGCTCACCCTTTTCCTTTTTATTCCATTTTTCTTATCAGGAGGTGAGAACATAGCAGAATCTAGTCGGGGTATGAAGTGATGGTTCTAGAAAGATATTTTAGCACTCCTTACTATTTCTGAAAAATAGTGTTTGAATAATTGTAATGAGGACTTATTTGAGTGTGGATATTGTCTAGAAGACAATATTTGTATTTAAACTCACAGTATGTGTTGTCGTATTTTGCACGATAATTGTATTATTGAAGTTGTAGTTTGCTTTCTGTACCATGTATTTGGCGACTCAGAATGGGTGTTGTATACCTATTTTGGGGGCATCACATAAAGTATTGGTATGATCGTGACTATGGGTTCTCTTTGGCCAGTAGTGCAAAGTTGAATTGTTGACTAGTATGATCATGACCATTGAATTTACAATGGAATATTTTTAGCTTAAGTGCAAGGTGAATTGATTAACATGGTTATAATTATGGTTTATATAAATTTTGAAATGATTATGTATTTCTTTGAGATATGAATGTCTTTGGCCTGTGTAGTGCAAATGATGACTGTTGTTGAATATCTTTGGCCTGTAGTGCAAAGATGAACTGTTGATGAATATCTTTGGCCCGTAGTGCAAAGATGAATTTATTAGTATGATTATGAACATGAACTATGATTTGGTATAACCATGATCTTTGATGTTTCAGGTAAAGATAGGTGATGAAAATTATCTTCGTCCTGAATGCGAAAATGAATTTAGAACTACAATTATGATTATGAGTTATTCACATGATTGTGGACAGGAACTGTTGATTAATGTTACAGGGTTAAAACATTGTTGGTGGACTTTTAACATGGAGAAGATAATAGACTTTATGGTCTATTTGACTCTTCTAATGGATTGCTCGTTCCGCTGCAACTATGGTTGAAAAGTTTAATCATCTACCGTATGCTTTAAATCTTTGATTTATTATTGATGAAGGCTATTGAGAATTTAATTATCTTTAGTCATAATATTCTTTACTAAGCTAGTTGTGTTCACCCTTTTGCTTCACAATTACTTTCAGGTAATAAGAGTGTAGCTGGGTCGAGCGGGGGTAACATGGGAATAGAACGATGGTCTCTAGCTGTGGAGGTTCTCCCTAAACGGTATAGAAAAGTGGGTTATATTTTATACATCATTTAGTAGTTATATTTGGTGAACCAAATAGGGTGAGGTGAACCCAACGTTTGGAAGGGTGTTTTACCACTATCATACAAGATATCTAATGACATGCGACTTCGTGTTATCATAAGACAAGGTTGTGCACATCCACTTGGAGTTTGGTTGGAGTTTGGTTATCATAAGACAAGGTTATCTACAAGCACTACCTATATGATCTTGGAGTTTGTTTGAAGTATAATTCTCAATTAGAGACGGTGGAGATAATGATATGTCAAGAGAAGACTCACCATTGGAAAGAATATGATAGTAATCTTCTCGTTTTTCTTTTTGGGGTTTATTAGGGTCAACCAAGGATAATTACGTGGGCATATGATATCTATCATAACCTGCACGCATGGCTCCCCATATACTGAAGGTTTCTTTGAAAGACTTCCCAAAGATTTTAATTTCTAAAACAGTTATTGACTATACCATTATGTAGCGTATTGTGACGTCTTATCCAAGGTTGGGACACGAGTCATGATTGGTATATATTTAGATCAAAACTCACAACATATGTGTTGTTATATTTCTTGCACAACAATTGTAGTAATAAAGTTATAGTTGTTTTTCAGTAATATGTTTTTACGACTTCGAGAATAGGTTGGTTGGATTGGACCTATTTTGGGGCGTTACAATGGTCTTACCATTTTTATGCAGAAGTAAGTCGATGTCATTAAGAGTTAAAGACTACACACGTTCTTCTGATAAAATCAAGTTTGGCATGTTGTAGATTTTCCTTTGCATGTATTGAACATCATCACATAAATCCTTCCAATGTTTGAGCCACAATTCTAAAACATTTGATGGCTCACAGAATAACAAAAGTGTGACAAATAATGCCCATAATTGCTGACCTGATTGATGAACTGCTGCATCACTTAATGCCGCATGCCATTCATTGTTCGAGTCTAACAATCCTCGATGGTGACATGCTTCCTTGAAAGTGTTGTAAAGTATTCCATCAACGGTTCTAATTTTCTCATATGATGTAACACCTCTCAGCACATTCAACAAGATTCTTAAATAAAATCATTCTTCGCTGGTTGGATGGGCATAAACCATCCGCCCTACGACTGGTATTGCTTTTTTCCTTTGCACCCATGTTCTTTTTTGTTTGTCCCATCTATAATGTTCGGGAAAGTCAACAAATGTTAAATTTTAACTACTATTGTAGTGTCTATTGCACTCCATCCACTGCATAAACATTGTTTTTGTTGGGTCACTACGGTCAAGTACTAATGGCAACTCTTCGTTCTCATTGAAGCATATCTGTTGTTCATTTTGTAGATGAAAATATAAACGTTGGACTGCAGGCTTGCTATAGTGAATTGGGAAATCAAAGATTCGCCAACATGCTTCAAAACATGATATGTATCGGCAAGATAGGTAATTTTGCACTTCATCATTAGGATTTAAATATGGTAGCTGAGATGTATTTCCTACTTGTTTATTGTCTTTAGATTCAAGCATCATTGTAGCCATGTATGGACTTTTCGACACATATTTGAATAAATACTTTATCAGCCGACCTTTATTGCACCATTCCACATTAATATGGGCTTGATATTCGATAAGTAGACCTCTGTTATATGGTATAATAAACCTGTTAGAACAGTAATTGTTAGTCAAAGGTATATAATAGTAAAAGCTGAAATATTTTTTTATCTATGAAGATAATCTTACTTTTTGTCAATTTGTATTCCATTACGTGTGATTTTCCTTCCATCATCACGTCTACGGTATATTGGGAAACCATTTTCATCCATTGTTGTAGCTGACATAAAACTCTTGGGAAAATGCTTTGAACATTTGTTATTTTTCATACATGGACAATTTTGGTTGCATGGACCACATGGGCCAAGAATCATGTACTGTGACACTGCTTCGTATGCCAAAGGATCAGTCACTCTATCTGAAATTTCAGCTGAAATTACTAAGTCAATATCTTGAGCAGTATGGCATTTGTCGGCCTCTGCCAACCAAACAATTATGTGAACATGTGGAAGTCCCCATTTTTGGAATTCTATTGTGTATGCAACTGTTATATGAGACATCAAAAAAAATAACAATAATTTTTTCTTTAAGGTAAAAATTAGTATTTGTAAATTTTGTAAGTATAAGTTTTCTTACTTGCAATCACACACCCAAAGATATTGTTCTTAGTCAAATATTCTATTATTAAGTCTACCTTTATCTTGAAAACTCTAGATATGATGTCAGGCCTCACCGAGGCATCTGAGTTACGAATCTTGTGTACCAAATTTCCAATTTCGGGCCATTTGGGGTTGCACGTAAATGTTATGAATAAATCTGGATGACCAAGTTTACGGCACACTACTAAGCAGTCTTGATAAATTTGTTGCATGAATCGTGGGCTGCCAGTATAAGATGTAGGTAGCATAATACGTTTGCCAACAATAGATGCATTAGTATCTCCTCTATTCACACAATCTATAATGTTATTGTAGACTTCAGATCGTAGTGTTTTTTGATTAGCAAGAACCCAGAGTAGCCGTCCATGTTCAATGCAACACCAAGCATCAACTACAAAATGTAAAAACAAACCTCCCCCTCTAATCAATGAGTGGCCCTCATTTGCACGAATTTGTAATCTAAATGCATAGTACTCTCTCATTGTCATGGTTGATCTTTTATTCGGTAGTGGAGATGTGAGTGATCGATGTAAAATATTTGGTCTGAAACCATCTTCACCAAATGGAAACAACAATGGGTACTATAAAGCCATGAAATTGGGATGAATGTTTGATATTCATTTCAGTTTGTTACTTTTGTACTCCACAATAATATCCCTTGAGTTGGTTAAATCATCGTTGGGAACCAATGCCGCAAACTCATATGCATTTGTCGAGATATTGGTTTCTCAACCATTAGTAAGTCGATCTTCTAAGAGCCTTAGATTTATCGCCATGTAGTCTGTTTCACAAAATCGCTCTCTTACCTGTTTAAAAATTTTGACCATCTCATTCTCCCAAATTAACATTTTAGTAAGTGATTGTATTATATTTTCATTTATAGTGTCTTCACGGATAGGGAAATTAAGCCTGCCTGAGTAAGCATCTTCCGCATCATACATGTAGAGTTGGGCAAAAACAAAACCTTTTCCCTCCGAAGGCAATAAGGAGCCTATTCGATGATAAGATTGTCCATTCATTCTGAACACATATGGACCTCCTCCATTATTTTAACTTGTGTCTACCATGCCTCCTAAAGAAGTAAATGCAAACATATTGTTATATAAACGTATATGTCGTCGAAAACTAATACATTGTTCTTCTATCCCATCCAATAAATGGTATAATTCTATAGGACTTGGTTGTAGTAAAGGTAACTGTACTTTTCCCTGATTGCAGCACAATGTAAATGTAGAACCTTGCTCCCGTTGTTGTGTCTCTGATTGTTCATACATCCACATAATAGCTTCACAATTTTCACACTCACAGTTTGGCTCTCCTATATTTAGAATCTCAGAAGTCTGACCTGCAAGCATGGAGACTGTTTATCAGCCCAAACCGGCGATAACACCGGTGAGGGGCAACATCGTCATCTCGCCAACGTGATGCCATGCCACGTCGTCTCAACATTTCATACACATCTCTACACAACGATGTCCCACAAGAATCAAGGAAAACCAATCCCGAGTGACTATTGTGCGGGGTAACGGATGGAATTTGAAGCTTGAAAACCAGAGGGCATCGTCCCATCTTCAATGACTTCGTACAAACTCTAATCCCATGCCATTGTATAACTCTCGACAACGGCGGTCCGAAATAGGTCTTGTATACCTCAATCGGATGCCCGGATTGCACTTCTGAAGTTCGAGTGGACATTACAGTGCTCGAGTGCACGTACTACGAGACGAACCGACCCGAAAAACCCGGGGCAACCCGGGTAGCCGCAGGTATACCTGCGGCTCCCCCCTCTATAAATAGAGGGCTTGGGGTGGCCATTTTGCAAGAGAAAACGGCGAGGAAGCCCTGCCCAATTTGCTCTGTACTCACCCCATACGGAGTACTTTCTCATTTTAAACACCCGTGAGCTCATATATAGCTACTTTTGTACCTACAAAAGCCAGTGTTTACCCACTTTAAAGATATAGAAGTCTTCTCACACACTTTAAAGTCTTTCTCTTCATCTTTGCACACACCCTTCTTCACGTTGAGAGTCGTGTTGCGTGTGTTTGCCCGGACTTCGGTCCGTGGTTTTATTTTAGTTTATATATACATAATACATATATATTTATATATATGGACTAACATTATCGAGTTATGCCTCGATTGAGCCTGAACTTGATGCGGAGCATTTATTTGCTTTTATATATATATATATATATATATATATATATATATATATATAAGAACTATGTGTCATGACCTTGTTCGATGAGCTGAACTTGATGCTTATCGCTTTATATATATATATATATATATATATATATATTTATATATATAACTGTGTGTCAAACTCGTTCGATGAGCCCGGATTTTACATCCGGCGTTTACTTGCTTTTCTAAATATATACACTTATATTTTACAACTCTGGTTACGATGAGCCTCGTTTTACATCCGGCATGCGTTTATCGCTTTTATATATATATTCGTCCCACACAGAGTTTACTTACGTGGTGGTTGATCGCTTACTGACATTCTTTACGTTTAAATCACCAGAGTTCACTTCGTGGCGCTTGATTGCTTTGTCTGACTTTATTTACATTTTGTCCCTTTGGAGTTTCCTCCGTGGTGGTTGATAACTTTACTGGCTTTATTTATGTTTCATCCACTGGGAGTTCCTCTGTGGCGGTTGATAGCTTTTACAGCTTTATTTATATTTTCCGATCCCCATGGATGTGCTTCACGGTCATGATCATGTCTCAGATATATATATTTACAAATTATATATATATATATATATATATATATATATATTTATCTGCTTACTGCTTTCATACAAATTACGGTATGATGTGCGCCTAGGAATCATGTGATCATAGATTCAGCCTATTGGATCTAGATTCGGTTCCGTGATGGACATTTTCAAATTTATGGCGACTTTTGTAAATTATTCTGCGGTGTCTGAATTTCTTCAGATGGTTTCCATACTCACGAGGAAGTCAGCATTATTTTGTACATTATTTTCGTACGGATGCCTCGCATCTGTAAAATAAAATCAATCCAGCCGAATACTTAATAAAATGGGAGTGTAAAAGGTCTCAATTACTATTGAGCAACAGGGTTTGAAAAACCTTTTTTATAAAACATCATTGCTATATCTTGTTAAAACTGAATTTTTACATAAATTCAAAACCTGTGTATATAGGTGCGAACGAGGCATCGCACTACTTCCAAATAACAACACATTCACCCCCCCACACACACACACATTCAGATAATAGTTTCTTGAAAAGAGGCGGTCACCGTGGTAACACGGATGTCGGGGGGTGCCTAACACCTTCCCTCCTCATAACCAAGTCCCTGGACCCTAATGAATCTCGGTTTCACCGACCCGTTTAGCAGTGTCACATCACTGGGTCAATGTGCAAACATTTTCTCGGTTGTGTTGGTATAACCATTTAAAAAACCAATTGGCGACTCTTAACAGTCCATCGTCGACATTATACACTTCGGACCTTTTTCACTTGTTTTTTCAAACAAATCTCACCTAAAATGAGAGCACCAAAGAACAAGTAACAGAAAGGGACAACTAAAAAATCCCGACGTCGACAGGTGGCGACTCTGCTGGGGACTCCAGTAAAAGGACTTAAGCCGCTATTATAATCTTTTTAAAACTGTTATTTGCTTGTGTGTGGATGTTGCATTTACATTTATGATGAATGTGTACGAATGCATTTTTTTTATTGCACTTAGTGCCTCGCACTATAACTGCTTGTGATATTAGTGCTTCGCACATGTCATCATTTTCATACGGTGAGACGCGTTGTATGTGAATGTATGTTGTGTGGTCCCTCCACCAGGAGGCTATCCGTCGGTGTTTGATTCTTTGGACTAGTGGGAAGACCCGATTCCCGAGGCTCAGAAAGGCACCACCCAAATTCGCTCCGGTTGAAAGACCGGATTAATTTCCCTTTGAGTAAATTGCGATGATTTGGGAACCTTCATGTCAAAAAGCCGCGAGAGTAACCTAAGATAGGTCAGCCTCTGATAAACCCAAAATGGAGGAAAGTCTCTTCATGCTCTCATTTCAAATTACTTGTAAACACAATTACTTGTAATTACATCCCATATATATCTCCATGTAATGAGAAATATGAAGAAATGTGTACACATACATATTTTAATTAACATGCTACAAACAGCTGACATCCGTTTTTCAGGATAAAATTCCTAAAATGGGCACATCACATAGCATGTTATTACACATTCCCTAAAGACTAAACTATGCAAGTCTTTTGCAGGGAACCAATCGGACCTACTACCCGGTCAAAATCCAAAAAGGCTACAGGCCTACAGTCAATCATGTCGTCATCTGATCAGACTGACCTTAATCTAGTTTCTCACAAAGCATTCGACGGATTAAGCAAACAAATTACAGATTTGGCTGTTCTACTCAAAGAACTACACCAGTCTACTCAGGGTCCAAAAATACCCTTGCATGCTCAATCCTCCACACAAGGGGGAACCCAGGTCATTACGATACCTGAACTGCAGTTGGATACGACCAACAAAACTCATGATGCTGCCCATCCCATTGGAGATCCAGACACTGGTGACATCTAAAAGAAAGTCCTCCAAATGTAAGAGACCCTTCGTGTTATCAAAGGAATTGGAACACACGGGAGTGTTTCATATGCTGATCTTTGCATTTTCCCTGGTGTTCATTATCCTGAAAAGTTTAAAACTCCTGAAGAGTCTGACTGGAGAAGCCCGTTCGTGGTACACAAGATTAGACAACTCAAAGATCCATAGCTGGGAAGAGCTAGCACACGCTTTCCTCACTCAATACAACTTTCAGTCTCAGATGGCTCCTGATCGGTATCAAATTACCAAGATCAAGAAACAATCTAACGAGTCTTTTAGAGAGTATGCTCAAAGGTGGAGACGCATGGCTGCCCAAGTTAGTCCTTCCATGACAGAATTAGAGATAGTAATGACTTTTATAGACATACAAGAAGCTCCTTTCTATGAAAGAGTTTTAGCCGGCATCAGCAAACCATTTTTTGAAATGGTCAAACACGGGGAGATGGCTGAGATGGGTTTGAAGTCCAGAAAGATTCAAGACCTAGCTGCCCTTAAAGCTGTTGCTGATCACATTAAATCTGGAAATTATGGAAACAACCCCCAGAGGGTCCATAAAAAGAAAGAGGAAGATGTTTTCCTGATACTACAGGGTCAAAAAGGCAGTCAGAACATGCCTATTCAAAGGAGAAACTACACTCCCTTTCAAGCACAGTCTTCGAACCCTCCAATACCAAAAGGTGGAGAAGTTAAACACCCTCGAGTGTTCACACCCTTAGGGAACACCCTCGAGAACATTCTTAATCTTCTGACAACACAGAAGAAAATTACACATCTTCTTCCACCAGCCAGCCCTAATGGACGGGTTTCAATGCTGCTCGAAATGTGCTTATCATGCCGGGGCACCTGGACATGATACTTAGGATTGTTGGGCCTTGAAACACAAGATCCAAGACCTGGTAGACAATGGTGAGATCATGGTCACCAAACCAGATCAGCCTCACGTTCAAGACAACCCTCTTCCTTAACACAAAGAAAAAGATTTCAACATGATCAATTGGAGCAATGGACAGAATTCTAATTTCAACTGTGAATCCTCCCAGACCCTCAAAGACGGTGTTGACAAATGGGATTATGCCAAGTTCCAGTTGACAATGGAATGAAAGATGAAAGCTCTATGCAAGCAAATTAAACAATTGGCAGAATTGGTGACTTATCAGCATCAAGTGACACGTCAATTAAACAGCCAGGAGCATGCTAGTCTCCTACTGCTTGTTATGAATATTCCCTCGTCACTTTCAGAAAATGAAATCCTGGAAGACAAAGTGACAAAGAGAGCAAATGCAAAAGCCCGTCGGGATTTTGCCAACAAAAGGGAATTCACCTATTTAGGCCAACCTATGGAGGAAGTCCTTCAGATGTTAATCAATGAAGGAAGGATCAGTTCCCTTCTACCTCTAATCAGCCTCTGTTCTGGACGGTACAATTCTGATGGAGTATGTCAATATCACTCCCATTCTCGCGATAACATCACAAAAGAATGCTGAGAACTCCGCTACCTCATCCAAAATATAATCGACAGTGGTGTCCTACACCTGGCGGACGATGATACTGTGTTACATGCAAGTGAGAATACAGGTCCTACTAAGTGGAAGAGTGTGGTAGCAGTCATATCCACTGAAACTGATGGGGCTAACAGATTACTCACAATGCCAACAATTCAACTCAAGGGAAGCAACAATCTTTTGAAACTAACCACTCCAGAGCCAATCAACTTGCTGTGCAGAGCATAATATCCTATTGTTAGCTTACGCAAAGTTCAGTGGACTTATGGAGAAGGTGAAGGATCCACCTCACATACAACTGCTACAGTGTCGAGGAAAAATCCACTATATCTTCCCCAATGGGTGATGAAGTCTACCACCAAATCAAAGGGGAAAATACCTATGGAGAAGATTGAAAAGTTCCTCCGCACTATGGGTCATAACGAATTCAAGGTTGTTTTATGCTTAAAAGAAGCTCCACAACAAATATCAATTTTGGACTTGGTCCTAACTTCCGAGGATCACCGGAAGATCTTGCTGAAGGTTTTAGAAGAAGCCTATCTACCAACATCAGTTGATACGGAAAAGTTTCAACATCTGGTTGATCAAATTTTCAACAACAATGTGATATCCTTTACTGATGATGACATACCGCCCGAGGGGTACGGTCATTGCAAGCCGTTGCACATTGCGGTCTTGTCCTTCGGATACATGCTAGCTGAAGTCTTGATAGATTGAGGTTCATCTCTAAATATATGTTCATACGCTACCTTGGTGAAGATGAATATCAATCTCAACCGACTCCGGAGTAGCCATACTGTCATCAAAGCTTTTGACGGAGCCCGCCGGAATTCGGTCGGAGTAATTGAACTGCCAATCAAAATTGGTCCCCATACATTCTGTGTATCCTTCCACGTACTCAAGATAGATTCGGGATACAACCTGCTCTTGGGACGACCTTGGATTCATATGGCAGGGGCAGTCCCCTCCACCCTTCATCAGCAACTGAAATACATTATCAACAATAGCCTAGTCATGGTCAACGCTGAACCAGAGTGTCCTCAACACGGGGACATGCCATTCATCATTGCCAATGCAGATGTTGAACCGGTCAGTTTTTATGCCTTGGAAGTAAGTAATACCCAATACCATGCTATTGGAATGCCATTTTCCGAACCCAAGATTTCTCTGAGAGGTAATGTCATTTACTCAAGAAATGATGTCATTGGGTCATAAACCGGACAAAATTCAGGTAAAGATTGCCGGTATCAAGTACCCAATTCGATTAACCAAGCAAACCTGGAACACTTGGGACTAGGCTATTCTTCCTTTTCTAGTCACGAGAATCCTCATAAGAATCAGCAGATTCCTTCAGCTTCAACCATGCGGCGTTTATCTTCGCCTTCAAACTCTGAGTCCGCACAACCTCCTGTAAAGGTGCCAGCCAATGTAATGGCTAAGTTATTTCCCAAGCCGGTACCGGTGAAGGAGAAATAAGTTTTTGTTCCAAATCCTGCAGTGGAAGAAGATAAACAAAGAATAAAGCAAGACGTCATCCGAATGGTGTCAGGCATATGCATCATCGTTCATGATGAACATACCAACAGATACACCCCAGACGATGATTGCCCAGATGTAATGGCCATCATTCGAGACATGGAGGATGATGACAATTCCTCCATCACTGCAGTCCACCAGGACTTTGCCCTTACCAATTGGAACAACACTCCTTGCATTGGTCGACAAGGGTAAAACGGCGTAACTCTTTACGCTGTAGAGATATCATAACTGCTTATTTTTCTGTACAATATTAGCAGTTTATTTTGCCAGTATATGCTAACACTATGTATGATCAAAACATTTCATATATACTAAGTGAAAGCATATTTTGTTTCAGGACCTTGAATTTAGATGTGTCTCAGATTTTTAACGTCTGGTGCCTCTTCTTCACAAGGATTGTACCTTTGATGTAGAGATGAATTCAGCCTTGATGGAAATACAGGATGACATTGAGGTGCCTCCAAAAATTAAAGAATGGGTCAAAGACAAACCTAAACCCAACCTTGATTAAACCACTTCTTTCAATCTCGGAACCTTAGAAAGCCCTAAGTTAATCCAGATTGGTTCAGACCTTACCCCAACCCAACAGAATGACATGGTTACGTTATTAACCCAATTCCAGGATGTGTTTGCATGGTCTCATGAAGACATGGTGGGTTTATCCACTGACATTGTCCTTCATCGCCTTCCCATTAAAGAAGGATTTAAGCCAGTCAAGCAAAAGCTCAGGTGATTGAAACCTGAGTGGAGTTTAAAGGTGAAAGAAGAAATTGTGAAAAAATTTCAAGCTTACATCATCATGGTGTCCACATATCCTGAGTGGATATCCAACATTGTTCCCGTGCCTAAACCTGGAGGGAAGGTGCGAGTTTGCATGGATTACCGGGACTTGAACAAAGCTTGCTTAAAAGATAGCTTTCTTGTGCCATTTATCCACATTCTCATTGACAATACTGCTCAATACGAAATGTACTCGTTTGCTGATTGCTTTACGGGGTATCATCAGATCATGGTGTCTTAGGAAGATCGTGAGAAAACTACTTTCATCACACCTTGGGGAACCTTTTGCTATAAACGGTTGTCATTCGACCTCATCAATGTCGGAGCCACCTATCAACGAGCTATGATGGCTCTTTTCCATAACTTAATGCACAAAGAGATCGAGATCTACGTGGATGACATCATTGTCAAGTCCCGGAAGGAGGATGACCATATAGACCATCTCAGAAAGCTATTCAACAGGTTGCGTAATTACAACTTGAAGTTGAATCCAGCCAAGTGCGCCTTTGGAGTTAGATCAGGCAAGTTGCTAGGATTTCTAGTCAGCCACAAAGGGATTGAGCTGGATCCTACCAAAATCCAAGCCATTACAGAAATGCCCATTCCTCAGACAAAGAAGGAAATACGGGGATTTTTGGGAAGAATCAACTTCATTAGCATGTTTATCTCTCAACTCACAGCAACCTGTGAGCCAATCTTCAAGCTATTAAGGAAGAACTCCTCCATGAAATGGAATGATGAGTGTCAAAATGCCTTCCTCATAATCAAGAAACAGCTAGTCAAAGCTCCTGTGTTGGTACCACCCAGGGATGATGTTCCTTTGTTCATGTATCTGTCCATAAGTGACAATACCATGGGCTGCATGTTGGGACAGAAAGACGATAGAGGCCAAGAACGAGCTATCTATTACCTCAGCAAAAGATTCAGCAGCAGAGAACACAAGTACACTCTGATCGAAAAGACGTGTTGTGCTTTAGCATGGGCTTCCATGAGGTTACATCATTACCTCTATGGTCACACAACCCATCTTATATCCCGCGTGGATCCTCTCAAATACGTGTTCAACAAACCCATGTTAAATTGTCGGCTGTCCAGATGGCAGTTGATCCTACAACAATTTGACATCGTATATGTGACTCAAAATTCCATCAAAGATCAAGGAATTACGGATCAACTGGCTGCCACACCTTCAGGGGATTTCAAACCCTTATAAACATACTTCCCCGATGAAGGAGTAATGACAGTTCAGCAATACCATCAATACGATACACGCCAATCATGGAAGAAGTATTTTGATGGAGCTATTACTATAGAAGGTTCTAGAGCTGGAGCAGTTCTAATATCTGGTACGGGGGAGCAGTATCCCGTCGCCGTCAAATTGCAGTTTGTCAGCACCAACAACACAACTGAGTATGAAGGCTGTCTCATGGAGCTAATGTAACACCCCCTTCCCGAAAAGGAAAGGGAGGTCACGTGCAAAGCACAACAAACCTAAAATAAATAAATAAACATAGCACTAATAACTTCAAAATATTAATAGTGATATCCATCAATGAAGTACTAAATACAATTCTCCAAATAGAGTCAAAATAACCAAAACCAAAATTTGAAACAACCTAGATGGTCAAAGACAACTCTCTCATCACACAAGCCCTGAATCACCCCTGCAAACTTGCCGGAAGAAAAACACAGCATGAATCAACTGATATACGAAAACAACTGAGACCAAATACTAAACAAAGCTTTAAGTGTAAATACTGACGAAAAATATATTCTCCAAAAATCTTAATGGAATATATCTGAATCAACAGAATTGACGAAACCAATAGAAGAATAAAGAAATAACGAACTGAAGTAACTAACTCAATGAATTGAACTTAACAGGAACAAACAAAACTAATACAATGAAATAATAGGCTGAATTAAATGGTTGGGTGTTATTTCATACCAATTGAGCTCAGAAATATACATTGCCACATAGGCAAGTCAAAACAATACCACATAGGCAAGTCAAAATAATGCCACACATGCAAGTCAAATGATGCCACAAAGGCAACCAAAATAATGCCACACAGGCAAATCACACATTGGACTGCGAATTCAAATGTATGCAAATCGGATAGGTGTGTTTGACACAACATCACAAATTCGCAGAACAGAAAACTAGGGTTAACCCATACGCCTCCCACAACAAAACACCAAATGACCCACTTCCTCCGGAGCCCAAACGGAGACGCCGTGGACAAATCACACCGCCACAGAAAGTGTCATGCCTCTCGTACTAAGACGACATGCCTATGGTACCCCCACAGGTGGTTATAGCTCAGGTATACCCTACGGTATATTTTGACAAAAATACCATGTCACAACATATGCGACATAATACCAATAAAAGGGTTCTATATGTGCACGTTGAACCAAATCAAATTCTAGTCACAAGGTTTCAAAAAGAAGGTAACAACATGTACCGCACTACAATTATCAAAAATAAATACTAAACATGATAACCTAATTCAAAGAGTACAAATACGAGCCAATGTATCAACTTGAAAATGAAACTAATATATGAATTTCACAGGAAACAATTATGTGAAAGAATAACGAAATTTGAAATTAGGGACAAAATGAACAAATCAAATTTATCAAGAATGTCGATGAATGAGTATGGAATCCGTACCTGAATTGAGCAACGTAATACCCAAAATTTATATTCCAAATATAACTCGTAAGTTCCTTCCGTCCGAACTAATTACACAAATTAATAATACTAAATGTAAGTACATTTATAAAAATATGAACACTTCTATTTGGTATGACTATAAAATATAATTACTTATAATATTAAGATTTAATTCATTCCATATAATCTTACATATTTATTTGTATAACATCTCTTGCAAATTATGCAAGTTTTCGTAAACTTTAATTACTAATGCCATATTTTTTATTTATTTAAAGAAATCATCAATTTATTATTTTAGGATCTCCAAAATCAATCACAGACTACTCCCTCCATTCAATCTGATTGGAATAAAGTGATAATAATAATAAGTACATCCGTATAAGTATTACATTAATAAATAAACTCTCCCATCTTTAAAGATCGCTCTTAGTTCTTGAATTACAAAAGTACTTGCTCATGATGAAAAAAACAACATACTAATTTTATAATTTAATATGGAACCACATGATTTATCTCCACTTTATATAATGTATAATATACTTACTTGTTACTGATGAAATTTTGTCACTAGTGATCAAAATCTCTAGTCTTTCTTCACCCGAGCCCCCTTTGTAGCTATTCCCTATATCTCCAAAGTAGCCACCTCTTCTTATTCAGTTTGTATAATGAAGTAATATTAGGTTTAGCTATTTATTAATTAAGTTTCCCTAATAAACTTCTATTTGGGTTAAATTAATATTATGTCCCAAATTTTAACCACATAATATTATCTATCACTTATTAATATTTATTAGCCTCCATAATTTAAATAACTAGTTTGACCCAAATAAATGACAAGGTCCAAACAATATGTTTTAAGAATATAAATTTAATATTATTTTGTTTTTGGGATATTACACTACCTCCCTCTTAAAAAAGAAAGTACCTAATTATCAAAAAGATGCGGATAATGTGCTCGAATAGACTCCTCAATCTCCCAAGTAGCTCCGCGCTCCGAATGCTTTTTTTTTTCCACAAAATTTTAACAAATGTGATTGTCTTCCTCCTCATAAACCGCTTTTGACAATCTAAAATTATCTCAAGTTGCTTACTTCTTCAAAATTGTAGAGGACAAAAATTGAAGGAACCTGATTTGGATTCACTCAAGACATCAGATGAATTAATTATAATTTTTCTAATGGACTGCAGCGCGTATAAATATTCTACTCGAAAATTTAACTAATCAAATTAGAATAGGATTAGAGTTACAACTTCACTCTTTAAATATAAATATAACTCAATATAGGAGCTACCAAAACTCTAATGGACTTCCCATTTTTAATTTAATCGATTATTTAATTATCTACTAAAATAATTTAACTTTCCAAACAAAACAAAGAAAAAAATAATCACTTACCTTTTCCAATTTGAATACAATTGTATAAAATAAAATTAATATTTAATTTTAAAAAAAATATGGGTTATTACATTATTCACCCCTTAAAAATAATTCCATCCTCAGAATTCAAATAAGCTACAAAAAAAAAATTTAGTTACGACGTAGCGCCGCCATTTGTAACGATCAACGCGGATAAGTCTTCGGTCCACGTAATTATCAATGTATTTGTAAAAGATTAAATACACCACTGTGTCAAGCCTTGGTAAGGTTCTTCGCGTTGCATCAAATTAGATCACATGATCCACCGTTGGTGCGGGCCGTCGCTAATATCTTTACGTTTAATTCTTGTAAACGTACTCTTCGGAGCATAATTCAAAATCAAAAAAAAAATTCTCTTCAACCAAATACGATTCAAATACCCAAAATATTTAAAATTATTTTTAATTCGTAAAACGTTTATATTCCACACATGACAAAGATCTAATAAATTATTTTTATTTTATTTTACATAAATTCATACAAAACTCTAAAGACATCAGATAAACAAAACAACTATGCAAACTATATTACCAACTCTCCCCAAGTCCTCAAGAGCTTCAAAATATCTCATCCTCAATTTAAACTATTCTTCAAATAATATTACACCAAAGAATATACTACTAATATCTCTTTATCACAAACTCTCCTAAGTCCTTAAGAGTTTCAAAATATCATAACCTCAAATCAAAATAGTTCTCAAATATTATTATACCAAAAATATACTACTACAAAGATCTCTCCATCACCATACCAAACTCCAAATCATATATCCTACTATCTGAATAAGCAAACTATAGCTTTCAAAATCTCTTAAGATATATTGGATTCATCACTTATTATATATCTAATCATTCAATAAATCAATCATTCTCTTAGTGCAAACCTTAACTCAACAAATTTCAAAATTTCAAAATCTCATCCTACTATCACAAAGAAATTTCATATAAAATAATTTTAATATCTTACAAGAATAATCGGAAAGTTGATTTACTCCAAAAGATTAATCTTATTACCTCGAACCTCTACAACTCCTCAAAATTACAAGAGATCCTCTGTATTTAATAGCTTTCACTTTATCATAATATCCCACCGATACACATACCTCAAATTATCCACAAACTTAACAAAATTTAAAGCATAACCCAAATCAAATCAAATTCTAAATCTAAGATCTCATAATAATTGATACCTGACAGAACTCTAACAAATAATTCTTTAATATAAAATATTCGCTGATATAAGTACTCATTTCATAAGCGCATCTCATATAAGATCGTTTCTTATCTGCACAAAGTATAGATTTATTCACCTCAATGATTCAATCACAATTATTAACTAATATCATTGCTCCAAACGCATAACAATGATAATCTTAATAAATTATCTCACCTTTCTCAAATCAACTACAACTCGAAAAGTAGAGGACCCTTCGTCAAAATCAAGACCAACCAAACAGAGAACAAAATCGAGTCGAACTCCTACGTCTACCCAATGATTTACCCATAACTCACAGGTCAAACCTAAATAGGTTTTCTACAAGAAAGAACCTAAGCTCTGATACCATCTCTGTAACACCCCCTTCCCGAAAAAGAAAGGGAGGTCACGTGCAAAGCACAACAAACCTAAAATAAATAAATAAACATAGCACTAATAACTTCAAAATATTAATAGTGATATCCATCAATGAAGTACTAAATACAATTTTCCAAATAGAGTCAAAATAACCAAAATCAAAATTTGAAACAACCTAGATGGTCAAAGACAACTCTCTCATCACACTAGCCCTGAATCACCCATGCAAACCTGCCGGAAGAAAAACACAGCATGAGCCAATTGCCTAGTACGAATACATATATACAAAAGATATACAAATGGTGATATCTGAAAACAATCGAGACAAAATAATCGAACAAAGCCTCAAGTGTAAATCTTGAAAAAATATATTCTCCAAAAATCTTAATGGAATATATCTGAATCAACAGAATTGACGAAACCAATAAAAGAATAAAGAAATAACGAACTGAAGTAACTAACTCAATGAATTGAACTTAATAGAAACAAACAAAACTAATACAATAAAATAATAGGTTGAATTAAATGGTTTGGTGTTATTTCATACCAATTGAGCTCAGAAATATACATTGCCACATAGGCAAGTTAAAACAATGCCACACAAGCAAGTCAAAATAATGCCACACATGCAAGTCAAATGATGCCACACATGCAACCAAAATAATGCCACACAGGCAAATCACACATTGGACCGCGAATCCAAATGTATGCAAATCAGATATGTGTGTTTGACACAACATCACAAATCTGCAGAATAGAAAACAAGGGTTAACCCATACGCCTCCCACAACAAAACACCAAATGACCCACTTCCTTCGGAGCCCAAACGGAGACACCAAGGACAAATCACACCGCCACAGAAAGTGTCATGCCTCTCGTGCTAAGACGACATGTCTGTGGTACCCCCACAGGTGGTTATAGCTCAGGTATACCCTACGGTATATTCTGACAAAAATACAATGTCACAACATATGCGACATAATACCAACAAAAGGGTTCTATATGTACATGTTAAACCAAATCAAATTCTAGTCACAAGGTTTCAAAAAGAAGGTAGCAACATGTACCGCTCTACAATTATCAAAAATAAATACTAAACATGATAACCTAATTCAAAGAGTACAAATACGAGCCAATGTATCAACTCCAAAATGAAACTAATATATGAATTTCACAGGAAACAATTATGTGAAAGAATAACGAAATTTGAAATAAGGGACAAAACGAATAAATCAAATTTATCAAGAATGTCGATGAAAGAGTATGGAATTCGTACCTGAATTGAGCAACGTAATACCCAAAATTTATATTCCAAATATAACTCGTTAAGTTCCTTCCGTCCGAACTAATTAGACACATTAATAATACTAAATGTAAGTACATTTATAAAAATATGAACACTTCTATTTGGTATGACTATAAAATATAATTACTTATAATATTAAGATTTAATTCATTCCATATAATCTTACATATTTATTTATATAACATCTCTTGCAAATTATGCAAGTTTTTGTAAACTTTAATTACTACTGCCATATTTTTTATTTATTTAAAGAAATCATTAATTTATTATTTTAGGATCTCCAAAATCAATCACAGACTACTCCCTCCATTCAATCTGATTGGAATAAAGTGATAATAATAATAAGTACATCCGTATAAGTATTACATTAATAAATAAACTCTCCCATCTTTAAAGATCACTCTTAGTTCTTGAATTACAAAAGTACTTGCTCATGATGAAAAAAACAACATACTAAATTTAATAATTTAATATGGAACCACATGATTTATCCCCACTTTATATAATGCATAATATACTTACTTGTTACTGATGAAATTTCCTCACTAGTGATCAAAATCTCTAGTCTTTCTTCACCCGAGCCCCCTTTGTAGCTGTTCCCTTTATCTCCAAAGTAGCCACCTCTTCTTATTTAGTTTGTATAATGAAGTAATATTAGGTTTAGCTATTTATTAATTAAGTTGCCCTAATAAACTTCTATTTGGGTTAAATTAATATTAAGGCCCAAATTTTAACCACATAATATTATCTATCACTTATTAATAGTTATTAGCCCACATAATTTAAATAACTAGTTTGACCCAAATAAATGACAAGGTCCAAATAATATGTTTTAAGAATATAAATTTAGTATTATTATTTTTTTCGGGATATTACAGCTAAAACGTGCCCTTTTAATGGGCATCAGGTGGTTAATTATCTTTGGAGATTCAGAGTTGGTAATCAGATAATCCACCGGAATCTATCAAACCAAGGAACTACATTTGCTGCCCTACCATCGACAAGTTTTACAGATGGTTTTGGAGTTCGAAGAAATCTCCTTTCTACACGTTCCTCGAAATAGGAATGACTTTGCAGACGCATTAGAAACTTTGGCCTCCTTAATTCGCATATCAGACAAGGAAGATTTGCCAAGCGTCACAATTGCCCTACACAAGGCACCAGCCTATGGGAACTACGTTGGAGAAGTATTTGATGAGCTACCTCCCATCCAACATCCTTGGTATCAGCATATCAAGGAATATCTACGAGATGGATCTATCGTTCGAAGATGAATGGTGCTGTTGAAGCGGCTAACAAAAACATCAAGAAGATTATGCAAAAGATTGACCTGACTTATTGCCTCTTACTCTATTAGCCTACAAAACCTCAATGCGTACTTCCACTGGGGAAATCCCCTACGCATTAACCTATGGGATGGAAGCACTACTCCCCATAGAAGTTGAAATGGAATCCCTAAGAGTGTTGATAGACGCTCAGTTGAATGAAGACCAATGGGTATTAGACAGATATCACCAATTGTCTCTAATAGACGAAAGGCAAATCGCGGCTATCTTCTATGGTCAGTTATATCAGCAAAGGATCGCCAGATCCTACAACAAAAAAGTCCGGCTACGGCAGTTCAAACAACATGACTTGGTTTTGAAGAAGATCATTGGCAACCAAGATCAATCTAAGGGAAAATTCGCTCTTAACTGGGAAGGCCCGTTTGTTGTCAAAGAAGTATTGATAGGAGGTGCTCTTAGATTATAAGAAATGGACGACGATGAATTTCCACAACTCATCAACTCGGACACCGTGAAACGGTACTATGTCTGAAGTTACCCTCAAGCAAACATCCTGGTGTTAGATCATCAGATCACCAGTCATCCCGGTTTTTTAAACATTTACCATACAACTCTTCCACACTTTGCCCCTCAGGGAAACATACTTTTTCAAGCCAGCAGCCTGGTTTCTCTGCGTTCCTACGACTTAGGTCATCCCACTACGGATTAAACCTCTCACGTTTGCAGTTTGGCTACCCACACATGGGATCAAACTTTTACTTGCAGTTTATCCTCAACCTAGGATTAAACTTTCTCCTCCCCGCACTCTGACCTGCACATGGGATTATGCTTTTCCACTCGCCCTAAGGGGCGAACTACGTCGACCTGATCTCCTCTTCAATAGGAGTATGTAGGCAACCATTTCATATGGCCCGGTCATAATAAAACAAAAATAACAAAAACATTTCTACCATGTTATCCTTACAAAAACAAAAACAAATTCCTACACCATTCTTGCCACATACAGCGTTGAACCTCTTACACTAGGTTCGAACTACGCAGACCTGATCTCCTCTTCAGTAGGAGTACGTGGCAGTAAATTCATGGTTCGGTCTCACCCCCTACCAAAACATAAACCATTGTCAACTGGTACTGGGATCATCCTTCAATCCACTACATTTCATTCGACTTCAGACCAAAGGGATGGAATTACCTAACTCCTCCCAAATAAGAGATTCGACGACCATCTAAGCTGCGGTCACACCTTGAAGAGCAACACCAATCCATAAGAGAAGGAATTAACTAGGCTTCTCCTAAATAGAAGTATTGGCGACCATCTGTGGTGCGATCAATCTCAGAGAGGAAAGCCACACTCCTGTCCATATTTTCATTTAGAAACCAGTCCCAAGACACCAAAGATGGTAGGGATACATACAGATCGATGATCCATTCTGAACTATCCAGAGATAACTCAATGTCCAGCCATCCAGGAGGAATTCAGAATACATCAGGATCACAAGCCCTTAAGCAACAAGCAAAATATCAAGCAAGTAGCAAAGCATATCTGAAAGGGAAGTGATCAAAAATATATTTCCCTGCTATATATATAATGCTGTTTGATATATACAATGTAAACTGTACATGACAAAATGGCTAAGCTAGTCTGTGCAGGAAGCCCAACAAGCCAAACATGGCGTCCCTCTTAGAAGAAGGAGGTGAAGCTGTGGTCTCCTGTATGAGAATATCCACACGACCCAACAGATCTGCAACCATCTGCATGGTGACCATATGCTCATCAATATAAGCGCCCATCTCTGTGATCATGCCAGTGGTAAGGGACCTCACTGCAGTACTATTTGTAATGGCTACATTCCGGGCAGATATGGCACTATTTCGCTCAACTATCACTGCATCTCTAGCTGATCTAGCCTCATCTCGCTCAACAACAGCGACATCTCTGCGAGGTAATTCCTCGTCTCTCTCTAATAGAGATGCGTCTCTCCCATCATGGACAATCAACATCATAGATCGAGCCTGATCTCTCTCAAAGGTCATCAGATGAAGACTCTGCTCAAAGTACTGTGCTGAATGCTGAATCACAACAGTATTGGTACTTGGAGAATCTAAAAGAGATGTTGGCAACCCAGTACCTGGCTCCTCCTCGATATGGGAATCAATGTCCTCCATGGGATCTCCCTCATCTGACTCACTATCCGGTACTGTGGATACAACCACTACCGATAAAATATCTATCTCCATCCATGAGGAATACTTTGCTGAACAACCCGGATGGCTCATAGAAAAATCAGCTATCTCACGGTGATCCCATAATGCATACACACGGGATCGGTCCTTTGCTGAAAGATAGTAAGAAGTTGAACGCTGACCTATCGCCCCCTTAAAAGGATGAAAATCCTGAAACTGGTCAAACTACGACATCACCGCCAGCGGGTGATAAGTAGTCACGCCTCAAACCAGCTGGAGGGAGGTAGTCTATGTCCTGAGCATGAGTAATAAAGCTGTATGGTGAGCTAAGCCCCGAGCACGGCAATATGACAAATGGATCTCTGATATCCGCCAAAAATGTGGACTAAGACATAGCATTTATGCACTCCGATGGCTGAAAGGAGTATGACATGGCTATATCGTGGGTGAACCAATACCCATGCCGTATAAGAGTGCCAATCGGTCTCAAGTGGGATATAAACCACACATATAGCATGACCGAGCTACCCGTGAACACTCTTGTCAGATAAGTGCAAAGTGAAGATGTCTTGTGCAGGTCTCTCGCTATGATCATAGGTATAATGGTGTGACCCTCCCTGAGAGCTCTCATTGCTATGATGACACCAATGTCTATCTCATCCATGTATCGTGGCATATAGACATATGACAGTACGCATAACAACAGTACATCAACCCTGGCTAAACGCCAATGATCCTCCGGTGTGGTGAAATCCCCGAATGTCGTAAATAACTATCCTCAGAGCCAAATCTGTCAAACAGAAAATGCTGGGATATAACGTGGCTCGATGTAAGCTCATCCTGCACCACTCTGCGCCACAATCCAGTGAGAGTCATGAACCATCGACTCAAATCTCCCAAAGCCATATGCACGCAAGGTCTGTCCAACGACAGCATCGTCAACCGTGCATACTCCTCCAGAGTAGAGTCAACTCATGGGTCCCGAATCGAAAAACCTACCTATCCGATACCCAATGCTCTAGCATGCCATCCATAAACCCTGCGGGAACCTAAAACATCAATAAGGTCATGGTATGCTGCAACAAATGATCTACGGTCACCTTGTCTGATGGTGACATGCTATCATACCACGAACGCATACCCAATGCCACCAATGATGGTGGGGTATGATCAATACGGCTAATTATCGAAGAAGACATCTGTACAGGCCATGTCATATGACCATCTAGGGGTCAATGCTGAATATCTCTGGACATACATACATATGCATAACATGATACATGCATTGCATATAATAAATGGCAATATGATACAGGGAATGGAAAAACTATGCATACATTCCTAAGTATATCATAATCTAATACATCATCTCTATACAGCTACAAATATAGGGAAATGGGAACATACGCCCTATTACTAACATAAGCCTATCAAAAAATATAGCGAGAATGGGGTACAACCACCCAATATCTAACAGAGGCCTATCAAAAGATATAGCGAGAATACACATCAGAAGAAGACAATGGTGTCAATATCTACATCATCAATCCTGTCCACATGATGTAATTCCTCCTGAGTCACTGGATCTCCATCAACAGGGATATCAGGCCTATACAGAGGAGGATCTGTGCTGACAAAATCGAATGGGTCATCTGAGGGGCCAGCGCCTGAGCTGGAAGGATCAAATGAAGTTGCCTCTATCGGATCTCTGCCCAAATGCCAGATAAATAGGTGTGCCTGGTCCAATTGCCAGGTCAAACTATCAATCTATATTATATGAGTCGGATCTCGGACACAAGCTATCCAATCCGTCATCATCACGGATCCTGGAACAATATCCCCCATAAACTATGTGGTGCAGAACTGGGCTCCGATAGTATGAGGGAACCCCCAAGATCGAACGTCTCTTGAGTGCAAGGACCCTCTGATAATGTAAAACCGTCAAACCCCAAAAATGGGATGTCAATGACGGGTGACTGCGATATAGGCCAATGACGCCTGACAGGAGGCAAGATCGGCATACGAATCTCCCCTGTGGTGCTCCTAATAGCACACTCTCCTAAATAGAGCTCCCAGCCTCCATCTGTGAAGAGATGAACTCTCCTGGTGGAAATCACGTACTCGACTCCATTCGGGTATCCATCCTCAAAACCGATGGTCAAGTGTTCCCCTGAATAGGGAATCCATGTGATGGTATCAGCAGTCAGCAACTCCAGTTGTATACGACAGTGAGTGAAACCCTCAACTACAGGGACCTCCGGCAAAATAGAATGATGTCATCATCATCCTCGTGGATAGGTATCTAAACCTAACACACTCATAGGATGCAAGCATGGGAGCCTCTCGTAGGCCCAAAATTGCCAACATAATGGCAAAACATCTGCGGTCAGTAAACACTCTTAACCTATAAATGGGAAATGACAAGAGAAACACTCACCAGCAGAAATGGGTAGAATCCTAGCCAAGCCTCAGTAAAACCCTATGAGCGCATACGCATGCCCCCCCCCAGAGGAAATAGGCAAAGGTGTAGGAACCCCAATCATACTCACCAATATGGTCCACATAACGCATGGCGCTGATAAAAGAAAACGACACCGTAGAAGAGTTATCTGCTATGAAGCAGCCTCTAATGATCATCAGAAACAATCGCCGAAGAATGCAATCCCTGACTCTAACATCATTAGGCATGGGCTCACTTAAAAGCCCACTCATAGCATCTACGCTCAAAGGACCTGAGCGAACAATCCTGCCCTTGAGCGCCTCCGCCGAAACTCCCAACAAGGATCTGGCGGCAGTAGGGGTAATATTCACTATGCAAGGCACTGGCTCCCCTCCAAACTCCATACCTGTGATAAATCACTAATCCATCGGCGTCATCATCACCTCGCAATCTAGTAAATAGAGTGACTGAGTCTAATGAAACCATCACTCAGACAATGCCCTGAGGTAACCCCAGGGATAATGACGGGGAAGGATGGAGAAGAATGCCTCGAATCCCCAATCCTGCACTACCGCTCTGTAATCAGGATGAAGAGCCTGATACATGGAGTGTATACTAAACCAATTCCCTCGGGGCTGTGTGACGCCGGGAACCTACATGAAATGCAGATCAACATCAAAGCCCTTTAATCCTCATCAGTAGGAAAGAAGGAAAATCAAGATCTAACATCATACCTCGTTAGTATGCAAGTACATCGAGGGATGTCTTCTCAAATCACCCAGAAGCTCTGGGTTTGTCACCTGAATACAAGGGAGCTCCCTACGGGGAACATATGCAGCAGCAGCGAGATCCTCAATCGGAATATCCTCATCCTCGTCCTCAATGTCTGGAACATTAGCCCGGACTGGACGAATCACGACCTCCACCAATCGACGAGGTCACATCGATGTAAGCGGGTCGAGGTACTTCGAAGCCCTCCTCCGTATACCAGAAGTGGTCCTACGGGAACTACTCGGCTGATCTGGATCCATAATATCTGGACAACAAGTCTCTAAATCACCTTAGAAAGGGTGTGGTATTTCCTTACCTGGAGCTTTCTAGAATGCATTTTATGACTATATGCATGCATGCATTTACTTTAACATATAATAGAGTTAAAATGCATGACTACCTAATGCCTATATTTTGAAATTTTTTCCATAATCCCCTTTGAAAATAGGACTATCCACATGCACATAGGCATGTCTAGGTGGCCATTCAGTAGCACACCTGCCCCAAAGTCATATACATAATATATGCACTAAAAATCAAAATCATCCATGCATAAGGTTAACCTCAATATCAAGAATACTTTGCCTTTCTACCTTTTGCTCATTGGACCTCAAATAGGACAAAAATAGTAGAAAAAGGTGCCAATTTGATTGTCTCAAAAGTCAAATTTTTTCATATCATTATGTTCAGCATGGTTTAATACTAACATTTACTATGTTGAATATTTTTTATCAAGTCATTTGTGCATACATAATCACTACTATGTGTTTAGATGCATTTCATGCGATAACTCAAATTTAAGCGATAAAAATCGGAAACAATACAAGCATCGTTACTGAGATAGTGCGTAACACTTCTTATGCGGTGGCGAAATTTGCGTAAAGTAGCTTTGAACTCAAAGAGATATGAAGGAGGCTCTCAGATTTTCCTTGGCAAAACAAGTTGAAAGTGACTTGTGTTACCTACCTGCTGGATTATATCATCCACGGTTGGCCGCAGGCTCATCTGTAGCTGAAGCAGATGCACCTGTAACACCCCTATGTGGGCCCCACCCCTCCAGCTCGCTCCAGTTCGAGTTGCAAAGGAGTTCTTGCGGACTAGAAAAGTCAAATTGGGAATAAAAACGCCACGTGATTGAGCAAAACAGCATACAATCCTGGTCTTCTCAGATGAAACTTTGAGTCTGTTTATTGCTCATTGGTAGTCACCCGAACACGAGGTATACCCTGCCAATGATTGTATTTGTTACAAATCACATCCGACAATACCTTGTACATGTCCAATGCTGCCAACTCCGGGTCAATACCCTAAAAGATCAATGTAATCCCCGACGGGGGTTACAACATGGATCCTTGACGGGGGTTACAGCGTAGATCCCCGACGAGGGTTACAACGTGGATCCACGACGGGGGTTACAATGTAGATTCTCGACGGGGGTTACAATGTGAAGCCCCGATAGGGGATTAAAACGTACATTCAGCCGTTGACACATATATCAATGAAGGTCAAGCAGCCTTGACGTTATCTCAGCTGATAGTAGTTAAACCTATCAAAGCTCTAGAGCTATTCGAGGATTTCATGCTCGATTACTCATATTCCCTAGTGGATCCCCGACGGGGGTCACAACGCAATGCTCCGCTGATTCACACGTCAGAGAAGGTCAAGCAACCTTGACAATCTACCCACAGAGTACCAGCCATTGATTCACATGTCAGCGAAGGTCAAGCAACCTTGACAGTTTATCCCACAGGGTTTTCAGCTGTTGATTCACATGTCGGTGAAGTACACATCAACGAAGGTCAGGCATCCTTGACAACATTTGTTGTTGGCAGTAAATTCAGCAGAATCTTGACATGTCCTGGCGATAACAACCGGAATAGATCAATGTTATCAAGGAGGATCGATGATGGAATATGTTATACATCATCCTCAAACAGACCAAGCTTTATCCCCACAGATCTCTTACACATAAGAGGTACATTTTCAGGATCAAGTCGCTATCAAAGACCCAGGAATTTGGTGATAACCCCAACATCAACATCCTAATAGATTCAGATTACATATCAAATCTGGTCATCATTGCCAATCCCAGTTGAAGCAATAGGGAGCCATCAATCATCCCCAGCATGTTGGGCTACAACTCCGTACACATGTATCATGTTGCTACATATAGTACCATGTTTGTCTTGTCGCATTTCAAGTGTCTAGGATTCTTTATCCTACCCATGCATCGCCATGCATAAGTATGATAAAGAGGGGCATCTGTAGACACTCAATGTAAGACCCCAACTTTTATAAATAAAGATGAATTTTCTATAAATATCATTTTTGAATATTATAGAATGAATTTGATATAATGTTATAATTATGGGTAATATTTATAAATTTTGTAAAATACGCAAGTTGTTATATAATATTTGATTGGTCGGGGAATATTCGTTTTAAAAGGAAATATTCGTACAACGGCACAATCATTGGTGGACCCCACAACGGAATTATTGTCGAATTGAGAAAATGACAAAAATACTTTATGAAAATAACGGTGGAAGTTTTACCGTTAACTGTTGAAACACCTGGTGTTAAAAGTACAGTAATACGCGTAGTTGCACAGTAGTACACAGTATTGATTATTGATGCTTATGTGAGAAGTTACTCAGTTTTGTTCAATTATAGCCACATTATTTGTTTTAAAGTTTGGCGTATTATTTGGACACCCATTTACCCATTTTTCAAATAATCGAAAGGAAGTTATAATATATATATATATATATATATATATATATATATATTTGACATGTATATATGTGTGCATATGAAGTAGTGGGTGTGGGTAAAAGTGTGTCGTAGAAATAAGGGATAATGAAAAGGGAGGGAAAAATGTGGTGGTAGTGATGTTGTATTAATATATATATATATATATATATATATATATTTGTATAAAAATGTGGGTGGGTGGTGGTGAGATTGATGGATGAATTTGGCCGGTTATGGGAGGATTTTTCAAAGCTTAGACATTATTGCCAAACTTTTCCAAACATGCAGTATTAGCTTGTAAAGTAGGGTGCTTCATTACTTCATTATTTCTCACGAATTCACTGAAACTCTAGAGAGAGAAATTATAGAGAAACTATAGAAAAGTATTCTGCTACCTCCCTATTCTTATATCCAGTTTCTTTTACGGTAAGGGGTATTATTTCTTTTGTATTCATGAAGAGAACTTCTGTTATTCCATTATTATTCTGTTGGAATAACCTGCATACGCGGGCTACCCTATACTTGGTGAAATTCTTCTGTTATTCCATTCGTTATTATTTTGTTGGAATATCCTGTCAGTGCGTTTACGCGGGACTGATTCCGCTTTTTATTATTCTTTGAATATCCACATGCATGCGTTTACTGGCCGGACTGATTCTCGTCTTTTTATTATATGTTGAGAATATCACGCTTTTTTGCGTTTTACGTGGACTGATTCCGCCTTTATTATTACATTGGAATATCACATGCTGCATGCATTTTATGCTGGGACCGGTTACATTAATTATTATTCTGTTGGAATGACCTACCTGTGTGGTCTATCGCATGCCTGGTGATTTCTTTTGTTATTCCATTCCTAATTATACTCAGTTGGTTAAAGTTTTGACTTCTATACTCCATGAAATTAGTTGAATATTCTTGATATTTGCGCTTCATCCAGTATCTTTTCATGAAAATATTCTTCTGAGCATTCTTGAACTTGTTTTATTAAATTCTGAGCATTAAATTAATTCTTGAACTTGTTTTATTGAATTCTTATATCATTGTCATCATCTTCATGTTTAAATTTTTTTAAATGTCATCTGTGACCTGTAGTGCATAAATGGACTTGGTATGATTATGACCAGGGATTATTCGGTATAATCATGACCGTAATGTTACAAATGATGTGGTTAAAGTTCTCATTGGCCCGTAGTGCATTGATGGACAGTTGTTGGCATGATCATGACCATTGATGAATACAAGAATATCCTTGGCCGTAGTGTAGGGGTGATTCGGTGATGTGAATTATTTATTAAGCTGAGTCCCAGCGATAAAAGTGATGAAAAACCTTTTAAATCATAAAAGATAGTAGATTTTATTCTCTACTTGACTCTTTTAATGGATTGCTTGTTCCGATGCAGTTAAACTTGATGGTTGTTATATTGTATCAGTTTAACAATCGTTAAAGGCTAACGATAATATATTACGCATTATCTTAGTCATAATATTTCTCTCTTTGGGCTAGTTGAGCTCACCATTTTTACTTTTATTGTTCTCTTTAGGAAATGAGAACGTAGCGAGGGACTAGTCGGGGAAATGGAGTGATGGACCGGATGATAGTATTAGCTAGTAGTCCTCACTATTCTGTTAAATAGTGTGACAATAAATGTAATGAGGACTTATTCTGAGAGTGGATATTGTCTAGAATACAGTATTTGTATTTAAACTCACAACTCTCTTGTTGTATAATTAAGATTGTATTTATATTCTGTACCATGTATTTGGTGACTAAGAATAGGTGATGTATACCTATTTTGGGGGACTCACACTCAAAATTTTCTGTACGCCTGTCACTAACATTGCAGGAGGACATATTCGCTTTTTAAGAGGGAACCCCGGAAGACAGTTCATGTCTATTCGGATACTACCTAAGTTCAAAGATCAACCCCTAACACACACCGAGTAATAATTCCAACCTCTGATATAACCTCGAGGCGCAAGCGATCCAATAAAAACACACACCGGAGTAGACCAATTAATCTCGGAGATAACCCCGAGGTATCCAGTCTCAGAATTGAAGACACAGATTAAATAAATAACTCAGGGTACTCTTTCATCATTTTCTCTTTGAGTTCCCACGTTGCTTCTTCAGCATTGTGGTTTCCCCATATCACCTTCACAGAAGGTATCACTTTATTCCTGAGCACTTGTTCTTTCCTGTCGACTATCTGGATAGGAACCTCTTCATAAGACAAATGTTTCTCGAACTGCAATGGTTCGTACTCGATCACGTGATTGTAATCGGGTTTATTTGGTCGTAACACCAAAATATGAAAAACATTGTGAATGTTTTCTAACTCTAGAGGTAGAGCTACCTCGTAAGCTACCTCTCCAACTTTTCGCAGCACTTCAAAGGGTCCAATAAACCTCGGGCTTAGTTTTCCCTTCTTACCGAAACAAATTTTCCCCTTCTAAGGAGAAACTTTTAGAACACATAGCTTCCTACGTCAAATGCACGATCTTGCCTGTGTTGATCAGCATACTTCTTCTGTCGGTCTTGAGCTGCTACCAATCTTATCCGGATGAGTTTGATAACCTCAGCAGTTTGTTGCACTAGTTCTGGTCCTAGCAGTTGACGTTCACCAACTTCATCCCAAAGACAAAGGGGTTCTCAGATTTTCTGTAGATAACGCTTCAGTAAGGCAAAGACATCTGATGCTCGCGTGATAACTATTATTGTAGGCAAATTCCACCAACAGTAATTGTTCTTCCCAGCTTCCTTTGAAATCCATGACGCATGCTCTCAGCATATCTTCCAATGTCTGGATCTTCCGTTCGCTTTGGCCATCTGTTTGTGGATGATAAGCTGTACTCATTCGCAATTCAGTTCCCATGCATTCTTGTAGTCTCTTCCATAAATTTGAAGTGAATCGCAGGTCTCTATCGGACACAATTGACACTGACACTCCATGTCTCGAAACGTTCTCTTTGATGTACAATCTTGCCAACTGATCAAGATTGAACCTAATCTTTATTGGTAAAAAGTGCGTTGATTTCGTCAGTCTGTCCACTATCACCCAAATTGCATCGCATCCTCTCTGAGTAGTTGGAAGACCCACCACAAAATCCATTGTGATGTGTTCCCACTTTCATTCTGGTATTTCCAACGGTTGAAGTAATCCGCTGGGTCTTTAATGTTCAACTTTTACTCTTTGACATGTCAAACATTTAGCCACGCATTCTGCAACATCTCTTTTTATATTCGGCCACCAAAAATGTCGGCGTAAATCTTGATACATCTTCGTGCTTCCTGGATGAATCGAATATCTTGAGCTATGAGCTTCGATCAAGATTTTGTCTTTCAGTTCTGGTGTTGCTGGAACCCAGATTCTTCCCTCGTACCGTAGTAATCCTTTAGTATCGACCTTGTATTTCGTATCACTACCATCACTCATATTCTCTTTTATCTTTCCACATTCTTCATCTTGTAACTGAGCGTTCTTCACATTGTCCAGTAAAGTTGGACCTGCTTTTAACTAAAATAGTCGTTCATCGGATTCCTGTGGAAATTTGATTTCCAGTTCTAACTTTGTCATTGCTGAAATGAGCTCCTCCTGAGTTGTTATCAGCATCAATTTCTCCCGACCTTTCCTACTTAAAGCATCTGCAACCACATTCGCTTTGCCTGGATGATAAAAGATCTCACAATCATAATCTTTTATCAATTCCATCCACCTTCTCTGATGCATGTTAAGATCTTTCTGAGTAAAAATATACTTCAGACTTTTGTGGTCTGTGTAGATCTCACATTTCTCTCCATACAGATAGTGTCTCTATATCTTGAGAGCAAATACCATTGCAACCAATTTTAAATCATGAGTCAGATAACCTTTCTCATAATCCTACAGTTGTCTTGATGCATAGGCAATAACTTTGCCGTTTTGCATAAGAACACAACCCAATCCTTTGTGTGAGGCATCACTATACACCACAAAATTTCATGTATTATCCGGCAGGGTTAACACAGGTGCCATACTTAGCTTCTTCTTCAAATCTTGGAAGCTCTCTTCACACTTCTCCGTCCAAATGAATTTCACAGCTTTCCGTGTCAAATTTGTTAACGGAGTGGCTATCTTAGAAAAATCTTGTATAAATCTTCTATAATAACAGGCCAGTCCCAAGAAACTCCTCACCTCCGAAGGTTTCCTTGGTTGTTTTCAATTGATTACAGCTTCCACTTTCGATGGATCTACTGAAATCCCTTCTTTGTCAATCACATGACCCAAAAATTGTACACGATCGAGCCAAAATTCACACTTAGAGAATTTCGCATACAACTTTTCCTTTCTCAGTGTCTCCAATGTCAGACGTAAATGTTCCACGCGTTCTTCTTGAGTTTTGGAATACACCAGAATGTCGTCGATAAACACCACTACGAACTTGTCTAAGAATGGTTTAAATACCCTGTTCATCAAATCCATGAACGCGGCAGGGGCATTTGTTAAACCAAAAGACATCACCAGAAACTCGTAATGTCCGTACCGAGTTCTGAATACTGTTCTAGGTATATCCTCCTTTCTTACCTTCAATTGGCGATACCCACTTCTCAAATCTATTTTCGAGAAATATTTAGCACCCTTCAACTGATCAAACAAGTCATCTATTCTAGGTAACGGATACCTATTCTTAATAGTGACCTTTTTTAACTCCCTATAATCAATGCAAAGACACATTGATCCGTCCTTCTTCTTCACAAATAATACCGGCGCTCCCCACGGTGATACGCTTGGTTGAATATACTTCTTGTCTAGCAGTTCTTGCAGTTGCACCATCAGTTCCTTCATTTCTACCGGAGCCATTCTGTACGGGGCCTTCGATATCGGTGCAGTTCCTGGCGCTAAGTCAATTACGAACTCAATCTCTCTGTCAGGCGGAAGTCCTGTAAATCTTCTAGAAATACATCTACGAATTCTCTAACCACTGGTATCTCCTCCAGTTTCACACCCTTCTTCTGAGTATCGACTATGTAAGCTAAATAACCCATACAACCTTGACTCAACAACTTCTTGGCCTGCATAATCGTCAGACATTTCATTTGTCTAGGCTATTTGCTACCATGGAAAACTACATTTGACAGAGTCATAAGGTTTACACACTTCTTGTGACAATCAATTACTGCTCCATATTTGAACAGCCAATCCATTCCCAAAATTAAATCAAATTCCCTGAGTCTAATCGGAATTAAATCTACCATCAGGATATTCCCTTTAATGTTCACTCTACAGTTCTTGTATACAAACCTAAGAGGAATCTCCTCTCTATTCGTAATTTCTATGTTCAAAGGGAAATTCAGTTCTTCTCTAAGCAATTCTAACCTCTTAGCAAATTCATTAGATATAAACGAACAAGTAGCACCTGAATCAAATAATATATAAGCATTAATATCGTTGATTGGGATAATACCTGACACCGCATCTTTTGATTGCATAGCATCTTGCACAGTCATGTTGAAAGTTCTGGCTATGGGTTTGTTTGACGTTGTAGGTCCAGCAATGGCCCAAGTACCTCCACTGCTGCCTCCCTTACTTCTTACTGTTTCTCCGACCTTCTTTTGAGGGCATTCACGAGCAAAATGATCCTTGGATCCACATGTGAAATAAACATTCTTCTTGGGTTGGGTGCAATTTGAGGCGATGTGACCCTCCTGGCCACAGTTGAAACATGCACGTTTCCCCATTAAGCACACACCCTTATGAAACCTCCCGCATGTAGCACATGCTTCAAACTTCCTAAACTGTTGGTTACTCAGATGGTTTCCAGTACCCCCGTTTCCGTTCCATTTCCTCTTCAAGTTGTTGTTATTGTTGCCATTTCCATTGCTTTCGTTACCATTCTTCATTTCCACCTCATTCTTCTTCTTCTTCTTCTTCTTCTTCTTCTGCTCTTGATTAAATTTTGTCACTGCTTCGCCTCCACCTTCAGCGAGTACAACCTTCTCCATCATCTTTGAAATGTCTTCAATCGAACAGAAAACCTTATTGTACAGTACCAGGGCTTCACCTGTTCAACCTCTTTGCCTTACTCTCGTCTGTGCTGACTTGATATGGCGCAAACCTTGCCCATTCGTTGAATTTCACGGCATACTAAGACACCGTCATCGCTCCCTGCTTCAGTTCCAAAAACTGAACCTCTAACTGACTCTTCAAACTCTCTGGGAAGTAGGTCTCGAAGGATAACTCCATAAACCTATCCCAAGTCATCATTCCTGGTCCTTCCCGGGTTTTATTGGCTTGCCACCAATAACTAGCTTTGCTTTCAACATAAATGTTGCAAAAGCAGTCTTCTGTTCATCCCCTACCCTAGCGACTTCAAATATCTTCTCAATTTTCATAATCCAGGTCTGTGCCTCGACCGGATTCGTTGACCTACGGAATTCAGGTGGTCCAACTGCCTTAAACTCCTTAAACGTTGTGCCTTGGTTTTGAGGTTGATTCTGCAACGCTCCTGCTAGTAATGTCACTAATTTTTGGACGGAATTATCCTCAACATCGTTATTGTTAGTTCTCGCATTGGTTCTCTGACGGGGTGGTTCACGTCTTGGAGGCATTTTCTGTTAGAAAAAAAAATCATCTATTAGACTATTACCCAACTTCTTTAAGTATTTTCTAATTAACTTGCCTCCATAAAGGAATTAACCACATAACACTTTTGAATAAAATAATAGCTTTTTATTTATTCATTATCTCTTCAAAACATAAAAACAATAGCATCACTGCTATTTACATTTCTTTCCTGAACTACAAAAGTTACAGGATAACATCATCATTCTCATATCCCATGGTTACTTAACACTAGGGATTTACACATTATTTAACACTTATTACTTGCAAAACAGACACATTTCCTACGATGATCTATTAAGATACTCCGTAGCCTTTTGACGCTCTTCTTCCATAACTCGGAACATGGTTCGGCGATCTAACACGTATGATGGCAGAGTTTCGAACTGAATTGGATAACCCATGACCCGATCTTGAGCTCGATTGATCACGGTATTGAATACTTTATCTATCTCTTCCATCTTCATCCTCTTTGCTTGTGCATCCCTTACTGCTCTTCCAGTTCGTTGATAAGCTTCCTCGTATGCGTCTTCAGCTCTCACCCTCTTGGTAGCTTCTTTATTCAGCTTTTTCGTCAGTTCCACGACCATCTCGATCAGTTTTTCCTTCTCTCCTTCAGTCTGCATCAGCTTCTCTTCAACATTAGTTAGACGTTCATCTCGATCCTGGATGTCGTCGTCCTTCTGTGTCATTGCAGTCTGTTGTTCAGCTACTATCTCCTGCAACTCCTCAACTGTGTCCTGAAGTTCCACGTTATGGTCATAGACTTCATCATACATACGAGCAACCATCGAGGTTAGTGGAGTCTCTTCCTCCTCGTCCTCATTATCCTCATCCTCTTGTGGCAACTCCACGGGATCTTCCTCATCCGTCTCCACATCATCATCCTCATCTTCAACCACTGTGACCAACGGGGCTGACTCCCATGGTAGTAGTTGTTCCCAAACAACCTGAATGTCACGAGGCTCCTCCTCTATAGGCATTTGAGGTCCCTCCTCCCTAGCCTGACTGGATTCTCCGACATTAGTCATCCTGACAACAAAATTTTATAGTTTTAGTTATTAATCATTCATGCGAAAAATTTAAATAAACTTCATTACATTTTTTAAACCAAAGTCTGATAATAAAACTATCAAAACTATTACAAGTCTGCAGTACTTGTTCATCTTTCCCTTTCCTTTACTGGTGCTAGGTACGTCACCCTTTCCATCTTTAGCTGTAAGGATTTTACATGCAAGAGTGAGCAAACAAGGCTCACTTGAAATAACAATGTATAACTTTTACATTCTCTGCCCATTCAGGGGCTCAATAGAACTGAATAATAAGTCCTATTAACATCTTAACATTCATTGAGTGTCTAATGACCACGAACCTTGTCCACAGTTATAAGTAATCTTTCAACTTAAACTTTTACGATCATATACGACCATAATGACTTTAAGGTACTTAGGGGATCAACCCTTCCGTATACATGTATTGTATACAAACATTTCAAATAAGAAAGTACAAAACTAAGCGTAACCCCTATAAATAGGGTTGTTCATCTTAGTATTTTGAGTACAAGTCCGCCCCAAAGATAGTTTGGTTTGAACACACTTCAAGGTAATTTGGAATTCAACGGACATCAACTAAGGATTAGTTGAATAAAAGATAATAACACTATGTTATTGAATAATCATAACTGAATAAATATTTTGTTCTAAGTTCATGCTTTAGGGATATTCTAATAGCATAACTATTGAATAACACATCATACCTTGCTTTGAATAACATTAAGCTAAGGTTACATCTTAGAATTTAATATCAAGCATGCACAACAAATAATAACTTGAACGATAAACTAAAGGTATTTGCATGCTAATATAACAAGTTTAGAGTTAAGAAAACTTGCATAATCATAATAACTATCTCAACGAAAGTGTGGAGATGGAAAACTTGTATCATCATGAATAACTGGATACAATGAAGTTGCTTAATGGAAATACTTTACTCAATAAAGTATAGCATATGAAATTTGCATAACGAAGCTTTAGAATTAGAAAACTTGCTTAAACACAACAAACTAACTCAACGAGAGTATGGAGTTAGAGAACTTGCTTAATGTAAAAAGATAGGTTTAGAAACGTGCACAATTATAAAAGTAGAGTTAGAGAACTTGCCTCGTGCGTAGGTTAAACAATTACTAATCACGTTCACCCCAAGTCCTACACATACCATATGTATTGACAATACACATTAGTTACACTAACATTACCTTTATGAGTTACTTTATTACACTTAGTATAGCTACTAACTAAGTTTAAGTTTAAACAACATCACATCTTTTCATGAACATTACATTTTAGCTTTATTACAACTACTTAAGTGATCATGTCATTGCACCACATGCACATTAACAACTTGATACAACATCCTATTACATGTCCAACATGTTATCATTAAGTTATACTAATACACAAAGGGTTGCACTTGCATTCGTGCATCCCGACGCCCTCCGATTGGCTCTAAATACACAACAGTCCTAAAGATATCCATTTTTACTACTGTTACAGACCTCAAATTAACAAACTTAAAGCATGAAAGTTGTAGGTCTATTCGTCCTCGTTTTGGATCATCTTGAATCAACTCAATCGGAGTTCGTATGAGAAAGTTATGACCGTTTTACTACAGGAGGTCAAATCGTCCGTCCCTGCATCACTTTTCCCGCTACCGAAGCGAGACATGTGGCGCTGGGCGCAAAATTAGTCTGTGGGCGTGAAATTTGGCGCTGAGCGTGAATTTTGACGTCAAGCCAAACTCATAGAACTAAAACGAAGAATGAGCCAAAGCTACTGCCTTAAATTTGTAACAACAATTCGCCCCAAACAACATGTATAACTAATATAAACTACACATAATTACTAACAATTATCCATATACCAATTTCCAACAATTGAACAACAAATTTAAAAGACTTAAATCACTAAAATAATATTTGGTTAAAACTCAAAACTCCATTGTTGATATCTAAAGTACAGTGAACGAAATTTTCACTGTTATCAACCAAATTTGATTCCTTTGAAATACAAGTATACCAACATATAACAAAGTAACATGTATAGTTCAATTCTTAAGTTAGCATACATAACTTTTGATATTTCTACAAAACATATATTCGTATATATATACTTCAATTGAACAAATCAATTTCTTCCTTTAGCCTTTATAATTAGCATACATATATATATATATATATATATATATATATATATATATATATATATATATATATATATATACGACACACATGCTAATGATAACAATTGCAACTATACATATATATGCTTCTCTAACCAATTATACAAACATAGTTTTACAGAGAGTTTTGTAAAAATCTTATACACCGTAAAGTTTAAGAACACAGAGACATTAGGCATCATGAAACCATAAATATATATATGAACATAAATTAAGGTTAGAGAAACCCACCTTTTTGCTTGCTTAAGAATCTTTGTTAACGGACTTGCTTTGAAAATCACGTTTTCTCTCAAACTCTGAACTTAACAGTACCCCTTCCATTCTCCTATAAATAGAAGCTCATTCTTTCATTATTTCTTACGAATTCACTGAAACTCCAGAGAGAGAAATTATAGAGAAACTATAGAAAAGTATTCTGCTACTTCCCTATTCTTATATCCAGTTTCTTTTACGGTAAAGGGGTATTATTTCTTTTGTATTCATGAAGAGAACTTCTGTTATTCCATTATTATTCTCATTGAATAACTCAGTATCACGCTGCTACCCTATACTTGGTGAAATTCTTACATTATTTCATTCGTTATTATTTTGTTGGAATATCTTGTCGGTCGTTTTCTGTACGACTCGATTCCGCTTTTATTATTCTTCTATAGAATATCCCGTCATCATCGTTTTTAACGTGCGCGTTTTTGTGGGACTGATTCTCTTTTTATTATTATGTTGGAATATCCTCGTCAGGCGTTTTACTGGGACTGATTCCGCTCTTTATTATTCTCGTTGGAATATCCTCATGCATGCATTTTACGTTAGACTGGTTACGTTAATTATTATTCTGTTTGGAATAACTTTTGCTCGTGGTCTATCGCATGCCTGGTGATTTCTTTTGTTATTCCATTCCTAATTATACTCAATTGGTTAAAGTTTTGACTTCTATACTCCATGAAGTTAGTAGAATATTCTTGATATTTGCGCTTCATTAAGTATCTTTTCATGAAAATATTCTTCTGAGCATTCTTGAAATTTACTGCACAACGCAGTATCATGTTGACAACTTGGACGTTATTAGTTCCTGAAAAAATTAATTCTTGAACTTGTTTTATTGAATTCTTAAATCATTGTCATCATCCTCATGTTTATATTTTTTTAAAAGTCATTTGTGGCCTGTAGTGCATATATGGACTTGGTATGATTATGACCAGGGATTATTCGGTATAATCATGACCGTAATGTTACAAATGATGTGGTTAAAGTTCTCATTGGCCCGTAGTGCATTGATGGACAGTTGTTGGCATGATCATGACCATTGATGAATACAAGAATATCCTTGGCCGTAGTGCAGGGGTGATTCGGTGATGTGAATTATTTATTAAGCTGAGTCCCAGCGATAAAAGTGATGAAAAACCTTTTAAATCATAAAAGATAGTAGATTTTATTCTCTACTTGACTCTTTTAATGGATTGCTTGTTCCGATGCAGTTAAACTTGATGGTTGTTATATTGTATCAGTTTAACACTGTTAAAGGCTAACGATAATATATTCTGCATTATCTTAGTCATAATATTTCCTACTAGGCTAGTTGAGCTCACCCTTTTACTTTTATTGTTCTCTTTAGGAAATGAGAACGTAGCAGGGACTAGTCAGGGAATGGAGTGACGGACCAGATGATAGTATTAGCTAGTAGTCCTCACTATTCTGTTAAATAGTGTGACAATAAATGTAATGAGGACTTATTCGGAGAGTGGATATTGTCTAGAATACAGTATTTGTATTTAAACTCACAACTCTCTTGTTGTATAATTAAGATTGTATTTATATTCTGTACCATGTATTTGGTTACTAAGAATAGGTGATGTATACCTATTTTGGGGGAGTCAAACTCAAAATTTTCTGTACGCATGTCACTAACATTGCAGAGAGGACATATTCGTCTTTCAAGAGGGAACCCTGGAAGACAGTTCATGTCAGTTCCGGATACTACTGGAAGTTCAGCATCAACCTCGGAACACACACTGGGAGTAACAATTCCAACCTCGGATATAACCCCGAGGCGTGCAGATCCAATATCGAAACACACACCGGAGTAGACCGATTAATCTCGGAGATAACCCCGAGGTATCTAGTCTTAGTCCCAATCATGGGAATAGCCACCAACCTTGGTGATTACCCCAACGAAAGTAGTTTCGACGATAACCCCGGAAATGCTTGTTTCAAATCCAACCAGCTTCAATCTCGGCATTCACAACGAGATACTCAGTACCAACCCGGAGATAACACCGGGAGGACAGGCACACCTCAGAGATGACACTGAGGACTTTCAATAATTACAGAAGTCCAATCTCAGCGAAGCCCTGAGCAACGTCTGCTTTATCAGCCTAAACCAGGAGATAACACCAGTGAGGGGCAACATCGTCATCTCGCCAACGCGATGCCATGCCACGCCGTCTCAACATTTCATACACATCTTTAGACAACGATGCCCCACAAGAATCAAGGAAAACCAATCCCGAGTGACTATTGTGCGGGTTAACAGATGGAATTTGAAGCTTGAAGACCGGAGGGCATCGTCCCATCTTCAATGACTTCGTACAAACTCTAATCCCATGCCATTGTACAACTCTCGACAACGGCGGACATCTTCAATGACTTCATACAAACTCTAATCCCATGCCATTGCAGATTGCACTCTCAACGGCATGAAAGTTCCTTTATATTCTCAATCGGATGCCCAGATTGCTTCTCGAAAGTTCTTTACACGAGTGCCCTGACCATGACTACGAGACGACACAGGAAAAACCCGGTAACCCTCTCTGCACACCTACGACTCAGTCGTCGGTCCCCCCCTCTATAAATAGAGGGCTTGGGATGACCATTTTGCAAGAGAAAACGGCGAGGAAGCCCTGCCCAATTTGCTCTGTACTCACCTCATTCAGAGTACTTTCTCATTTTAAACACCTGTGAGCTCATATATAGCTACTTTTGTACCTACAAAAGCCAGTGTTTACCCACTTTAAAGATATAGAAGTCTTCTTTGGCAGCCCACTGTAAGCTTTCTCACACACTTTAAAGTCTTTCCTTCATCTTTGCACACACCCTTCTTCACGTTGAGAGTCGTGTTGCATGTATTTGCCCTGGACTTGATCATGCGGTTTTATTTTTTGTATATACATATATATATATATATATATATATATATATATATATATATATTTATATATATGGACTAACATTATCGAGTTATGCCTCGATTGAGCCTGCACTTGATGCAGGTGTTTATTTGTTTATATATATATATATATATATATATATATATATATATATACATATATATACTAACTGTGTGTGGGACTGCATTCGATGAGCCCGGATTTTACATCCTAAATGCGTATTTGCTTTTCTATATATATACTTATATATATGAATCGTTGTCGAACTCGCTCGATGAGCTTGATTTTACATCCTATGCGTTTATCGCTTATATATATATATATATATATATATATATATATATATATTTTTTTTGTCCCACAGAGTTTACTTACGTGGTGGTTGATATTTCTTACTTTCTTTCTTTACGTTTACGTCTCGCTCGAGTTCACTTCGTGGCGCTTGATTGCTTTGTACAACTTTATTTACATTTTGTCCCGCCTGGAGTTTCCTTCATGGTGGTTGATAGCTTTACAACTTTATTTACGTTTAGTTCCGCCTGGAGTTTCCTCCATGGCGGTTGATAGCTTTTATAACTTTATTTATATTTTTTGATCCCCCATGGAGGTGCTTCGTGGTCAGATCATGATCATGTATATATATATATATATATATATATATATATATATATATATATATATATATATCTTTTTATTGCTTTCATACAAATTGCGATATCATGTGCGCCTAGGAATCATGTGATCACAGATTCAGCCTATTGGATCTAGATTCAGTTCCCGTGATGGACATTTTCAGCTGTAAGCACCTTGTAAATTATTCTGCAGCGTCTGAATTTCCTTAGATGGTTTCCATACCCATGAGGAAGTCGGCATTATTTTGTACATTAATTTCGTACGGATGCCTCGCATCTGTAAAATAAAATTAATCCAGCCGAATACTTAATAAAATGGGAGTGTAAAAGGTCTCAATTACTATTGCGCATCAGGGTTTGAAAAACCATTTTTATAAAACATCATTGCTATATCTTGTTAAAACTGAATTTTTACATAAATTCAAACCCTGTGTATATAGGTGCGAACGAGGCCTCGCACTACTTCCAAATAACAACACATTGACCCACACACACACACACATTCAGATAATAGTTTCTTGAAAAGAGGCGGTCACCATGGTAACACGAATTTTGGGGGGTGCCTAACACCTTCCCTCCGCATAACCAAGTCCGCGGACCCTAATGAATCTCGGTTTCACCGTCCCGTTTAGCAGTGTCACATCACTGGGTCAATGTGCAAACTTTTACTCGGTTGTGTTGGTACAACCATTTATAAAACCAACTGGCGACTCTTAACAATCCATCGTCGACATTATACATGTCAGACCTTTTTCACTTGTTTTTTCAAACAAATCTCACCTAAAATGAGAACACCAAAGAACAAGTAATGGAAAGGGACAGCTAAAAAATCCCGACGTCGACACTTATTGATTTATAACTTTTTTCATTGTAATTTTAGAGATATGCTTTGATAAAATGGTGATTTATGAGCCTATAACGCCTGGTCAGGTATAGAATTTTGAATGCTTTTAGATCTTAAATCATTTGTTTATGAAATTGAAGTGTTGAAGTTGAAACTTTTGGTTGAATTATAGTTTACAGATTGTAGTTCATATACGATTAAACTATTTAGCGATTAGTTATAATTTTGATACTCTTATGAAATACATAATTTATGTGTGATTAAGTTCATAGTTTATGAATGATTAAAGGCAATGCAGTATAAAAATATACATAACTTATGAATCATAGTTAATGTTTAAAATAACAGATGTTGATTAAAGGCAAAGGTATATCATGAAGCGTCAAATCTATTGCATATGAAAAATAGTAATAAGATTTTAGAGACGTTATGACAAATTCATAACTTACATTTATGTCTAAAAAAATATTGTTACCTTCATAATGTGGCTGATGTTCTGTTAAACTCAGAGGTGGAGGACTCGTATCTACGAAATTGGATGCCAAATTCATTCAATACTAATCAACTCAGGATCGGTTTCTACAGGTATATCGTAGAGTATGTTATCTGTTTAGTTAGAGGTCACCAATCAGTTATTGAAAAATTAAATTCATATAAATATTTACCAAACTCAATGCTTATCATATATTCTATCTATTTGCAATTGCATAATTATATTTCTTTAGCATACATACTAATTTATATATCCTGTTACAGGTCTAATACAACAACAATTTATTATGTTAATATCATAATATGCTCACCGTTATCACGTGTCTGTTGTGGTGGAGTATCTTTCAGAACCACATTGAAAAAAGATTGCATTTCCTTTTGGAATTTATTTTTCTCACTTAATGTCATGTGCACATTCACAGGTATTTCATGAAGTATTAAATCTATTTCATACGCAAAATAGCAATCAGATTTTAAAGACATTATGACAAATTCATAACTTACATGTATGACTATCAAATATGCTTACCTTCACAATATGGTAGTTGTGCTGTTAAATTTTGGGGTGAAGCACTCGTATCAACAAAATTTGGATGCCAAGTTCATTCAGAACTAATCAAGTACCTTGTTAAGCGTTCAAATATTTAGTCATGTTTCTCATAGTTTAAAAAAACCACATGATAACTTCTTTCTCCATTTTCTCAGAAAAATTATGAGGTTTTTATTTAATTATTTATTTTTGTTTTAGCAAGCACGCCATTCTCAACTACTTCAGAACACTTGGGGGCTTTATAAGATCAAAAGAGTACAGAAATGAGGTAATTCATTTGTCTTTAAAATTCTAATTTTGTTTTTTTTTTTATGTCCATTCACCCATTGTTTATGCTTATGTTTTTTTCCTTACCCTTTTGAAAGACTAAGAGGATTCTAAAGTTACAAAAAATTGGGTTATGTTATTCCCTAGTCCCTAACATTTCCATTTTATCTCTGAGTACTGTAAAACAGTTGTTTTCTTTTTTTAGGATCCAAATCTTATGTATCTATCTTTTATACCTTGAATACTTGTTTAGAACTCACCATCTCTTATTTTCCATTATTGTACTTCTGGGTGCAACAATGACTTCTATTATATGATATAAACATGCAAGCATTGCGTGCTATCTTTGTAAATGTTGTTATGTAAGTTAGCAGTTATACTATATGTATTTATTTTCATTATTATTTTCCCTCTCTTTTCATAAGTACTAAACTTTTTAGGCTACATACTTATCTATAACTATAATTTATTTTACTGGTGCTACATGCTCGGGAATCTATGCCCAATAGTTAATGTTTATTCTAATGTGATACTTTGTTGGTGCAGCAAGGGCAAGGTAAGATGGGATGAAATGAATCTGGGTGAAATTGAAGCTAATAAACCGGTGAGGCAGAAAATAACAGAACCAAAGACTCCGTATCACCCCATAATTGATGCCGATGGTATGTTGTTCCCTTGTCAACTCTATCCATGTTTATCGGAATTCTAAATAAATAATATGCACATGTGGTTAGGTTTTCATTTATTTCATGCACTTCTATTTTTAATTTAATCCCCCTCTCCCCACCTCTCTTTCATTCTTATTGAACTAATGCAAGCATTATTTCATTAGAGAGCTTGTGGAATGGGTTTTAATATTATTCTACTCAAAGATTTCATCGATTCACTCTAGCATTTGAGATATTTTCAAAACTCACCAGAAATTCTCAAAGTCATGACTTCATGTTTTGAAATTGTTTCAGATTGTCCTCTAATTTAATAACTGGACAAAGTTCTAAAGAAATGTCATAATCATGCATGGCAGATTATATTCTGATCCTTTCTTTAAAATTGCAGAGGAATTTGATGTCCTGTTGACATTGATTTTATATAGCACCACATGCTTTACAAATAAGCTACCGTACGAATGCATGATGGTTTAAGGATTTTGCATATACAGGAGGGATGTTTAATAATGCAACCCACTCAAGTTTCATTACTCATTTACTTACTACAATTCACTATTTTCCTCTATTAGAGAGTCTTGAAAATTGCTATAATATGAACAGGCTGCCCAATGGACAGTATTCCGTGAGAATCTTTTTTGGGTTGGTGACAGAACCCAGTTTTGACAATGAACCTTTGTTCTTGAAGCTCTTCTTTTCTAATAGATGGCACTACTTCCCTTTGTTTCCATAGCACACACCGTCATGGAGACCCAGCTATAGTTTCAATTGAAATTCTTCAAGTCGACGATACTTTTGTTACGGGTTTAAAGTTCCAAATTAATTTTCATAACAGCTAGAGCACTGTTGTGGGTTTTACTTAATACTTTTAGGAATATGGAATAAATGATCTATCTTTTTCTTATTGCAAGTGTGAAATGAATATCTTCAAAGAATGTTTTTGGACTTTTGGAGGATCAGGGACTGCTATTTTTAGGTTTTTTAAGCATCACCGTGTATGCTTCCGAGTAAGGCAGTCTCGTTTCCTTGAAATGTATAGTACAGTTCACCTCATGAGAGCGCATGGTTGTAATCATGCATGCGGAATAAATGTGTTTGATCCATGTAATCTCTTTAATATGTTATTTATTCTTTTTTTGTCTGCCATATTCTGCATGACACCTGATATCTCTACCAAAACTAAAGAGTCCTTAATGTTTAATGGGTTTTACTTAATACTTTTGGTGCACGTTCTGAGTCTCCTTTTAATTTGAGGATTGATTTTGGTAAGTGTAGAAAATGGGAGTGTTTTGCTTCGTCGGCGTAAGGGGCAAAAAACCCCGTTGAAGATGAGAAACCATTAGCACTTGCGTTAAGTTCTTCTGCTGGAATTGATCAAACCCAGATCACTGAATCAAGCGGGTTTCACAAAGATTTAAGCTCTCTTCCAAGTGAGTTAATTCCATCCCCAGTTCTTGATAGCTCATGTTTATGCAATCGGTTTTGTTTTTATTATGGATATATGAGTTTAATAATCAAGACTTACTTCTGCGCTAAAGTTTCAGTGTGACGCCTCAAAATTAGGTATACATCACCCATCTTGGGTTGCGTCGGATCGTGGTAAAAATTCAAATACAACTTGTCGTGTATATATGTAAAAACACAATTGTGAGTTTGAATACAATTATTGTCTACTTAGAGATTATACAAACTCAAAAGGAGTTACCATTACAATTATTAACACACTATTTCACGCGAAATAGTGAGGACTACTAATCTTATCCTCCTGCGGACCGTCAATCGCCCCTGACTAGTCTCACTCTTTATGTTCTCATTTCACGAAGAGAATACAGGTGAAAGAAAAAATTGAGCTCAATGCCAAGAAAAATATTATGACTAAGATAATGCGAGAATAAATTATCGTTAGCCTTCAACAATGTTAAAACCGATAAAATATAACAACATCAAGTTTAAGCTGCAATGAATGAATGAATCCATTAAAAGAGTCAAGTAGAGAATAAAATCTACTATCTTTTATGATTTAAAAGGTTTTTCATGACTTTTATCATTTGGGACTCGAACAATAAATAATCCACATCATCGAATCACCCCTCACTTTACTGCCAAGGATATTCTTTAGTATCGGGATCACAAATTATCCATACTTTTCTGACCAAGGACATTCGTGTATTCATTAATGGTCATGATCATGCCAACAACTGTCCATCAATGCACTACTCAGCCAATGATAACTTTTACCACATCATTTATAACATTACGGTCATGATTACAATCGAATAATCCACGGTCATAATCATACTTAAGTCCATCTATGCACTTCTGAGCCACGAGATGACTTTCAACATAATATAAACATGAGGATGATGACAATGATATAAGAATTGATAAAACAAGTTCAAGAATTAATTTATCCGAGAACTAATAATGTCCAAATTATCAACATGATCTCTTGCTTTGTAGAGTAAAATTGAAGAATGATCGTAAGAATATTTCCATGAAAAGATCTTTGGATGAAGCCTTGAAATATCGAGGATATTCTACTAATTTCATTGAGTATAGAAGTCAAAACTTTAACCAACCGAGTATAATAAAGAATGGAATAACAAAAGAAATCACCACGTACATGCGGTGCCGCGATGATGAGTTATTCAACGAATAATAATAACGGAACCAGTTAGGAAAAATTTGCAAGCGGGATGTTCCAATGTAATAATAAAGATTTTAACCAGTCCGGTGTAAAACACATGAACAAGATGTTCCAATGTAATAATAATAAAAAATTTAAACCAAAATTCCCGTGTAAAACACACGAATAGGATGTTCCAACGAATAATAATAAAAGCGGAACCGTGTCCGGTGTAAAACACACGCACGGGATGTTCCAACAGAATAATAATAAAAGATTTAACCATATCCTGTAAAACACACAAACATGATGTTCCAAATGAATAATAGAAGAATGTCACCAAGTATAGGGTAAACATACAAATGAGTTATTCCAATAGAATAATAAGTAATGGAATAACAACAGATTCTCTTCATGAATAAGAAAGAATAACACCCTTACATTAGTAGTAAATTGAATCTTTGCGGATAGTGTAATAATGAATACTCTTCTTCTTTCTCTCTTATTCTCTCTATACTTTCTCTCTCTATATAGCTTGAATGAATTAAGTGAAAATAATGAAGCACTAGGCCTCTATTTATAGAAGATTTCTATCTTAGCACTTGAAATGTGAAAAGGCAAGTGGCTTGACGACTGGTGATGTGAAAAGAAAAGTGGTTTGACGCCTGTAATGTGAAACGACAATTGGTTCGACGCTTGTAATATGAAACGGCAAGTGGTTTGGCGTCTGGTAAAGGTAGTTACTATTGACGAAGGTAATTACTATTGATGAAGGTAATTACTATTGACGAAGGTAATTACTATTGACAAAGGTAATTACTATTGACGAAGATAATTACTATTGACGAAGAGACTCTTAGATGATGACATATGGGCCCCCCCATAAAATAACCAAACTTACCACAAACGTCTCATAATAGACTCTTTATATACATCAAGGATTGAATAAATATTACCACAAACCATTTTATTTTTAATCAACACATATTTAATCTTTCAACAATTATTAATCATTTATAACTTGTCGTCTCAATTATTGATTTAATAATATAACATATTATACGATTGATCTTGTGACAATAATTGAATCAATAATATAAGAGATATGATGCAAATAATTCTTTAGCGATAATTGAGTATAAATGAGTGACTTCTCACGTAAGCATCAATAATCAATCTGGTGTGCTACTATGCAACCACGCCAGTATTCTTTGTACTTTTACTACCGGGTAGTTCAATGGTTTTAACGATAACACCTCCGTAGTTATTTTTATAAAGTATTTTTTGTCGTTTTCTCGATCAAATGAAATAATTCCGTTAATGGGGTCCACCAATGATTGTGCTTGTCGTATGAATATTCCCCGACAAAAAGAATATTCCCCACCAAACGAATATTTTATAACAACTTGCTTACTTTGTAAAATTTATAAATATTACCCACAACTATAACATTATATCAAATTTACTCCATAATATTCAAAATAATATTTATAGAAAATTCATCTTTATTTATAAAAGTTGGGGTCTTACAACCTCCCTTCTTATGAAATTTAGCCCTCGAAATTAGGGTACGTACTGGTATGTCGAAGAGGTAAGGATACCTTGATTTCATTTGATTCTAACTCCCAAGTCATTTCCTCAACATCGTGGTTCCTCCACAAAACTTTGACTTGAGGTATAACCTTGGAGCGTAGAATATGTTCCTTCTTATCCAAAATTTGAACAGGGAACCTCTTCATACGTCAAACCTTCCGCTATTTCGTCCGGTTCTAACTCAATAATATGGTTCGGGTCTTTCACATATTTACGTAACATGGATATGTGAAAAACGTTATGAACACGAGACATATTTGGCGGAAAAAGCGAGTCTATAGGCCACGATTCCTACTCGATCGAGGATTAAAATGGGGCCGATGAATCGAGGATTAAGTTTTCCTCTCTTTCCAAATCTTGTAACTCCTTTCCATGGAAGCAACTTAACAACACACATGATCTCCTATATCGAATTCCCACGTCCTTTCGATGAAGATCGGCATAACTCTTTTATCGATTTTGTGAGGTTTTTATCGTTGTCGGATCGTTTGAATCTTTTTCGTAGTCATACGTACCAACTCCAATCCCAACAACGTTGTTTCACCCACCTCATCCCAAAGATACATTGGAGAACGACACTTTCTTCCATCTGGCGCTTGAATGGAGCCATGCCAATACTTGCTTGATAACTATTGTTGTAGGAAAACTCCACCATGGTAAGAACTTGTCCCAACTCCCTTGAAATCAAGGACACAGAGTCTTAATAGATCTTCAAGAGTTTGAATAGTCCTCTCCGATTGTCCGTCCGTCGAGGATGATATCTTGAGCTAAATCGTAAATCCTGTGCCCATAGCTTTTTGCAAACTAACCCAAAATCGTGAAGTGAATCTTGGGTCTCGATCGAAACTATGGATCTGCAAGATACCATGCGATCTTACAATCTCGTTTATGTACATCTGAGCAAGACGTTCAAGTGTATAAGTTTCTCGATCGGTAAGAAATGAGCGGACTTGGTCAATCTATCAACAATGACCCAAATCGCATCAATGCCTTGAGAAACCTTAGGAAGACCGTGCGAAATCCATGGTAATGTGCTCCCACTTCCATTCGGAATTTCAAGTGGTTGCAATGGACCTTTTGGTACTTGATGCTCCGCTTTAACTTCGTTGACAAGTTAGACACCTTGAGATAAACAAATTGTATTATCTCTCTCTTCATATTGCTTTCCACCAAAATGTATGGCGAATATCATGATACATTTTGGTACTCCCAGGATGGATTGCAAATGGTGTGTTGTGCGCCTCCATCATGATATTATACTTTAAATCAGGGTCGTTAGGAACACAAAATTCTGGAGTTGACTCAAGTATTCCTTCTTCATCGATTCTTGCTTCCGGCATAGCACCTTCTTGCACTTTCTTCCTCATACGCATCAGCTCCAGGTCTGTAGCTTGAGCAGCTTTAACTTTATCGATTAAAGTCGGTTCTACTCGTATACTCGCTATCATCACATGCGTCCCTGGAGTCTTTAACTCTATCTCCATCCTTTGCAAGTCACACAAAATGGGCCTTTGCGTTGACAATAACGCACTCGTACTTGCATATGATCTTCTACTTAATGCGTCAGCTACCACGTTCGCTTTTCCAGGATGGTATTGGATGGTATGATCATAATCTTTCAACAGTTCAAGCCAACGTCGTTGTCGCGTGTTGAGTTCCTTTTGAGTGAAGAAATATTTGAGACTTTTATGATCCGTAAAGATCTCCACTTTCTCCCTATACAAGTAATGCCTCCAAATTTTAAGTGCAAAAGACAACAAATGCCAACTCTAGATCATGAGTAGGATAATTCCTCTCATATTCTTTGAGTTATCGCGAGGCATAAAGCTATGACTTTTCCATGTTGCATGAGAACACATCCCAACCCTTTGCTCGAAGCATCATCATAGATGACAAATCCCTCAAAGCAGATGGTATTGTGAGCAGTGCAAAAATGAGTCTCATCTTGAGTTCTTGAAAACTCTTCTCACATTCTTCGCTCCAACCAAACTTTGTATCTTTTCCGAGTCACCGAGAGTCGATGGAGTAGCGATTCGAGAAAATTCTTCCACGAATCTCCGATAATAACCACTAAACCGAAAAGCTACGTTTCGGTCCATCGATTTAGGTTGCTCCTGACTTTGAATTGCTTCAATCTTTGATGGGTCAATAGATATTCCATGACTTGATACTACGTGCCCCAAGGAATGCTACTTCCAAGCCGAATTCGCATTTCTTCAACTTGGCATAAAGCTTGTATTCACGAAGCTTTTGGAGTGTCAGCCTCAAGTGTTGCTCATGATCTTCACAGCTTTTGGAATAAATAAGGATGTCATCAATAAAGATGACCACAAAGTGATCCAAATATTCCTTGAATACTCGGTTCATCATATCCATGAAGGCAGCAGGAGCATTAGTCAATCTAAAGAACATGACTAGGAATTCATAATGCCCGTACCGAGTTCTGAAAGCCGTCTTTGGAATGTCATCGGTTCTAATCTTCAATTGGTGATATCCGGAACGAAGATCAATCTTTGAAAAGAATTTGGCTCCTTGCAACTGGTCAAACAGGTCATCAATACGTGGCAATGGGTGCCTATCTTTGATGGTGACATGATTCAACTCCCGATAATCAATACAAAGTCGCATACTCCCATCTTTCTTCTTCTTCACGAATAGAGCAGGGAGCACCCCAAGGAGAAGTACTAGGGCGAATAAAGCCAATGTCTAAACAATTCTCGCGGTTGGGTCTTTAACTCACGAAGTTCAATAGAGCCATTCGATATGGGGCTTTGGAAATGGGTTTTGTCTGGGGTTCAAGGTCGTTACAAAATTGAATTTCACGCTCGGGGGTAGGCTGTAAGTTCTTCTAGAATACGTCGGAAATTTATTAACAATAGAAATATCGTTCAAAACCGGCGTATTTTTTGTTTAAATCATGACATGAGCTAAGAAAGCTTGACATCCGTTTTTTCAATAAACGAATAGCTTTATGGCTTGAGATGACCGTGATTGATTTTAATGGTTTGGTCACTTGAATTCGCATAATAGGTTGATTAGGAATATGAAAGCTAACAACCTTACGGAAATAATCAATTTTTTCATGATGAGTAGTTAACCAATCAATCCCTAGAATCACGTCAAATGCAAGTATTTTCAATGAAATAAGATCTACAGGTAATGTGAGGGTACCGATTTGAACCAAACAAGACTTATAAACAATGGATGTAATGAAGGTTTCTCCCAACGGAGTTTCCACAGATAAGTCAAAGTCTAATTTCTCCGGAGTCAAATTTAATCGATGAGCGCAAAGTAGGAGAAATAAAAGAATGGGTAGAACCGGTATCAAATAAAGTATAGATATCGTTAGAGTTTATGATAAGCTTACCCGTGATGACCTCATTTGGGTTCCTTGCTTTTTGGGAGGTCACAACAAACGCTCTCCCTTGCACTACCGATTTTGACTTTTCTGGGACGGCCTTTGGTGCATCCATCCTAGCTAAATTTGTCTTCGGTGAATGACAAAATCGGGCTAAGTGACCTTCTCTTCCATAATTATAACATGCTTTGGACGGCATCGCGTAGTTTGGACTGATGTGCCCCTCCCCTCCGCATTTGAAACATATGATAGGTGGTCGTTCTCCTTCCTTAACGACAGTCTTTGGTCTTGGCGACGCTTTTCCATCATTGTTGAATCTCCTCTTCTTCAAATGTCCATTCTTATTGTTTTGGCCCTGATTACCACCGAAGTGGTTACCATTTCTGGCCTGTTAATTCCCTCCACGCTTATTGTCACCGCTTCGATGACTGCCATCGCTGGTATTATCATTTTGCCGGCTGCTCTCTTTTAGTTACGTTGACTCGTTATCGTGCTCCACTAACTGAGCCCTATTTACAACATCTGAATATAAACACGGTTTATGAGAAATAAGATGTTGACGTATCTCCCGACTTCAAACCTCTTAAAACATTCGTGTCATTCTCTCTTCATTATCCACCAAGTGGGGCGATGACCGAGATAACTCCACAAATTTAGCCTCATATTGCGACACGGTCCATATTATTTTGTTCCAACTTGATAAACTCCACCTCCTTCATGTGACGAATACTTTCAGGAAAGTATTTGTCGTTGAAACAACTCTTGGAACTTCTCTCAAGACTTCTTGATGCAAGGCGGAGTTGAGTACGTTTTACCGATTTCCACCAATAATCTGCCTCTCCATGCAACATAAAGGCGGAAAAGGGAACCTTTTGCTCCTCGAACATCCCAAGACATCAAATATCTTGGTGATCTGCTTTATCCATGCTTCCGCCATAAGTGGTTTTGGCTCTCCTTAAACTCCGGTGGTCCCAGCTCCTTGAATCATGCTTTAGCGGTGACCACCAGAGAGTTTCAGTGTTTCCACCGCATTTTGGACAGAGCCACTCTACTTTGTTGTTGCATGAATTGCATAAAGCCTCAACACATTTGATCATTCATCATTTGGTCGGTGTTATTGTTTTTGCATGAGGATTGTCGCCTTCGATGCACATTATCCTGATTATTGATATGTGGTGAATCAACGATCGCAGGTGCTCCATTGCTATTCTCAACATTCTCGGATGTCATTTTCGAATCTTCGCCATAAAACAAAGGTTAATTGACATGTAAAATATTATCCCTAAATTATGACCACCAATTAAATACCACATAAACTTAGGTAGGTCATACTAGCGAAGGAATTCCCCTCCTCCCTCCTAGTACTATTATCACATCTTAGCCGGATCATATCCTAAGCTTTGATACTAACCGTGACGCCCCCAAAATTAGGTATACATCACCCATCTTGGGTCGTCAGATACATGGTACAAAATTCAAATACAACTTACTAATACAACTGTCGTGTACAATACGACAAAACATAAATGTGAGTTTGAATACAATTATTGTCTACTAGAGATTATACAAACTTAAAAGGAGTCCTCATTATAATTATTAACACACTATTTCACAGAATAGTGAGGACTACTAATGCTATCCTCTGGACCGTCACTCCGTTCCCTGACTAGTCCCTGCTATGTTCTCATTTCCTAAAGAGAACAATAAAAGAAAGGGTGAGCTCAACTAGCCCAGTAATAAATATTATGACTAAGATAATGCAGAATAAATTATCGTTAGCCTTCAACAGTGTTAAACTGATAAAATATAACAACATCAAGTTTAACTGCAGCGGAACAAGCAATCCATTAAAAGAGTCAAGTATAGAACAAAATCTACTATCTTTTATGATTTAAAAGGTTTTTCATGACTTTTATCGGGGGACTCGACAATAAATAATCCACATCATCGAATAACCCCACACTACTTCTGCCAAGGATATTCTTTAGTATCAGGACCACAAATTATCCATGCACTACAGCCAAGGACATTTGTGTATTCATTAATGGTCATGAGCATGCCAAAAACTGTCCATCAATGCATTACAGGCCAATGATAACTTTTACCACACTATTTGTAACATTATGGTCATGATTACACCGAATAATCCCTGGTCATAATCATACCAAGTCCATCTATGCACTTCAGAGCCACAGATGACTTTCAACATAATATAAACATGAGGATGATGACAATGATATAAGAATTCAATAAAACAAGTTCAAGAATTAATTTATCCAGGAACTAATAATGTCCAAATTGTCAACATAATACTGCTTTGTAAAGTAAAATTCAAGAATGATTAGAAGAATATTTTTATGAAAAGATACTGGTTGAAGCGCAAATATCAAGGATATTCTACTAATTTCATGGAGTATAGAAGTCAAAATTTTAACCAACTGAGTATAATAAAGAATGGAATAACAAAAGAAATCACCATGCTTGCGGTACTTGCAGATAGACGAAAGTTATTCCAAATGAATAAGAATAACGGAACCGTGTCGTGCAAAATTTGCAAAAGCATGATGTTCCAACGAGAATAATAAAAGGCGGAACCAGTTTGGTGTAAAACACACGCATGTGATGTTCCAACAGAATAATAATATAGATTTTAACGGAATCAGTCCGTAAAAACACATGCATGTGATGTTCAAAGAATAATAATAAAAAGATTTAAACCAGTCCTGTAAAACACACGAATGTGGATGTTCAAATGTAATAATAGAAGAATGTCACCAAGTATAGGGTAAATCATGCGTATCAAAGTTATTCCAATGAGAATAATAAGCAATGGAATAACAACAGTTCTCTTCATGAATAAGAAAGAATAACACCCCTTACATTAGTAGTAGATTGAATACTGCAATAGTGTAGTAACAGAATACTCTTCTTCTTTCTCTCTTATTCTCTCTATACTTTCTCTCTCTATAGCTTGAATGAATTCGTGAAAAATAATGAAGCACTAGGCCTCTATTTATAGAAGATTTCTAGCTTAGCACTTGAAATGTGAAAAGGCAAGTGGCTTGACAACTGGTGATGTGAAAGGAAAAGTGGTTTGACTTCTGTAATTTGAAACGACAATTGGTTCGACGCCTGTAATATGAAACGGCAAGTGGTTTGACGTCTGGTAAAGGTAGTTACTATTAACGAAGGTAAATACTATTGACGAAGGTAATTACTATTAACAAAGGTAATTACTATTGACGAAGATAATTACTATTGACGAAGATAATTACTATTGACGAAGAGACTCTTAGATGATGACATATGGGCCCCCCATAAAATAACCAAACTTACCAAAAACATCTCATAATAGACTCTTTATATACATCAAGGATTGAATAAATATTACCACAAACCATTTTTTTTTTAATCAACACATATTTAATCTTTCAACAATTATTAATCATTTATAACTTGTCGTCTTAATTATTGATTTAATAATATAACATATTATCTGAGATGATCTTGTGACAATAATTGAATCAATAATATAAGAGATGATCGTGAATTCTCGTAGTAATAATTGAGTATAGGAGAGTGACTTCTCACGTAAGCATCAATAATCAATCTGGTGTCTACTTATGCAACCACGCCAGACATTCTTTGTACTTTTACTACCGGGTAGTTCAACAGGTTTTAACGGTAACACCTCCGCTATTATTTTCATATAGTATTTTTTTTTTCATTTTCGCAATCCCGACAATAATTCCGTAGGGTCCACTAATGATTGTGCTTGTCGTTTAATATTCCCCGATAAAAAGAATATTCCCCACCAAACGAATATTTTATAACAACTTGCTTAATTTGCAAAATTTATAAATATTACCTACAACTATAACATTATATCAAATTTACTCCATAATATTCAAAAATAATATTTATAGAAAATTCATCTTTATTTATAAAAGTTGGGGTCTTACATAAGGTGCTCAAGCTTTTAGGCCCACAAAAATTAATAAATTTTTAGGCCACCAATAGGTATTTTTGTTATGTATATATCTGTGATTTACCCCAAAATAGGTCCATTCCATCCAACCCATTCTCGAGTCGCCAAATACATGGTATGTAAAACAACTACAACTTTATTATCACAACAATAAAATCAGTGAGTTTAAATACAAATATTATCTTCTAGACAATATTTATACTCAAATAAATCCTCATCACATTTATTGATACATTATTTTACAATAATGGTGAGGACTACTAAACAACTCTCTCTAGAACCTTCATTCCATACCCCAAGACTAGTACTCGCTTACATTCTCGCCTCGAGAAGAAAAATGGAACAACAAGGAAAAGGGTGAGCTCAACTAGCCCAAGAAGAATGTTATGACTAAGATAATATAGAACAAATTATCGTTAGTCTCCAACAGGAAAAATTTGATAGAATACAATAGACAACAAGTTTCGGATCAATATTCAGCTGAAATAATAATTCATAGAAGAGTTACATAGAGAATGAAATCTACTATAATCTATGAATTTAACGTCCATCATCAATATTTTATCCTCAGAACATCAATCAATATTCATCTCAAATCAAATATTCATCTTTGCACTACTGAAGCCAAAGATATTCATCAATCGGTCATGTTCATCTCAACACTGCTCATCTTTGCACTAAAGGCCAAAGATATTCATCGATCGGTCATGTTCATTTAAACACTGCTCATCTTTGCACTCATGTGCCAAAGATATTCTTCAGAAATCATTCATCTTTACACTACAGCCAAAGATATTCAATAATATCATCATTTAAGACCGAGGATGATGAAAATATTTTTAAAGAAACGAATCCAAAGGAAACAAAATGACAAGGATTAAGGATTCGTACTTGGTTTTATCCACGTCCAAAAATACCTCAAAAATAATCATAGTGGTGTAAAATTCAAGAATGATTCAAAACATGGATACAATCAAAGCTAGTATCCGAATAGATATTTTAGATGAAAAGAAAAAATTTTCATTTTTTCTATTGAATAGTGCCGATATTCGTGAATAGTGCTTGATATCGTGAATAATTAAGTCAGATCGTGAATAGTAACTCAGACACCAAAAGATGAAATTCCACAAAAAATATCTTCACGCTTCATGAATAGTACTGTGAATAGTAACTCGTGAATAGTAACTCATGAATAGTAACTCGTGAATAGTAACTCATGAATAGTAACCCGACATGAAAAAAGTTCCAAATTTGATAAAAGTTCCAACTAATATTTTAGCATAATGATATTGAAGAAATAATATCATTTGAGAAGAAAATAACATCCTTACCTCAAAGAATCGATTATTTCGGAAGAAAAGGTCTCAAGTGATCTTTGAATGAAACTTGTATCTTTGAAAAGAACTCTCAAAGTATCTAAATACTCACAAAATACGCTCAATAATATAGAGAGAGAAGAGAAAAACTTTGTTTCGTGTGATTTTCAATTCTAACTTAGCCTTCTATTTATAGGAAAATGTTAGCCTACCAAGGCAGACTTGACTGCCTTTACGATGGCTTTACTCGCTACTATTGCCACCCACCACATTTGAAATAAAATTCAGCACATTTTTTCACCAACCACAAGTGGGGCCCACTCAATTCTAGAATTTTCCACCAAAATCAATTATAAACCTAATTTAGAATCCGACACCTCTTAAAATTCACAACAAATCATTCGTGCATTTTTAACGGTTCAAAATTTGTGGACATATACTCAACTTATGTATGTATAACATACTCAAAAATTACCACAATCCAACGGTTTGGATTAAAATTATAACCCCATGAATATATCTCAAAACCCACGATTTGATTTTTAACACCTCCAATCCGATAAAATCGATAAAACACCTCAACATTAATTCCTTCATTAATAACCACATAAATAAATCCATCATTTATATTCATATAAAATAAATATTTCCTTATCATATGAATCAATAATTAATTATTCACAAATAATATTACGTAATCACATTTATGACAACCAGTTGCTTCCCGGAAAGAGGGGCTTTCAATAAGGATCTCTCCTTCTTGCGCCGCAATTAGGTGACCAAACCTCTCCTTAGATGAGAACTTTCTAGACATTGCCAATAATGTTATCTAATAATATTATTCAAATAATATGAATTATTGATCCGATAATGGGAAATATCATGCGATGACAATTATTGAAACATCAATAATATAAAATACCAACGCAAAGAATTATTGAATCAATAAAATAAACTATTGAACAAAGAATACTACCGTAATAATTATTGAGTAGTGCCTTTTACGTAAGGATCAATAATTCAACAATACTGCAATACTGTAAAGCATCGTGGCAACCACGCCAGATTCATCGTATTTTAACCAATCTGGTATTCCAATGATCTTAACTCAGTAATAACTACGGTCTTAATTCAGTAACAACTTCAGTTATTTATAACCACCCAAACTTTGTCGCTTTCCTCATCCAATCGCTTTCCGTTATGGGGCCCACACATGGCTGCTTGCGCGTAAATGAATATTCCCACAAGATTTAATATTCCACGACCAAACGAATATTCCCCGATAAAAATGAATATTTTATAACCACTTGCTTATTTTGAAATATTTGCGTATTTAACCTTTTACTATCCACATTAATCAAATCAACCCTTACTATTTCAAAATAATAAATAAAGGAAATTCCTTTTATTTAAAAAATTTGAGGTCTTACAACCTCCTCCTTATGAAATTTCGTCCCTCGAAATTGACGTGCGTACTGTGTGTTTCAAAAGGTAAAGATACCTCGCTTTCATTTTCGCTTTCCAACTCCCAGTCATTTCCTCAATAACATGGTTTCTCCACAAAACTTTAACTTATGGTATAACCTCGATACATAGGTCATGTTCTTTCCTCTACAAAATCTTGACAGTACCTCCTCGTGACGTTAAGTCTTCTACTATCTCGTTCGGTTCTAACTCAATGACGTGTTTCGGTCGTCCACATATTTACGTAACATCGATCGTGAAAAACGTTATGAACACGCGTATACTTTGTGGTAAAACGAGTCTATAGGCCACGCTCCTATTCGATCGAGAATTTCAAATGGATTAATAAATCGAAGGTTTGAGCTTTCCTCCCTCACCGATTCTCGCTTTTAAAATAACAACTTCTTGCACCTCCTTCTTCAAATTCATCACTCCGTGTGTAGGCTTGAACGAAATTTAACTTTATCGATTAAAATCGATTATACTCGTATATCATCACGTGCTATTATATCATCACGTGGGTACCTAGAGTTTTCATCTCCATCTCTATTATTTGTATATTATACTGAAATGAGTCTTTGACAATATTGTACTCGTATCTTGTATACGATCTTCTACTCAATACGTCGGCCACCACGTTAAGCTTTTCGAGGATGGCATGGTCGAAACATGTCTTTGAAATGAGTCTCTCTTGAGTTCTTCGAAGCTCTTCCCACATTCCTTGCTCCATTCGAATTTTGTATCTCTACGAGTTAGCTACGTTAATGGAATAGCGATTCGAGAATATCCTTCAACGTATCTCCGATAATAACCAACTAAGCCTAGAAAACTACGCATTTCGATTACCGACTTAGGTTGTTCTCAACTGCGACTCATATCCCAACCTTGGATAAAGCGTCTCACAATGACACCTATCAGTTTACTATCGCACGAATATGACGTCCCTTACAGAGAGTCTGGCTTAGGTGAATTCCACAAAGGAAGTCACAAGATAAAGGCTCATGTACCAAATTCTATAGTTGAATTTTTAACTCCTGAAGTTCAATAGGAGCCATTCGATATGAGATTTTAGAAATGAGTTTTGTCTCTAGGGTTCAAAGTCGATACAAAATTTAATATCGATCTTTGGGAGTAAGCCAATAAATTCTTCCTAAATACGTCGGGAAAAATTAATAACAACGGGAATATTATTCAAATCTGACGTGTCTTTATTCAAATCCATAACATGGACTAAGAAAACTTGACATCCGTAATAAACGAATGACTTCATGGCTTGATATGAAAATGTTTGACTACAATGGTTTGATTGCCTGAATTCGAATAATAGGTTGCTTAGGAATATGAAAACTAACAACCTTACGAAAGCAATCAATTTTGGCATGATGAGTAGTTAACCAATCAATCCCCAAAAGCAAGTATCTTTAAAGAGATAAGATCAACAGGTAAGGTAATGGTGCCAACTTGAATCAAACAAGATTTTTTTAAATAACGGATGTAATGAAAGTTTCTCCTAACGGAGTCTCCATAAATAGGTCAAAGTCTAATTTCTCCGTAGTCAAGTTCAAACGTTGAGCGCAAGCAATAGAGATAAAAGAATGGGTAGAACCGGTATCTAGTAAGGTATAAACTTCGCAAGAATTTATAATTAACTAACCCGTGCTAACTTCGTTCGGGTTCCTCGTATTTTGACCGGTCACGACAAACGCTCTTCCAGGAATTGTTGACTTTGACTTTTCTCGGGACATCCTTTTGAGTCACCGACAATCACCAAGCACTAGGTTTCGATATCGTATAATCTCGGCGATATGTCCTTCTTTTCCACAATTATAGCATACCTTAAACTGTTGTGGGCGGTTTGGTGATATGTCCCTCTTTCCCACATTTGTAACATACGCATAGATGGTCTTTCTCCTCCTTGGAACCAGGTTGCCACTTGGGCTACCGGCGTCTTCACATGGTCGTTGTTGAATCTCCTCTTTTAAAATCTCCTCCCAACTCGCTTCTTCTATTTTCATGGCCACGATTACCACCAGAGTGGTTCTGCCTTTGTCCGTATTCTTCTTTCTCCACCGGTTATCGTTATTACGATGATCGCTATCTTCTAGATATAATCCTCGGTTATGGACCCTCGGTTGAACGTACTACGTTATCTCGCTCTAACAATCGAGCCCTATTTACAACATCCTAATAGAGAAAATTTATGAGAAATGAGATCTTGACGTATCTGCGGGTTTCAAACCTCTCGAAACATCCGCGTCACATACGTTCCTCATTCTCCACCAAATGAGGTGCAAACACGATAACTCCGCAAACTTCGCCTCGTCTTCGGGACACCGCCATGTTATTCGCTCCATCTAATAAACTCCACTTCCTTCATATGCGAATAATACTTTCGTGGAAGTACTTGTCATTGAATCGTTTCAAACGTCTCCCGACATCTTGAGAGTGCGTTGAATGGATACGCTTCATGATTCCCACCAATGTCTGCCACCATCGCCATGGAACATAAAAGTAGCGAATGGAACTTTCATTTCCTTCGGTATCCCAAGACATCGAATATCTTGGTAATTTGCTTGACCCATGTTTCATGCATGATCGGATCTGCTTTCCCCGAATTCGGTGGTCCCAACTCTTTGAACCGCTTGGCGGACCACCCGTGAATTGCTATCATCTCCTCCTGTATTTTGAACACGAGTCTCCCTCGTCTGATTTTGCATGAACTGCAAAAAGCTTCTAAACATCCCCTCGTTCATCATCTGCTCAGTGGTGTTATTCACAGGAGGTACATTGCCGACTTTGTGCACGCTTCTCCTCGTTGTTAAGTCTGAGCATCTCCACGGTCTCATTTACACCACTATTAATATTCTCGATTGACATTCTCAATTCTTGTCATAAAACAAGGGTTAATTAAATAAATTAACAAATCACATAATACCCCTATATTATGACCACCAACCAACAATAAGCTTAGGTAGACACACTAGCGAAGGATTTACTCGTCTCTCCCTCCTAGTTCTATTCCCCGATCTCCGCCAGAGATCATATCCCTAAGCTCGATACCAACCGTGTGGCGATCCCAAAATAGGTCCATTCCATCCAACCCATTCTCGAGTCGCCAAATACATGGTACGAAACAACTACAACTTTATTATCACAACAATAAAAGCGTGAGTTTAAATACAAATATTATCTTCTAGACAATATTTATACTCAAATAAATCCTCATCACATTTATTGATACATTATTTTACAATAATGGTGAGGACTACTAAACAACTCTCTCTAGAACCTTCATTCCATACCCCACTAGTACTTCGCTACATTCTCGCCTCACGAGAAGAAAAAATGGAACAACAAGGAAAAGGGTGAGCTCAACTAGCCCGAAAAAGAATGTTATGACTAAGATAATATACAACAAATTATCGTTAGTCTCCAACAGGAAAAATCGATAGAATACAATAACAACAAGTTTCAGATCAATATTCGCATGCTTGAAATAATAATTCATAGAAGAGTTACGTGCAGAATGAAATCTACTATAATCTATGAATTTAACGGTCCATCATCAATATTTTATCCCTGTAACATCAATCAATATTCATCTCAAATCAAATATTCATCTTTGCACTTCACAGCCAAGAATATTCATCAATCGTTCATTTTCATCTCAACACCTGTTCATCTTTGCACTAAAGGCCAAAGATATTCATCAGTCGGTCATGTTCATTTAAACACCTGTTCATCTTTGCACTACAGGCCAAAGATATTCTTCAGAAATCATTCATCTTTGCACTACAGGCCAAAGATATTCAATAATATCATCATTTAAGACTGAGGATGATGAAAAATATTTTTAAAGAAACGAATCCAGTGAAACAAAATGACAAGGATTAAGGATTCGTACTTGGTTTTATCCACGTCCAAAAATACCTCAAAAATAATCATAGTGGTGTAAAATTCAAGAATGATCAAAACATGGATACAATCAAAGCTAGTATCCGAATAGATATTTTAGATGAAAAGAAAAATTTTCATTTTTTCTAAGTGAATAGTCTTGCGTATTAAATGAATAGTCTAGTATCGTGAATAATGTCGTATCGTGAATAAGTAACTCAAACACCAAAAGATAGAAATTCCACAAAAAACATCTTCACGCTTCATGAATAGTACTCGTGAATAAAGTAACTCGTGAATAGTAACTCATGAATAGTAACTTTCGTGAATAGTAACTCATGAATAGTAACCCCGACATGAAAAAGTTCCAAATTTGATAAAAGTTCCAACCAATATTTGAAAGATAATGATATTGAAGAAATAATATCATTTGAGAAGAAAATAACATCCCTTACCTCAAAGAATCGGTGCCGGAAGAAAAGGTCAAGAAGTGATCTTTGAATGAAACTTATCTTCGAATAAAGAACTCTCAAAGTATCTAAATACTCACAAAATACGCTCGATAATATAGAGAGAGAAAGAGAAAACTTTGTTTACGGTGTGATTTTCAATTCTAACTTAGCCCTCTATTTATAGGAAAATGTTAGCCCATGAAGCAGACTTGACTGCTTTACTGATGGCTTTACCGCTACTATTGCCACCCACCACATTTGAAATAAAATTCAGCACATTTTTTCACCAACCACAAGTGGGGCCCACTCAATTCTAGAATTTTCCACCAAAATCAATTATAAACCTAATTTAGAATCCGGCACCTCTTAAAATTCACAACAAATCATTCGTGCATTTTTAACGGTTCAAAATTTGTGGACATATACTCAACTTATGTATGTATAACATACTCAAAAATTACCACAATCCAACGGTCGGGATTAAAAATTATAACCCCATGATATATCTCAAAAACCCGATTTGATTTTTAACACCTCCAATCCGATAAAATCTTGATAAAACACCTCAACATTAATTCCTTCATTAATAACCACATAAATAAATCCATCATTTATATTCATATAAAATAAATATTTCCTTATCATATGAATCAATAATTAATTATTCACAAATAATATTACGTAATCACATTTATGACAAATCCATGCATTTCCTGGAAAGAGGGGCTTTCAATAAGGATCTCTCCTTCTTGGTATGCAATTAGGTGACCAAACTCTCCTTATACGAACTTTCTAGACATTGCCAATAATGTTATCTAATAATATTATTCAAATAATATGAATTATTGATCCGATAATGGGAAATATCATGTGCGAAGACAATTATTGAAACATCAATAATATAAAATACCAACGCAGCAATTATTGAATCAATAAAATAAACTATTGAACGATAATTACTTGTAATAATTATTGAGTAGTGCCTTCTTACGTAAGGATCAATAATTCAACAATACTGCAATACTGGTAGTGTTCTTTGTGCAACCACAGCGTATTCATCAGATTTTAACCACCGGGTATTCCAATGATCTTACTTGAGAATAACTACAGATCTTAATTTGGTATAACTACGCCAGTTATTTATAACCACCCAAACTTTGTCGTTTTCTCATCCAATCACTTTCCGTTATGGGGCCCACACATGGGCTGCTACTGGCTGCATCGAATATTCCCAACGAAGATTTAATATTCCACGACCAAACGAATATTCCCCACAAAAAATGAATATTTTATAACCACTTGCTTATTTTGAAATATTTATGTATTTAATCCTTTACTATCCACATTAATCAAATCAACCCTTACTATTTCAAAATAATAAATAAAGGAAATTCCTTTTTATTTAAAAAATTTCGAGGTCTTACAACCTCCCTCCTTATGAAATTTCGTCCTCGAAATTGGCGTGCGTACTGGTGTTTGAAAAAGGTAAAGATACCTCGCTTTCATTTTCGTTTCCAACTCCTGTCATTTCCTCAATAGCATGGTTTCTCCACAAAACTTTAACTTATGGTATAACCCTCAGTACATAGGTCATGTTCTTTCCTCTACAAAATCTTGACAGTACCTCCTCGTCGTTAAGTCTTCTGGCTATCTCATTCTTGTTTCTAACTTCAATGACGTGTTTGGGTCGTCCACATATTTACGTAACATCGATCGTGAAAAAACGTTATGAACACACGTCATACTTTGTGGTAAAACGAGTCTATAGCCACAGTTCCTATTCGATCGAGAAATTCAAATGGATTAATAAATCGAAGGTTTGAGCTTTCCTCACCTCACCGATTCTCGCTTTTAAAATAACAACTTCTTGCACCTCCTTCTTCAAATTCATCGACTCCGGTGTAGCTTGAATGACTTTAACTTTATCGATTAAAGTCGATTATACTCAGTATATCATCAATGCACTCGTATATCATCACGTGGGTACCTAGAGTTTTCATCTCCATCTCTATTATTTGTATATTATCTGAAATGAGTCTTTGACAATATTGTACTCGTGCTTGTATACGATCTTCTACTCAACACGCCACCACCACGTTCGCTTTTCGGGATGGCATGGTCGAACATGTCTTTGAAATGAGTCTCCTCTTGAGTTCTTGAAGCTCTTCCCACATTCCTTGCTCCATTCAATTTTGTATCTCTCACGAAGTTAGCTACGTTAATGGAATAGCGATTCGAGAATATCCTTCAACGTATCTCCGATAATAACTATCTAAGCTTCAGAAAACTACGCATTTCGATTCTGAAGCTTAGGTTGTTCTCAACTGTGACTCATATCCCAACCTTGGATAGCACGTCACAATGACACCTATCAGTTTACTATCGCACGAATATGGCGTCCCTTACGGAGAGTCTGGCTTAGGTGGATTCCACAAAGGAAGTCACAAGATAAAGGCTCATGTACCAAATTCTATAGTTGAATTTTTAACTCCTGAAGTTCAATAGGAGCCATTCGATATGAGATTTTAGAAATGAGTTTTGTCTGGGGTTCAAAGTCGATACAAAATTTAATATCGGTCTTTGGGAGTAAGCTTGATAAATTCTTGAAAATACGTCGGGAAAATTAATAACAACAGGAATATTATTCAAATCGGCGTGTCTTTATTCAAATCCATAACATGGACTAAGAAAACTTGACATCCGTAATAAACGAATGACTTCATGGCTTGATATGAAAATGTTTGACTACAATGGTTTGATTGCACGAATTGAATAATAGGTTGCTTAGGAATATGAAAACTAACAACCTTACGAAAGCAATCAATTTTGGCATGATGAGTAGTTAACGAATCAATCCCCAAAAGCAAGTATCTTTAAAGAGATAAGATCAATGGTAAGGTAATGGTGCCAACTTGAATCAAACAAGATTTTTTTAAATAATCGGATGTAATGAAAGTTTCTCTAACGAGTCTCCATAAATAGGTCAAAGTCTAATTTCTCCGTAGTCGAGTTCAAACGTTGAGCGCAAAGCAAGAGAGAAAAAGAATGGGTAGAACCGGTATCTAGTAAGGTATAAACTTTGCAAGAATTTATAATTAACTAACCCGTGCTAACCGTTCGGGTTCCTCGTATTTTGACCGGTCACGACAAACGCTCTTCCGAGAATTGTTGACTTTGACTTTTCTCGGACATCCTTTTGAGTCACCGCCTCATTTGCACTAGGTTACGATATCGTCTAATCTCGGCGATATGTCCTTCTTTTCCACAATTATAGCATACCTTAAATCTGTTTGTGGGCGGTTTGAATGATATGTCCCTCTTTCCCACATTTGTAACATACGATCGATGGTCTTTCTCCTCCTTGGAACCAGGTTGCCCTTTGGCGCCGACGTCTTCACATGGTCGTTGTTGAATCTCCTCTTTTAAAATCTCCTCCCAACTCGCTTCTTCTATTTTCATGGCCACGATTACCACCAGAGTGGTTACTGCTTTGTCCGTATTCTTCTTTCTCCACCGGGTTATCGTTATTACGATGATCTGCTATCTTCAGTATAATCCACGGTTATGGACCCTCGGTTGAGCGTATCGTTATCTCGCTTCTAACAACCGAGCCTGCTTACAACATCCTGAAGAGAGAAAATTTATGAAATGAGATATCTTGACGTATCTGGGGTTTCAAACCTCTCGAAACATCCAAAGCGTCATCGTTCCTCATTCTCCACCAAATGAGGTGCAAACCTGGATAACTCGCAAACTTCGCCTTCGTATTGGGACACCGTCATGTTATTCTCGCTCCAATCTAATAAACTCCACTTCCTTCATATACCGGCGAATACTTTCAGGGAAGTACTTGTCATTGAACTGCTTTCTGAACGCGTCTCCCATGACATGCCGAGTCGGTGAATGGTACGCTTCATGATTCCCACCGATGTCTCGCTTCGCCACGGAACATAAAAGTAGCGAATGGAACTTTCGTTCTTCGTGCATCCCAAGACATCGAATATCTTGGTAATTTGCTTGACCCATGTTTCCGCCATGATCGGATCTGCTTTCCCCGAATTCGTGGTCCCAACTCTTTGAACCGCTTGTTGTGACCACCCGTGAATTGCTATCATCTCCTCCTCAGATTTTGAACACGAGTCTCCTCGTGCGATTTTTTGCATGAACTGCAAAAAGCTTCTAAACATCCCTCGTTCATCATCCGCGGTGGTGTTATTCACGGAGGTACATTGCCACTGTTGCCGCGTTCTCCTCGTTGTTAAGTGAGCATCTCCACGGTCTCATTTACACCACTATTAATATTCTCAATCGACATTCTCAATTCTTGTCCATAAAACAAGGTTAATTAAATAAATTAACAAATCACATAATACCCCTATATTATGACCAACCAACAATAAGCTTAGGTAGGACACACTAGCGAAGGATTTACTCGTCTCTCCCCTCCTAGTTCTATTCCCCGATCTCCGCCAGAGATCATATCCCTAAGCTCTGATACCAACTGTGACGACCCCAAAATAGGTCCATTCCATCCAACCCATTCTGAGTCGCCAAATACATGGTACAGAAACAACTACAACTTTATTATCACAACAATAAAACTGTGAGTTTAAATACAAATATTATCTTCTAGACAATATTTATACTCAAATAAATCCTCATCACATTTATTGATACATTATTTTACAATAATGGTGAGGACTACTAAACAACTCTCTCTGGAAACCTTCATTCCATACCCCACGACTAGTACTCGCTACATTCTCGCCTCTCGAGAAGAAAAATGGAACAACAAGGAAAAGGGTGAGCTCAACTAGCCCAATAAAAGAATGTTATGACTAAGATAATATACAACAAATTATCGTTAGTCTCCAACGAGGAAAAATGATAGAATACAATAGGCACAACAAGTTTCGGATCAATATTCATGAGTGGAAATAATAATTCATAGAAGAGTTACGTGCGAGAATGAAATCTACTATAATCTATGAATTTAACGATCCATCATCAATATTTTATCCCTCGTAACATCAATCAATATTCATCTCAAATCAAATATTCATCTTTTGCTCTCTGAGCCAAAGATATTCATCAATCGGTTAATGTTCATCTCAACACATTCATCTTTGCACTAAAGGCCAAAGATATTCATCACCGGTCATGTTCATTTAAACACTGCTTCATCTTTGCACTCACTGAAGGGCCAAAGATATTCTTCAAAATCATTCATCTTTTGCACTACAGGCCAAAGATATTCAATAATATCATCATTTAAGACCGAGGATGATGAAAATATTTTTAAAGAAACGAATCCGATTGAAACAAAATGACAAGGATTAAGGATTCGTACTTGGTTTTATCCGTCCAAAATACCTCAAAAATAATCATAGTGGTGTAAAATTCAAGAATGATCAAAAACATGGATACAATCAAAGCTAGTATCCGAATAGATATTTTAGATGAAAAGAAAAATTTTCATTTTTTCTATGAATGAATAGTGCCGTATTCGTGAATAGTGTCAGTATCGTGAATAATGTAAATATCGTGAATAGTAACTCCACGACACCAAAAGATAGAAATTCCAAAAAAACATCTTCACGCTTTCATGAATAGTACTGCGTGAATAGTAACTCGTGAATAGTAACTCATGAATAGTAACCCCATACATGAAAAAGTTCCAAATTTGATAAAAAGTTCCAACCAATATTTCAAAGATAATGATATTGAAGAAATAATATCATTTGAGAAGAAAATAACATCCCTTACCTCAAAGAATCAAGCTTTCCTAAGAAAAGGTCGGAAGTGATCTTTGATGAAACTTGTCTTGACAAAGAACTCTCAAAGTATCTAAATACTCACAAAATACGCTCAATAATATAGAGAGAAGAGAACTTTTGTTTCCAGTGTGATTTTCAATTCTAACTTAGCCCTCTATTTATAGGAAAATGTTAGCCCACCAAAGCGGACTTGACTGCCACCGATGGCTTTACTACTACTATTGCCACCCACCACATTTGAAATAAAATTCAGCACATTTTTCACCAACCACAAGTGGGGCCCACTCAATTCTAAATTTTCCACCAAAATCAATTATAAACCTAATTTCCCGAATCAGACACCTCTTAAAATTCACAACAAATCATTCGTGCATTTTAACGGTTCAAAATTTGTGGACATATACTCAACTTATGTATGTATAACATACTTAAAATTACCACAATCCAACGGTTTGATTAAAATTATAACCCCATGATATATCTCAAAACCCCGATTTGATTTTTAACACCTCCAATCAGATAAAATCTTGATAAAACACCTCAACATTAATTCCTTCATTAATAACCACATAAATAAATCCATCATTTATATTCATATAAAATAAATATTTCCTTATCATATGAATCAATAATTAATTATTCACAAATAATATTACGTAATCACATTTATGACAACCAGGTATGTTCCCGAAAGAGGGGCTTTCCAATAAGGATCTCTCCTTCTTGGCGTGCAATTAGGTGACCAAACCTCTCCTTAGATGTAAACTTTCTAGACATTGCCAATAATGTTATCTAATAATATTATTCAAATAATATGAATTATTGATCCGATAATGGGAAATATCATGCGATGACAATTATTGAAACATCAATAATATAAAATACCAATGCAGCAATTATTGAATCAATAAAATAAACTATTGAACAAGAATTATTTGTAATAATTATTGAGTAGTGCCTTCTTACGTAAGGATCAATAATTCAACAATCACGCGCAGAATACCGGTATCTTCTTTATGCAAGCAACCACGCCATTCATCGTATTTTAACCAAGGTATTCCAAATGATCTTAATTCGTGTAATAACTACGATCTTAACGGTAACAACTTCGGCGTTATTTATAACCACCCAAACTTTGTCGTTTTCCTCATCCAATCGCTTTCCGTTATGGGGCCATTATTGCATGTCGCTAAATGTCGTATGAATATTCCCCAAGCGATGCGAATATTCCACGACCAAACGAATATTCCCAGAGCAAAATGAATATTTTATAACCACTTGCTTATTTTGAAATATTTGCGTATTTAACCCTTTACTATCCACATTAATCAAATCAACCCTTACTATTTCAAAATAATAAATAAAGGAAATTCCTTTTTTATTTAAAAAAATTTCGGGGTCTTACATATACACTCAAATAAAAGAACCCAGTCCACTTCACTTTAAATTTAAAGGCCTACAAAAAATTACCCAATGAAATAGACCTAAATCTCAATGACAGACTTAGTGATAATGTGATACCTAAATGATGCTTTGGAAATATTGAAATAGTCGGTTATTATAATATTTAGTATTCTTTCGTATTTATGCTATATTGTTCAGGAAAAGTTCTTAGTTTTTTTTATGTCTATCTTAATAGTAATTAGCGAAAGGCCTGTATTTTTTGTTGTCGCTTTAAGCCCTTAAAAACTCAGGGTCTGCCCTTTTAATAATGCTTGTTGCATACTTGAAGTTTCTCCCTAAAGATGGGATTTTTTAATTGCAGAGTAATAGATTTTGCCCAAAATCGAATTACCAAATATAGGATTTTGTATCATGTTTTATTTTTCTCCAAACATCCTAAAGCATTCGAAATTGAAGCAGTGTGAATTCTTTGAATCTTCTTCGTTCATTTTAGCAATCCCTTGTGCTTCTCGATGCAAAAGTAGAAAGGGGAAGATGGATTTCTTGTGGAAATGACATGATAGCATACTTATCACTTATATATGTTGGCATGTTATTTAAAACCGATTTAACCATATTAGCATTAGGGCACTTTTGATGCTTACTAACATGCTAACATGAAAAAATGATAATTATGACAAAATCATAACTTACATGTATGACTAACAAATATTCTTATCTTGATAATGTGGTAGTTGTGTTGTTAAACTTTGGGACGGAGCATTCGTATCAACAAAAACTGGATGCCAGGTACGTTCAGAACTAATCAAGTCAGGATCAGCCTCGATAGGTACATCATAGAGCATGAAATTTGTTTAATTACAGGTTACCAATCACTCAATTGATAATTTTAGAAAAACATATTACCTCTACATACATAACTTAAAAAGGAATTTCTTATACTAACATTTACATGATAGCATACTTATCATTTATACATGTTAGTATGTTATTTAAAACTGATTTAACCATATTAGCATTAGGGCACTTCTGATGCTTACTAACATACTAACATGAAAAAATGATAATTATGACAAAATCATAACTTACATGTATGACTAACAAATATTCTTACCTTGACAATGTGGTAGTTGTGCTGTTAAACTTTGGGATGGAGCATTCGTATCAACAAAAACTGGATGCCAAGTACGTTCAGAACTAATCAAGTCAGGGTCAGCCTGAATAGCTACATCATAGAGCATGATATCTGTTTAATTATATATTACAAATCACTCAATTGATAATTTTAGAAAAATATATTACCTATACATACATACTCAACCTCTCTCTACTTTTGTCCTTTTTTTCCCTTTGTTTCATGTATCAATGGTGACATAAGAATCTCATATTCAGGTTTCTTCAAAGTGTAAGTTTTCTACACCACAATTCTTTATGTGCGAAGTTATTTTCTCAATGCATTAAAATTTTGAACTTTCTGTCTGAATTGACACAGAAAGCTCGCACATAGATATGACTTTTTGAGTAGAAGGATTTAAGGATTGAAGGACGCATTAATGGATTGCAGTTTTGAAGATGAAAGAAAAAGAAAAACTATTGGATTGAAAGAGGCAGCTGAATTAATGGATTGCAGTTTTGAAGATGAAAGAAAAAGAAAAACTATTGGATTGGAAGAGGCAGCTGAATTAATGGTTTTATGTTATGTATTAATGGTTAATATCAATTGTATATGGGATTTCAATTGATTAAAATTGGGTGTGTTAATTAATTAATTGATTTGAAATTGATTGAGTTAACTCTGTTAAAAATCAAATTGATTTCAATTGATTAAAATTGGGTGTGTTTGGAAGCCAAGTTAACTCTGTTAAAAATCAAATTGATTTTAATTGATTAAAATTGGGTGTGTTTGGAAGCTAGATTAATTAATTGACTTGAAATTGATTTTAAAGGATAGACTGTGATGTCTTTATATATAAGGTATTGATTTGAAATTGATTGAGTTAACTCTGTTAAAAATCAAATTGATTTCAATTGATTAAAATTGGGTGTGTTTGGAAGCTAGATTAATTAATTGATTTGAAATTGATTTTAAAGGATAGGCTGTGATGTCTTTAATATATAAGGTATTGATTCTATATATATAATAGGTAATAATTCCATAAATTTTTAAGTTAATCGTAATTTAATTTCGTTGTAATTTAATTTTGTTATAAATCTATTGATATATTAATTATTTAATTATAATCTTTTTTATGATAAGTGAAGATAATCTTAATTATTATTGGTTAGAGAATGGATTCAGCATCTATTGCGTGCAAAGATATTGGTATTTGATTGCATCTTAATGCATGTTAACAGTCTACTTCTTAATAACGGTTAAGAGCTCACATTTTTGTATTAAGAGTTTCTCTGAATAGTTTAGACTCATATTTGTATCTTAACTATTCAGATGACCTCTTAATACAAATATGTGAACTCTTAAGAGGCAATAAGAGGTGAACTGGTAAATACAATCAAACACAAGTTATTATCGAACAGTCAAAGATGAGTAAATGAAAGTTGTTGGTAAACCTAGGAAAAACTTTTGCCCCATTTTAAACTTCAACGTGTATTCTTACTACCAATTTTTTCCTGACTCTAAAATCTAGTATTAAGACAATTATATATACTTTTAAACCCATAAGTTCTTGATTAATTTGTAAAATTTAAAGGAAAGCTTGGGTAATTTTATCCTGAGTCGACTTGTAATAATTTTATAAATTGACAGTGTTATTTTAGTTGGTCACAAGTTAATTCTGAGTTAATCATTAAATAATTCCATTATGTTTTCTTTCTAATATTGAAAAGTTTTGCTGATACAATGTATGAACATGCATGTATATACAATAATTTAATCTTACGAAACTCTTCGTATCATGTAAATATAATATATTTTAAGTACTTACATGCATACACGTATAACAATATATACAATAATTTAATCGACATGCATGTATATGCTCGTGCCTTGCATGAGTTATCCATCTATAAAAATAATTGACTCAAATAATTTAAAAAGTTACCATTTCACAAATATTTTGATATATAGTTCTAGGAGCCCCTGTTAGAATATTTTATTTTCTTATGCGGTCTCTACTATTTATGGAATTATTGGGCTATTAATTTAATCACTCTAATTATGAGTTTTGTAATTAATTATGTGGCCTATAAATAATATTCTAAATAGTATTTGGCATAATAGGCTCTAGAGTTTCATAATCTTGATGGACGATTTTGACCCTTAGCTATTCTATAAATAAAACAGTTAGGGTTTAATCTCAATTGTCGTCTCAAGAACTTTATACACACCTACACACCCATCATAAGATTGAGAGAGACAATTGAAGACATTCACCTTTAAGCGCATCGGAAGCGTGATACATACAAGATGGTTTCTGTCAATTCATGTAAGTACTTAATATTATGATTAATTGATTTTATTTTATCCTATACAATAACACGTTCTGATATAATTTATTTAACATATGGTATCAGAGCATGGTTACGCTATTGTATATAATAAAGTAATTACATTGTTATGCTATAAATTTTAATTACGCATAACTTATTTATTTATTGGTATAATATATAACTATTCAGTATGTTAAGGAATTTCTTAGTGGAAATAAATTTATATTCCTTTTCAGTACATTCAATATGACTCATGTATTTTAAATTTCAGTGTGAACAGTATGAATCATATATTATTAACTTTTGTGAAATCAAATACTATATAGTATTTCTCATTGGATGGACCATGTATTCATGATTCAATCTTCCATATCTAAAGAACACCTCAAAAAGGCAATACTCTCAATAATGTCCTGAACTCCTCCCTAGAATCTGCTGCGATGAATGCAAATCTTTTGATATTTGCACTATTCCGCTCATTCAAAACCAATTTATTCAAAATTACCAAAAAAAAACATAGAAATCTGAAACGTGTATAATTTTTGTATGTTCGAGAGAAGCTTTAGTGAAATCCGCTTCTTAACGCCGCTGAGGCGTTTCAGTATGTTCAACACATTCACTGTATATGTAATATGTAAGACCCCAACGTTTTATGAATACAATTGAATTTCATCTATTTATTATTTTGAAATAGTAAGGGTTAATTTGATTAATGTGGTTAGTTACGGGTAAAATGCGCAAATATTTTAAATAAGCAAGTGGTTATAAAATACTCATTGTTGTCGGAGAATATTCGTTTGGTCGTGAAATATTCTTGTTGTCGGGAAATATTCGTACAACGACGCAACCATTTGTTGACCTTGTAACGAAAAATTATCGGATGAAGAAAAGGACAAGAATAAAATTTTCTAAAAATAACGACGTAGTTGTTACCGTTAACACTGTTGAAATACTCGGTGGTTAAAGTAAAGTCATACGTATTGTTGCACAGTAGCATAAGGTATTGTACATTATTTTATATTATTGTTATTTCAATAATTATCACTACACAATATTTCCCATTATCAGATCAGTAATTCATATTATTTGAATAATATTATTAGATAGCATTATTGACAATGTCTAAGGAAGTTCTGTCTAGGAAATGGGTTTGGTCACCAAATTGCGAGCCAGTTAGAAAAAATCTGTAAGACTTCGAATTTTATGAAATGAAAGTATTCAATTTTCTTATAATTATTATTTTATTTCGTAAATGGTTAAATTGATAAAAGGTTAAAGTTAAGGGTGATATGTGAATTTTTTTTTGCAAAGTAAGCAAGTTGTTGTAAAATATTCGTTTTGTCGGGGAATATTCTTTTTGTCGGGGATTATTTGTACGACGACACAATCATTTGTGGACCTCACAACGGAAGTATTGTCGTAGTTAGAAAATGGCAGAATTATCTTTTTATAAAAATAACGGCGAAAGTGTTACCGTTAAAACTGTTGAACTACCCGATAGTAAAAGTACATTAATAAGCGTGGTTGCATAGTAGCACACGATATTGATTATTGATGCTTACGTAAGAAGTCACTCAGTTATACTCAATTATTGCTACAGTAATTACTGCATCATATCTCTCATATTATTGATTCAATTATTGTCGTAATATCATCTCATATAATATGTTATATTATTAAATCAATAATTGAGACGACAAAGTTATTCATATTATTATTTGCAATATTGAGAATGTCTAGAAGTTCTGTCAAGGAGAGGTTAGATAATCTAATTGCGCGCCAATAAGGAGAAATCATTATCGAAAAGCCCCCTCTTTCTTGGGAACGACTTGGTTGTTAAATATTGTGAGTTATAATATTAATGATGAATAAGTTCGTGTTGATTGAAGATGAAATTGATAGTTCCATTGTGTGGGAATTATTTGTGTTAGTGGAAATCGATATTTATTTCGATAATAATTGATGTCTGAAAGTTATATTGATCAGTCGGGTAATTCACTGGATAAATGAGCAATTAATTGCTATTATTTCACATGCTTATAACTATGTGTTCACATGTGTGTACTATTGATTCACATGATTTACTATTAGGGGAATTGGTGCAATATTGATAATGCTTGCATGACTAAATTAAAAATGGAGGTATAGTTGAATGTACTATACTATAATTAATTTTTTCACATGTTTAGAACTATTGAATCACATGATTTACTATTGATTCACATGATTTACTATTAGGAGAGGTGGTACAAGTTTGATAATACTTGCAGGACTAAATTAAAAATGAAGAAAAAGAGGAAGGTATTATACTGTAATATTTCGAGCCCCAAAACGTGCAATTATCGAAACTATATTTTCCTATAAATAGAAGCTCATTCTTCCTTCATTCTCACCAATTCACTAAAGCTATAGAGCAATTATAGAGATAAAGAAGAAGAGAAGTCTGTTACCTCACTATTCCAGTATCTACTTTCTTCTAAGGTAAGGGGTTTTATTTCTTTCGTATTGATGAAGAGAGTTATTTTCTTTCAATACTCATAAGGGCTGTTATTCGATTCTTTATTATTCTGTTGGAATAACCTGTCTGTGCGGTCTATCGCATGCCTGGTGAATTCTGTTGTTATTCCATTCTTTATTATTATGTTGGAATATCCTGTCTGTGCGAATTACGCATGACCTGGTTTCATTCATTATTATTCTATAGGAATATCCTGTCTATGCGGGTTACGAATGACATGGTTCCATTCTTTATTATTACATTGGAATAACTTTTGCTGTCATGCAATTACGCATGCGCTTTGGTGAATTCTTCTATTATTCCATTCTTTATTATTCTGTTAGAATAACCTGTTTGTGCGGTCTATCGCATGCATGGTGAATTCTTCTGTTATTCCATTCTTTATTATTCTGTTGGAATAACATTTCTACGCGGACTACCGCATGCATGGTGAATGACCCTTCGTATTCATTCTTCATTAAATTATGGAAATAATCTGTCTACGTGGATTATCGTATGGCGGGTGAAAATCCATTTGTTGTTTCGTATATTCTATTATACTCGTATGAGATATCATTTCTTTTGTACTCATCATGGAATATCATTTTCTTTGGTATTTTTCTTTTACGAGTTACTATTCATAGGTTATTATTCACCAGGTTACTATTCACTCTAGTATTATTCACTCGGGTATTCGGAGGACTTTTCCTGCCGAAGTACTATTCACGAGTTACTATTCACGGGTTACAATTCACCTAATTACTATTCACTCTAGTATTATTCACTCGGGTATTCGGGACACTTTCGTGTCGGGGTACTATTCACGGGGTACGATTCACCCGAAAAATATATTTCTTTTCGGTCCAAATTATTTTTGGTACGTGAATATTATTCTTGAATTTTATGCTACAAAGAAGTATCATGTTGACAATTTAAACGTTATTGAATTCTGGATAAATTAAATTATAAATCTTTAAAATTTATTCTTGAACTTATTTTATTGAATTATTATGTCATTGTCATCATCCTCATGCTTATATTGTGATGAAAGTCATAATTAGCTTACGTGCATAGATGGACTTGGTATGATTATGACCAGGGATTATTCGGTATAATTATGACCGTATTGTAACGAATGATGTGGTAAAAGTCCTCATTGGCCTGTAGTTCATTGATGGACAGTTGTTGGTATGATTATGACCAGGGATTATTCGGTATCATTATGACCATTGATGATTACATGAATATCCTTGGCCGTGGTACATGGATGATTCGATGATGTGGTTTATTTATGAAGCTGAGTCTCAGCGATAAAGTTGATGAAAATCATTTTAAATCATAGAAGATAGTAGATTTTATGCTCTACTTGACTCTTCTAATGGATTGCTTGTTCCGCTGCAGTTAAACTTGTTGTCTATTATATTCTATCAGTTTAACATTGTTGAAGGCTAATGATAATTTATTCTGCATTATCTTAGTCATAATATTTCTTACTGGGCTAGTTGAGCTCACCGTTTCTTTCACTGTTCTCTTCAGGAAATGAGAATGTAGCCGGGACTAGTCGGGGAACGGAGTGACGATCCAGATGATAATATTAGTAGTCCTCACTATTCTGTTAAATAGTGTGACAATAAATGTAATGAGGACTCCATTGAGTTTGAATACTGTCTAGATGATAATATTCTTATTAAAACTCTAAGCTACGCTGTTGTCATATTTTACACGACTGTTGTATAATTAAGTTTGTATTTAATTTTTGTACTATGTATTTGGCAACTCAAGATGGGTGATGTATACCTATTTTGGGGGCATCAAAAATCCTTATCGGAAAGCCCCCTCTTTCCTAGGAACGACCTGGTTGTCATTATTGTGATTCTATAATATTATTTGTGAATAATTAATTATTAATAAAAATGATAAGAAAATATTTATTTAATGGAAAATTTTTTAAAGAGACAATTATTAAGAGTTGATATTTTATCTTCTTTGATAAAATAATTCATTCAAATATATTATTATAATATTACATTATAATTGTATGATGTAATAATATAATAATATAATAACGGTGATATTTTAACAATGAATGCACGATATATGAATAAATGAGGAGGAAGAGAGATAATTGGGTCCGGAGTATTTTTGTTACAAAAAACATGTTAAATATGTTGGTGGGCCTCATTTTTTGACTGAAATTTGATTATAGCCTGCAAGTTCGTCCAAATGTAAATGTCGGTCATTTTCCGTTCGGAATTTGAAAAAACTTTCTTCTACAAAGTTGTAGAGAATTAAATTTCCTATGGAATGTTCATAAAATTCATATTTTTCTGAAAAAGAGCTATTTATTATGAATTATTGAAGTTCCAGAATATTGGGTCTGAATTGATTTTTGGGGTTACAAATATTTTTTTAATAAAATATGTTTTTTGTGAGGTGGGCCTCACTTGTGTGGGATGATAAAATGGTCAAGGAGGTATACAGAATTTTTTTTATAAATATAATATTTTATTAAATTTTATGTTTTGGCGTTCCAAGCATTTTCTTATAAATAGGGTGCTTATGTTAGAATTGAAAATCACACCAGGATCAGAAGTTTCTCTCCCTATAATATCGAGCGTATTTTTGTGAGTATTTAAATACTTTGAGTGTTACTATTCAGTGCAAGTTTTCTTCAGTATTATATCCAATATTCCAGCCAGAAGTACTATTCTTTTGAGGTAAGAGATGTTGTTTTTTTTCATAAATGATGTTATTTCTTTTAATATCATTATACCAAAATATTGATATGAATTTTATTATGAATTTTTTTCCTTTTCGTGTCGATGTTACTATTCACGTATACGACACTATTCACGTATACGATACTATTCACAAATACGACACTATTCACAGAAAATTTAAATTTTCTTTTATTTGTCCAAGTTGTCTATTATGGTTACTATCTTTGATTGTATCCATGTTTTGATCTTCATTCTTGAATTTTGCTCCATAATTTCTTATTATGGAGTATTTTTTAACTTGGATAAACTAAAGTACGAATCCCCAATCTTTGTCCTTTTATCTCACTGGATTCGTTTTCTTTAAAATATTTTCAGCATCCTCAGTCCTAAATAGCGATATAACTAAATATCTTTGGCCTATAGTGCAAAGATGAATGATTACCTGATGAATATCTTTGGCCCGTAGTACAAAGATGGACAGGTGTTGAGATGAACATGACCACTGGTGATACTAACGAATACCCTTGGCCCGTAGTGCATGGATAATTCGTTGAATTGAAATATTTATTGAATGATGCTACATGGATAAAATATTGATGATGAACTTTTAAATCATAGAAGATAGTAGATTTCATGTTCTACTTGACTCTTCTAATGGATTGATGTTTCCGCTGCAGTTATTGATCTAAAACTTGTTGTCTATTATATTCTATCAGATTTTTTCCTGTTGAGGGCTAAGGATATTTTTTTCTACATTTTCTTAGTCATAATATTCTTTACTGGGCTAGTTGAGCTCGCCCTTTTCCTTTTTGTTCCATTTTTCTTCTCAGGAGGCGAGAATATAGAGGGGACTAGTCGGGCTATGGAGTGATGGTTTAAAATAGTTGTTCTATAAGTCCTCACTATTTTGTGAAATAGTGTATCAATAATTAAAATGAGGACTTTATTTGAGTTTGGATATTGTCTAGAAGACAATATTTGTATTAAAACTCACAGCATATGTATTATCGTATTTTGCACGACAATTATATTAATGAAGTTTGTATTTAGTTTATGTACCATGTATTTGGTGACTCAGAATGGGTTGGGTGGATTGGACCTATTCTGGGGGCATCACAGTTGGTATCAGAGCTTAGGGATATGATCTCTGATGGAGATCTGGGGTTGGAACTAGGAAGGGAGTGACGAGTAAATCCTTCGCTAGTATGTCCTACCTAAGCTTATTTGTTGTTTAATTGGTCGGTCGGAATATAGGGATAATATGTGGAATGTCAATTAACCTTTGTTTTGTGGCAGTATTTGAGAATGACATCTAAAACCTTTGAGATGAGCAATGGAGCACATGAGACCATTGAGACATCGATAATCAACAACCAGGATAATATGCATCAGGAAGGCAATAATTCTCATGTAAACAACAACATCGACCAAATGATGAAAGATGGGATGTTTAGGAGCTTTTTAAAATTCATGCAAAACCAGATGAGAGGGACTCATGTTCAAAATGCAGGTGGAAACAATGGCAACTCACGGCTGGTCACTGCTAAGCAATTCAAAGAGTTGGGACCGCCGGAGTTTTTGGGAAAGCCAGATTCGATCAAAGCAGAAACGTGGGTTAAGAAAATTACCAAGATATTTGATGTCTTGGGATGCACAGAGGAGAAGAAGGTTCCATTATTCACCTTTATGTTCCGTGGTGAGGTAGATTATTGGTGGAAATCTGTGAAGCGTACCCAACCTGCCACACTCAATATGTCTTGGGAAGCGTTCTAGAAATTATTCAATGATTAAGTACTTTCATGAAAGTATTCGTCATATGAAGGAGGTAGAGTTTATCAGACTGGAACAGAACAACATGACTGTGTCCCATTACAAGGCTAAATTCGCGGAGTTATCCAGGTTTGTACCTCATTTGGTAGAGAATGGGGAACGTATGACACAAATGTTTCTGAGAGGTTTGAAACCTGAAATTCGTCAATACCTCATTTCTTACAAATTTTCTCTATATTTAGATGTTGTGAACATGACTCAATTATTAGAGTGAGATAATGAGTCTGTTCAACCGGGGGACCACAACCAGGGTTGTACCGGTGTCAGAAGTCATCAGAGTAATGACAACCAATGGGGAGGAAAATATCCTAACAAAAGCGGTAACCACTCTGGTGGTAATCGTGGCCATGATAGTAGAAGAAGCGAGTCGGGGGGAGATTTCAAAAAGAGAAGGTACAACAATGACGGTGAAGGCGACGCCAAAGACCGACATCAACTGTTTCTAGAGAAGGAGAACGACCACTGGTCGTATGTTATAAATGCGGGAAAGAGGGACACATCAGCCCAAACTTCCCACAACAATTTAAGGTGTGTTATAATTGTGGAAAGGAAGGTCATATAGCTCGAGATTGTCCTATAGTGAAACCAAGTCCAGCGGGGATGGTGACTCCAAAGGCTGTCTCGGACAAGTCAAAGTCGGTGGTTCCTGGAAGAGCGTTTGTTGTGACTACCCAAAATATGAGGAACCCAAACGAGGTGATCACGAGTAAGCTTGTAAGACCCCAAAATTTTTAAATAAAAAGGAATTTCCTTTATTTATTATTTTGAAATAGTAAGGGTTGATTTGATTAATATGGATAGTTAAGGGTTAAATACGCAAATATTTCAAAATAAGCAAGTGGTTATAAAATATTCATTATCGTCCGGGGAATATTAGTTTGGTCGTGGGAATATTAAATCTTTGTCGGGAATATTAAATGCGACGTAGCGACCATGTGTGGGCCCATAACGGAAAGCGATTGGATGAAGAAAACGACAAATATAAGTTGTTTAAAAATAGCAGGCGTAGTTATTTAACAATTATCTTGTTAAAATACCCGGTGGTTAAAACACACTAATACGCGTTGTTGAGCAGTAGCACACGGTATTGCACCAATTATTGATTCTTACGTGAAAGGCACTTTCGATAATGGTTCTGATAATTCTTTATTCGATTATTTTATTGAGTTAATAATTCTTTGCGTTGATATTTTATATTCTTTGTTGTTTGATAATTGTCATTACACAACGGTATCTTTCATTATCGAAGCAATAATTCATATTATCTGAATAATATTATTAGATAACATTATTGGCAATGTCTAGAAAGTTACATCTAAGGAGAGGTTTGGTCAACTAATTGCTTGGCGCATGAGTAAGAAAAAATTCTTATTGGAAAGCCCCTCTTTCTAGAGGCTGCACGGTTCTCGATATTGTGATTACATAATATTATTTGTGAATAATTAATTATTGATTTATATGATGAGGAAAATATTGATTTTATGTGGATATAGATGGAGAAAATTTTTAAAATGACAATTGTTGAAAATTAATATTTTATCTTTTACGATAAAATAATTCATTTAAATATATTATTTTAATAATATATTAATTGGTGATATTTTTTACAATGAATGTGGGATATATGAGTATATGAGGAGGAAGAGTATTTTTGTGGCATTAAATGTTTAACACATGTTTTTAACGTGTTGGTGGACACAATTATTGACCAAAATTTGATTATAGATTGTAAAATCACCGTTTGTGGATTTGGGTCAATTTTTATTTGGAATTTGGAAAAACTTTCTTCTGCAAAGTTGTAGAAATTGAATTTCCTATAAAAACTCGCGAGATTCAATTTTTCGATGAAAGGGCTATTTATTATGAATTATTGAAGTTTCAAAGTTCCAAAATAATTGATTTTTGAAAGTTTTAAATATTTATATTAACAAAAACGTTTTTTATATGTTGAGGGCATATTTAACATGTGTTAGGATGGCTGAGTTCAGATTCATGGATGCGTGGGAAGATGTGGAAAATAAATAATATTAATTTATTAAATTTTACTGCTTTGGTGTTAGCTAGCGATTTCTATAAATAGGGTCTTAGGTTAGAATTGAAAATCACACGAAGCTGAAGTTTTCTCTCTATATTATCGAGCGTATTCTTGTGAGTATTTTGAGTATACTTTGAGTATTGCTAGATGATTGCAAGTTCCTTGACCTTATATACAGGTTATTCTAGCTAAATCTTGATCTTTTTCGAGGTAAGGGATATTATTTTTTTTGTAATGATATTATTTCTTGATATCATTATCTTTGAAATATTGATCTGAAGTTTTTATCAAATTTGGAACTTTTTCATATCGGGATTACTATTCATGAGTTCTTATTCACGAGTTCTTATTCACGAGTTACTATTAATGAGTTCTTATTCACGAGTTACTATTCACGAGTACTATTAATAGAAGCGTGAAGATGTTTTTGTGGAATTTCTATCTTTTGGTGTCGGAGTTACTATTCACGTATCTGGCCTTTATTCACGTATCTGACACTATTCACGTATCTGGTCTTATTCACCAAAAATAAAATTTCTTCTTTTCGTCCAAAACATCTATTACGGATATTAACTTCGATTGTATCCATGTTTTGATCATTCTTGAATTTTACACCACTATGATTATTTTTGAGGTATTTTTGGGCGTGGATAAAACCAAGTACGAATCCTTAATCCTTAATCCTTGTCATTTTGTTTCACTTTGGATTCGTTTCTTTAAAAAATATTTTTCATCATCCTCGGTCTTAAATGATGATATTATGGAATATCTTTGGCACGTAGTGCAAAGATGAATGATTTCTTAAGAATATCTTTGGCACATAGTGCAAAGATGAATGATTCGAAGAATATCTTTGGCCAGTAGTGCAAAGATGAGCAGTGTTTAAATGAACATGACCCGGTGATGAATATCTTTGGCTATAGTGCGAAGATGAATATTTGATTCGGATGTATATTGATTGATGTTACGAGGGATAAAGATGAGCGATGAACTTTAAAATTCATACATAGAAGATAGTAGTTTGCATTCTCTACTTAACTCTTCTAATGAATTATTATTTCATTGCTGAATATTGATTTAAAATTTGTTGTCTATTATATTCTATTATATTTTTCCTGTTGAAGACTAACGATAATTTGTTGTATATTATCTTAGTCATAATATTCTTTCTTGAGCTAGTTGAGCTCACCCTTTTCCTTTTTGTTCCATTTTTCTCGGGAAGCGAGAATATAGCGATGCAAGTCGGGGTATGGAATGAAGGTTTTAGAAAGGATTGTTTAGTAGTCCTCACCATTTTTGTAAAATAATGTATCGATAAATGTGATGAGGATTTATTTGAGTATAGATATTATCTAGAAGATAATATTTGTATTCAAACTCACACAACCGTTTCTTGTTGTAATAATAAAGTTGTAGTTGTTTACATGCCCATGTATTGACAACTTTCGAAATAGGTGATGTATTATCTCTACAGAAAATAGGTCCATTCCATCATACTCAAATAACGTACTCATCACGTTTATTGACATTATTTTACAATAATGGTGAGGACTAAAAATCTCTCTAGAACCTTCATTCCATACCGACTAGTACTGAAAGCTACATTCTCGCCTCCACGAGAAGAAAAATGAAACAACAGAAAAGGGTGAAGAACTAGCCCGTTGGAAAAGAATGTTATGACTAAGATAATATACAACAAATTATCGTTAGTCTCCAACGAGGAAAAATGCGATAGAATATAAGCGAACAAGTTTTCGGATCAATATTCAATCGGTAAATAATAATTCATAGAAGATTACGTGAGAATGAAATCTACTATAATCTATGAATTTAACGATCCATCATCAATATTTTATCCCCAGTAACATCAATCAATATTCATCTCAAAAATCATTCATCTTTACTACTGAGCCAAATGATATTCATCAATCGGTCATGTTCATCTCAACACTTTTTCATCTCATCTTGCACTAAAAGTAAAAAGATATTCATCATTGATCGATGTTCATTTAAACACTGTTCATCTTGCTGAATACACAGATATTCAACAAAGATATTCATCGATCATTATGTTCATTTAAACACCTCGCTCATCTTTGCACTCTGAGGCCAAGATATTCTTGAAAATCATTCATCTTTTGCCACTACAGCCGAAAGATATTCAATAATATCATCATTTAAGGCCGAGGATGATGAAAATATTTTAAAAGAACGAATCCGATTGAAACAAAATGACAAGGATTAAGGATTAAGGATTAAGTACTTTGTTTTATCCGTGTCCAAAAATACCTCAAAAATAATCATAGTGGTGTAAAATTCGAGAATGATCAAAACATGGATACAATCAAAGCTAGTATCCAAAATAGATATTTTAGACGAAAAGAAGAAATTTTATTTTTTTGAATAGTCCGTATTAATGTGAATAGTGCAAGTATATCGTGAATAGTCTAAGTATCGTGAATAGTAACTCAAACACCAAAAGATAGAAATTCCACAAAAAAAACATTTTCACGCTTCATGAATAGTACTCGTAGTAACTTTCGTGAATAGTAACTCGTGAATAGTAACTCATGAATAGTAACTTGAATGTGAATAGTAACTCATGAATAGTAACCGACATGAAAAAGTTCCAAATTTGATAAAAAGTACCAACGATATTTCAAACATAATGATATTGAAGAATTAATATCATTTGAGAAAAAATAACATCCACTTACCTCGAAGAATCGATTACTTGGAAGGAAAGGTCGGAAGTGATCTTTGAATGAAACTTATCTTGAGCAACAACTCTCAAAGTATCTAAATACTCACAAAATCGCTCAATAATATAGAGAGAAAGAGAAAACTTTGTTTACGGTGTGATTTTCAATTCTAACTTAGCCCTCTATTTATAGGAAAATGTTAGCCGTAAAGCAGACTTGACTTATTTACTACACGATGGCTTTACTGCTACTATTGCCACCCACCACATTTGAAATAAAATTCAGCACATTTCTTCACCAACCACAAGTGGGGCCCACTCAATTCTAGAATTTTCCACCAAAATCAATTATAACCCTAATTTAGAATCAGACACCTCTTAAAATTCATAACAAATCATTCGTGAATTTTAAACGGTTCAAAATTTGTGGACATATACTCAACTTATGTATGTATAACATACCCAAAAATTACCACAATCAACGGTCGGATTAAAATTATAACCCCATGATATATCTGAAACCCCACGATTTAATTTTTAATACCTCCAATCAGATAAAATCTTGATAAAACACCTCAACATTAATTCCTTCATTAATAACCACATAAATAAATCCATCATTTATATTCATATAAAATAAATATTTCCTTATCATATGAATCAATAATTAATTATTCACAAATAATATTACTGAGAATCACATTTATGAATGACGAAATTTGTTCCGAGGAAAGAGGGGCTTTCGATAAGGATCTCTCACTTCTTGGTAGCGCAATTAGGTGACCAAACCTCTCCTTAGAGCGAGAACTTTCTAGACATTGCCAATAATGTTATCTAATAATATTATTCAAATAATATGAATTATTGATGCGATAATGGGAAATCTTTATGCGGTGACAATTATTGAAACAATGATAATATAAAATACCAATATGACAATTATTGAATCGATAAAATAAAATATTGAGCGATAACTCTTTGTGAAAATTATTGAGTAGTGCCATCTTACGTGCGATCAATAATTCAACAATCTTGTGCAATCTGGTATCTTCTTTATGCGACCAGCGCGTATTCTTGTATTTTAACCACTTAGGGTATTCAACAGTCTTAACGGTAACAACTTCTGTAGTTATTTATAACCACCCAAACTTTGTCGTTTTCCTCATCCATACGCTTTCCGTTATGGGGCCCACATGGGCTGCTTGGTAAATGCGAATATTCCCAAGACGATGCGAATATTCCACGACGAAGCGAATATTCTGACGATCTGAATATTCCACGACCAAGCGAATATTCCCAAAACAAAAATGAATATTTTATAACCACTTGCTTATTTTGAAATATTTGCGTATTTAACCCTAACTATCCACATTAATCAAATCAACCCTTACTATTTCAAAATAATAAATAAAGGAAATTCCTTTTTATTTAAAAAAATTTGAGGTCTTCTGACCTCCCTCACTTATGAAATTTAGATCCTCGAAAATTGGCGTCACGATACTGGTGTTTGAAAAGGTGAGGATACCTCGCTTTCATTTTAGTTTCCAACTCCCGGTCATTTCCTCTATAGCATGGTTCCTCCACAAAACTTTAACTTGTGGTATAACCTTTGTTACGTAGGACGTATTCTTCTTCTCTCTCCAAAATCTTGGCGGTACCTCTCTCGTCGTTAAGTCTTGGCTATCTCGTCCGGTTCTAACTTCGATAGCGTGTTTGAATTTAGTCCACATATTTACGTAACATCGATCGTGAAAAGCGTTATGAACACGCGTCATACTTGGTGGTAAAAGCGAGTCTATAGGCCCACGGTTCTATTCGATCGAGAATTTCAAATGGATTAATAAATCGAAGGTTTGAGCTTTCCTCACCTCACCGATTCTCGCTTTTAAAATAACAACTTCTTGCACCTCCTTCTTCAAATTCATCGACTCGGTGTGTAGCTTGAGCGACTTTAACTTTATCGATTAAAATCGATTATACTCGTATATCATCATCACGTGCTAAGTATATCATCACGTGGGTACCTAGAGTTTTCATCTCCATCTCTATTATTTGTATATTATCTGAAATTAGTCTTTGACAATATCGTATTTTCGTACTTGTATCGATCTTCTACTCAACACGTCGGCTACCACGTTAAACTTTTCGAGGATGGCATGGTGAGAACATGTCTTTGAAATGAGTCTCCTCTTGAGTTCTTGAAGCTCTTCCCACATTCCTTGCTCCATTCGAATTTTGTATCTCTACGAGGTTAGCTTACGTTAATGGAATAGCGATTAGAATATCCTTGAACGAATCTCAGATAATAACCAACTAAGCCTGAAAACTACGTATTTCGATTCTTGACTTAGGTTGTTCTCAAGCTGTGACTCATATCCCAATCTTGGATATGCGTCACAATGACACCTATCGATTTCTTGTCGCTTACGAATATGGCGTCCCTACGAGAGTGCGGCAGGTGAATTCCACAAAGGAAGTCACCGGATAAAGGCTCGGTACCAAATTCTATAGTTGAATTTTTAACTCACGAAGTTCATAGGAGCCATTCGATGTGAGATTTTAGAAATGAGTTTTGTCTGGGGTTCAAAGTCGATACAAAATTTAATATCGATCTTTGGGAGTAAGCCGATAAATTCTTGAAAATACGTCGGGAAAAATCAATAACAACAAGAATATTATTCAAATCGGCGTGTCTTTATTCAAATCCATAACATGGACTAAGAAAACTTGACATCCGTAATAAGCGAATGACTTCATGGCTTGATATGAAAATGTTTGACTCTGATGGTTTGATTGCTTGAATTGAATAACGGGTTGCTTAGGAATATGAAAACTAACAACCTTACAAAAGCAATCAATTTTGGCATGATGAGTAGTTAACCTTAATCAATCACATCAAAGCAAATATCTTTAAAGAGATAAGGTTAACGGTAATGTAATGGTGCCAACTTGAATCAAACAAGATTTTTAAACAACGGATGTAATGAAAGTTTCTCTAGCAGAGTCTCCATAAATAGGTCAAAGTCTAATTTCTCGTAGTCGAGTTCAAGCGTTGGCGCTTGAGCAAGAGAGATAAAGAATGGGTAGAACCGGTATCTAGTAAGGTATAAACTTCGCAAAATTTATAATTAACTAACGTGCTAACCGTTCGGGTTCCTCGTATTTTGATGGAAGTCGCGACAAAGCGCTCTTCGAGAATCGTTGACTTTGACTTTTACGGGACATCCTTTTGAGTCACCATTCCCTGCACTAGGTTTCGATATCGTCTGATCTCGGCGATATGTCCTTCTTTTCCACAATTATAGCATACCTTAAAGCTGTTGTGGGCGGTTTGGTGATATATCCCTCTTTCCGCATTTGTAACATATCTGACCGATGGTCTTTCTCCTCCTTGGAACCCGATTGCCCTTTGGCGGCGCGTCTTCACATAGTGGTTGTTGAATCTCCTCTTTTAAAATCTCCTCCCAACTTCGCTTCTTCTATTTTCATGGCCCACGATTACCACGGAGTGGTTACCGCCTTTGTCCGTATTCTTCTTTCTCCACTTTGGTTATCGTTATTACGATGACTGCTATCTTTGGTATGATCCACGGTTATGGTCCCTCGGTTGAGCGTACTCGTTATCTCGCTCTAACAATTGAGCCTGTTTTGACAACATCTGAATAGAGAAAATTTATGAGAAATGAGATCTTGGCGTATCTGGGTTTCAAACCTCTCGAAACATCCGCGTCATCGTTCCTCATTCTCCACCAAATGAGGTGCAAACACGGATAACTCATGAACTTAAGCCTCGTCTTTGGGACAAATCGTATTATTACTGCTCGATCTAATAAACTCCACTTCCTTCCGTATAGCGAATACTTTCGAGGAAGTACTTGTCATTGAGTTGTTTCTGAAAGCGTCTCCCGCGACATCTTTGAGTCAAATTTGAATGGAGTGCAACTTCCTGATTCCCACCGATGTCTGCCTCGCCACGAACATAAAAAGTAGCGAATGGAACTTTACATTCCTTCGTGCATCCCAGACATCGAATATCTTGGTAATTTGCTTGACCCATGTTTCCGCCGTGATCGGATCGGCTTTTTCCCTTAAATTACGGTGGTCCCGACTCTTTGAAGCTTGCTGGGCTTGTGACCACGGTGAATTACTATCATCTCCTCCACGTATTTTGAACACGAGTCTCCTCGTGCGATTTTGCATGAGCTGCAAAAACTTCTAAACATCCCTCGTTCATCATCTGCTTTCGGTGGTGTTATTCACGGGAGGTACATTGCCGACTGTTGCGTTCTCCTCGTTGTTAAATCTGAGGCATCTCCACGGTCTCATTTACACCACTATTAATATTCTCGATTCGACATTCTCAATTCTTGTCGTAAAAAACAAGGGTTAATTAAGAAATCGATATATCACATAATATCCTATATCTTGACCAACTAACAAATAAGCTTAGGTAGGACACCTTTAGCGAAGGATTTACTCGTCTCTCCCTCTAGTTCTATTCCCGATCTCATGGAGATCGTATCCTAAGCTACGATACCAAGCTGGGCGACCCCAAAATAGGTCCATTCCATCCACCCATTACGAGTGCGCCAATACATGATGCGAAACAACTACTGACTTTATTATCACAACAATAAAGCGTGAGTTTAAATACAAATATTATCTTACAGACAATATTTATACTCAAATAAATCCTCATCACATTTATTGATACATTATTTTACAATAATGGTGAGGACTACTAAACAACTCTCTCTAGAACCTTCATTCCATACCCAGAGCTAGTACTATTTACATTCTAGCCTCCACGAGAAGAAAAATGGAACAACAAGGAAAAGGGTGAGCTCAACTAGCCCGATAAAAGAATGTTATGACTAAGATAATATACAACAAATTATCGTTAGTCTCCAATGAGGGAAAAATCGATAGAATCTGATAGGCAACAAGTTTGGATCAATATTATGCGAAATAATAATTCATAGAAGAGTTACGTAGAGAATGAAATCTACTATAATCTATGAATTTAACGATCCATCATCAATATTTTATCCTGTAACATCAATCGATATTCATCTCAAATCAAATATTCATCTTTACTTTTGCTGAGGCGAAGATATTCATCAATCGGTCGTATTCATCTCAACACTGTTCATCTTTGCACTAAAGGCGAAAGATATTCATCGATCGGTCGTATTCATTTAAACACTGTTCATCTTTTGCACTACGGCCAAAGATATTCATCGATCGGTCGTATTCATTTAAACATTGCTCATCTCATCTTTCGTATTCACACGATTTCTTCATCTTTGCACTCTGGGCCAAAGATATTCTTGAAAAATCATTCATCTTTTGCTCTTCTGGGCCAAAGATATTCAATAATATCATCATTTAAGGCGAGGATGATGAAAATATTTTTTAAAAAGCGAATCCGATGAAACAAAATGACAAGGATTAAGGATTAAGGATTAGTACTTTGTTTTATCCATGTCCAAAATACCTCAAAAATAATCATAGTGGTGTAAAATTCGAGAATGATCAAAACATGGATCTGATCAAAGCTAGTATCCAAAATAGATATTTTAGACGAAAAGAAGAAATTTTATTTTTAGATGAATAGTCTTGAGTATCGTGAATAGTCTTGTATCGTGAATAGTCTTAGTATCGTGAATAGTAACTCAAGCACCAAAAGATAGAAATTCCACAAAAAAATCTTCACGCTTCTTCGTGAATAGTACTAAATGAATAGTAACTTTCGTGAATAGTAACTCATGAATAGTAACTTCGTGAATAGTAACTCATGAATAGTAACCCAGACATGAAAAAGTTCCAAATTTGATAAAAAGTACCAACCAATATTTGACATAATGATATTGAAGAATTAATATCATTTGAGAAAAAAATAACATCCACTTACCTCGAAAGAATCGATTACTTGGAAGGAAGGTCGAAGTGATCTTTGAATGAAACTTATCTTGAACAACAACTCTCAAAGTATCTAAATACTCACAAAATCGCTCGATAATATAGAGAGAAAGAGAAAACTTTGTTTACGGTGTGATTTTCAATTCTAACTTAGCCCTCTATTTATAGGAAAATGTTAGCCGTAAAGCGGACTTGACTTTTGCTACACGATGGCTTTACACTACTATTTACCACCCACCACATTTGAAATAAAATTCAGCACATTTTTCACCAACCACAAGTGGGGCCCACTCAATTCTAAATTTTCCACCAAAATCAATTATAACCCTAATTTAGAATCGGACACCTCTTAAAATTCATAACAAATCATTAGTGCATTTTAACGGTTCAAAATTTGTGGACATATACTCAACTTATGTATGTATAACATACCCAAAAATTACCACAATCAATGGTCGGATTAAAAATTATAACCCATGATATATCTGAAACCCACGATTTGATTTTAATACCTCGATCAGATAAAATCTTGATAAAACACCTCAACATTAATTCCTTCATTAATAACCACATAAATAAATCCATCATTTATATTCATATAAAATAAATATTTCCTTATCATATGAATCGATAATTAATTATTCACAAATAATATTACAGAATCACATTTATAATGACGGTAGTTTTTCCGGGAAGAGGGGCTTTCGATAAGGATCTCTCCTTCTTGGCGGCGCATTAGGTGACCAAACCTCTCCTTAGAGCGAACTTTCTAGACATTGCCAATAATGTTATCTAATAATATTATTCAAATAATATGAATTATTGATCGATAATGGGAAATCTTGTGCGATGACAATTATTGAACAATGATAATATAAAATATCAATATGACAATTATTGAATCGATAAAATAAAATATTGAGCGATAACTCTTGTGAAAATTATTGAGTAGTGCCATCTTACGTAAGATCGATAATTCAACAATCTTGTGCTGATCTGGTGTCTTCTTTGTGCGACCCACACCCGCGTATTCTTTATTTTAAACCATAGGGTATTCAGCGGTCTTAACGGTAACAACTTCTGGCGTTATTTATAACCACCCAAACTTTGTCGTTTTCCTCATCCAATAAGCTTTTCGTTATTATGGGGCCCACATGTAATTGTAAATGCGAATATTCCCAAGCGATGCAATATTCCACGACCAAGCGAATATTCACAAAATATTTTATAACGAATATTCCGACGAAAATTCCCAAACAAAAATGAATATTTTATAACCACTTGCTTATTTTGAAATATTTGCGTATTTAACCCTTAACTATCGTTAATCAAATCGATTAATCAAATCAACCCTTACTTATTTCAAAATAATAAATAAAGGAAATTCCTTTTATTTAAAAAAAATTTGAGGTCTTTTTGTAAAGTCCTTCAAGGAATATTTGTATAAGGGCTTAGTGATAGATCAAATTTGTTAGGTTGATCTAAGCTCTTAATGTATATCATTCTATAAATGAATGTATAGAAAAGAAGATCAAACTTGTTAGGTTGATCTTGAGATGTAATAGATAGGCTTCGAAGAGATCGTAGTGTATCAAGCTGATCAAGATTACAGAAGCCAAGGTAAAACGTAGAGCTTCGAGGATCGTAGTGTGCACCTTTAAGGGCCTCTTCGGAAATCGTAGAGTGGTCCCAACGTTTGCCGAGCCAACTCAGAGATCATAGTGTGCTCTCGAAAACGTAGAGATTGCAAAGTTATCAAGTGAAGATCGTAGTATGAAAGTCTTTAAGAGAAATCGTAGTGCTCTTGTTTCATGGAATCAAACCAAGCACCAAGGTAACAAGACACCACGATTTGGATCGTAGAGTATCATCTGCCGTGTGTTAGAAGCATCGAGCCCTACCTTTTTTGTTTGAAGATATATCTCCAACAAATATGGAATGGGTTTCAAATGTTGAAGTCCCCACCAGTTCCAACGGTACAAAAGATATCCTTAATATGCAACAAAGAAGCGTATTGAAGAAGCTAAGAAAAGTACCATTGGTAAGAGAAAAACACATTTTCAAGTGTTAGGTGAGAAAGCAGTCTGCTGTGTCAGTGGGCTAGAATGCAATTCAGAAGATGTATCATTGTTGTCCCATTAACAATGATACTTGACTAGGGACATTTAAGAGCAATGATACTAATTGTAATTGTGAGACCCCAGCTTTTATGAATAAATATTTAATTTTCTCGAAATAATTTTTTTTAATATTATGGTGTGGATTTGATATAATGTTATAGTTGTGGGTAATATTTATAAATTTTGCAAAGTACGCAAGTTGTTATATAATATTCGATTGGTCGGGGAATATTCTTTTTGATTGGGAGTGTCCGTATGCGACGATCTACAATCATTGGTGGACCCCATGAACGGAATTATTATCGGATTGAGAAAATGACAAAAATATTTTTATGAGAATAACGGCTGAAAGTTTTACTGAATTATCTTGTTGAACTACTTCATAGTAAAAATACGATACGTCTGGCGTCGTTGCATAGTAGCACAGCGGTGATTGACTATTGATACTTATGTGATAAGTCACTCAGTTTTGTTTTATTGGTATTATTAATGTAATAAATGGAAAAGCTTTTATATAAAACAAAAGACTTTTATAAAGTTATTCTATAAATAGAGTATATTATATTCTATTATGTATAGTGTTTTGCATAGTAAAATCTTTTTATATAAAATGAATACTTTTTATAAAGTTATTCTATAAATAGAATATATTATATTTTATTATGCATAGTACTGCGTAGTGTTTTGCGTAGTAAAATCTTTTTATATAAAATGTATACTTCTATAAAGTTATTAGTTTTATTAGATTATAAATAGAATATATTATATTTTATTTAAAAGATTTTGCTTTAAATATGGACCGTCGATTAAAGTAAATCAATCTGGACCATTCATGAGTTAGTTACTATGCGGAGCTTCATTTTTACATAAATAGAAGCTCATTCGTTCATTATTTCTTGCTGAATTCAATCGCAACTCTGCAGAGAGAGAAACTATAGAGATTTCTTCTTCTATAATCTTGAACGTATTTCTTTAGAGTTTAAGAAAGCTTTGAGGCGTAGTACAAGTTTTCTTCGAGTATATCATTGCCCTACCAGTCAGAATACTATTCTTTTACGGTAGGGGATATTATTATTATAATCGTAGGGGATATTATTTGTTGTAATCGTAAGGGATATTATTTGTTGTACTCGTAAGGGGTATTCTTTCTTTCTTATTCGTGAAGAGAACTTCATTATTCCATTCTTTATTATTCTCATTGGAATGACACTCGTATCACGCGGGATACCTTATACTTGGTGAAATTCTTCCATTATTCCATTCTTTATCATTATGTTGGAATAACTTTTGTTTATCGCAATACCGCATACATGGTGAAATTCTTCATTATTCCATTCTTTATTATTACATTGAATATATCCGCCGGTCACATTACGCGACTGGTTCCATTATTTATTATTACAGCCGGAATATCACCTTGCGTGCGCTTACTGCTACTGTTGACTGGTTCCATTATTTATTATTCATTTAACATCATCACATGCGTGCGTTTCTGGGACACGTTCCATTATTTATTATTACGGGGAATAACACATGCCTCGTGCAGATTTATACGCATGGTGAATCCTTCTGTTATTCCATTCTTTATTATTCTGTTGGAATAACTTATATGTGTGGATTACCACATGCATGGTGAATGATCTTTCGTATTCATTCCTTATTAAATTGTGGAAATGATATGTCTACGTGGATTACCGCATGGCGGGCGAAAATCCATTTGTAGTTTCATATATTCTATTATATTTAGTTGGTTAAAGCTTTGGCTTCTATACTCCATAAAATTAGTGGAATATCCTTGATATTGCCCCAAAATTAGGTATACATCACCCATCTTGGGTAGTCGGATACATAGTGCAAAATTTAAATACAACTTACTAATATAAGCATGTCAAGTATACAATCGACATAAAAGCTGTGAGTTTGAATACAAATATTGTCTACTAGATATTATACAAACTTCGAAAGGAGTCCTCATTACAATTATTATCACACTATTTCACGAGAATAGTGAGGACTACTAATCTTATCCTCTGGACCATTACTCCGTTCCCAGACTAAATCCCGGTATATTCTCATTTCACGAAAAAACGGTGAAAGAAAGGGTGAGCTCAACTAGCTCGATGAAATATTATGACTAAGATAATGCGAGAATAAATTATCATTAGCCTACAAACGATGTTAAGCGATAAAATATAATGAACATCAAGTTTAACTACGGTGAACCAACAATCCATTAAAAAAGTCAAGTAGAAAATAAAATCTACTATCTTTTTATGATTTAAAGGTTTTTCATCAACATTATAAATTGAGACTCGACTTTAATAAATATTCCACATCATCGAATCACCCACACTTTTCTGACGAGGATATTCTTTAGTATCACGACCACAATTATTCATGCACTACGGGCCGAGAATATTTGTGTATTCATTAATAGTCATGATCATGCCAACAACATCCATCGATACACTACACTGACCAATGAGACTTTTACCACATCATTTGTAACATTACGGTCGTGATTACATTAGAATAGTCTCTGGTCATAATCATACCAAGTCCATCCCATACTCTACTGAGGCCGAGATGACTTTCAACATAATATAAACATGAGGATGATGACAATGATATAAGAATTCATAAAACAAGTTCAAAATTAATTTATCCGGGAACTAATAACATCAAATTATCGACATGATCTTTGCTTTGTAGAGTAAAATTCAAGAATCTTCGAAGAATATTTCCATGAAAGATCTTTGGATGAAGCGCAAATATCGAGGATATTCCACTAATTTCATGGAGTATAGAAGTCAAAGTTTTAACAGCTTTGGGTATAATAAAGAATGGAATAACAAAAGAAATCACCATAAATGCGATAGGCCCGCACGGCGAGTTATTCAACGAGAATAATAAATAACGGAACCGGTCGGCGTAAAAGCATTCTGAACGGGATATTCAACGAAATAATAAAGAATGGGAACCGGTCCGGCGTAAAACACACGAGACGGGATATTCAACGAATAATAAATAAAAGAATGGAACCGGTCAGGTGTAAAACACACAGACGAGGATGTTCCAACGAATAATAATAAAAGGCGGAACCGGTCAGATGTAAAACACCACAGACGGGATGTTCAAGCAGAATAATAAAGAAATAGAATAATTATTCAACGAATAATAAAGAATGAAAATGTCACCAAGTATAGGGTAAACCACATTATCTGAGTTATTCAATGAGAATAATAAGCGATGGAATAACAACAGTTCTCTTCATGAATAAGAAAGAATAACACCCTTACAGTACAACAAATAATATGAACCTTAGAAGAAGATAAATATTGGAAAAAAATAAGTAGCGAATACTTTTCTTCTTTCTCTCTATAGTTTCTCTCTCTAGAGTTCAATGAATTAAATGAAAATAATGAAGGAATGAGCTTTCTATTTATAGAAAAAGCGAGGGTGGCTCTTGAGTGTATGAAGAAAAATGACTCTTGGTAATATTGAAGAGACAACTACTATTTGCGAAGGGGTAATTAACCTTTGGAACAAGAAAAGCGATTAACTCTTGGTAATATTGAAGGGATAACTACTATTTGCAAAGGGGTAATTACTATTGACGAAGGTAAATACTATTGAAGGTAATTACTATTGACAAAGGTAATTACTATTGACAAAGTAATAATTACTATTCACGAAGGTAATTACTATTGAAGGTAAATACTATTATTGAAGGTAAATCTTATTGATGAAGGTAATTACTATTCACAAAGGTAATTACTATTGTGAAGAGACTCTTAGATGATGACATATGGGCCCCCATAAAATAATCAAACTTACCACAAACGTCTCATAATGAGACTCTTTATATACATCGAGGATTGAATAAATATTACCACAAATCATTTTATTTTTTAATCAACACATTTTTAATCTTTCAACAATTATTAATCATTTATAACTTGTAAATCTCAATTATTGATTAATAATATAACATATTATCTGAGATGATCTTGTGACAATAATTGAATCGATAATATAAGAGATATGATCACGTGATTCTTTGTGCAATAATTGAGTATAGGTAAGTGACTTCTCACGTAAGCATCGATAATCAATCTGGTGTCTTATCTTATCTGACCACAGCGTATTCTTGTACTTTTACTCTTAGGGTAGTTCAGCGGTTTTAACGGTAACACCTCCGTAGTTATTTTTATAGAAAGATAATTTTGTCGTTTTCTAACTACGACAATACTTCCGTTAATGGGGTCCACCATGATTGAGTAGTCGTACGAATATTCCCAAACAAAAAAGAATATTCCCAAAGCCAAGCGAATATTTTATAACAACTTGCTTACTTTGCAAAATTTATAAATATTACCCATGACTATAACATTATATCAAATTTATTCCATAATATTCAAAAATAATATTTATAGAAAATTCATCTTTATTTATAAAAAAATTGGGGTCTTCTGACCTCCCCTTCTTATGAAATTTAAGCCCTCGAAATTAGAGTGCGTACACAGGTATGTCGAAGAGGTAAGGATACCTTGATTTCATTTGATTCTAACTCCCAGTCATTTCCTCGACATCGTGGTTCCTCCACAAAACTTTGACTTGAGGTATAACCTTGGAAGCGTAGAATATGTTCCTTCTTATCAAAATTTGAGCAGGAACCTCTTAAATACGTCAAATCTTCCATTTATTTAAATCCGGTTCTAACTTCGATAATATGGTTGGGTCTTTCACATATTTACGTAACATGGATATGTGAAAAGCGTTATGAACACGAGACATATTTGGCGGTAAAAGCGAGTCTATAGGCCACGATTCCTACTCGATCGAGGATTAAAAATGGGCCAGATGAATCGAGGATTAAGTTTTCCTCTCTTTCCAAATCTTGTAACTCCTTTCCATGGAAGCGACTCTTAACAACACATGATCTCCTATATCGAATTCCGTCCTTTCGATGAAGATCGGCATAACTCTTTATCGATTTTGTGAGGTTTTTATCGTTGTCGGATCGTTTGAATCTTTTTAAATAGTCATACGTACCAACTCCGGTCCCAACAACGTTGCTTCACCCACCTCATCCCGGCATCTTTGGAGAGCGACACTTTCTTCCATCTGGCGCTTGAATGGAGCCATTTTGATACTTGCTTGATAAGCTGTTGTTGTAGGAAAACTCCACCGATGGTAAGAACTTGTCCCAACTCCCTTGAAATCAAGGACCACGAGTCTTAATAGATCTTGAGAGTTTGAATAGTCCTCTCCATTTGTCCGTCCAAATCCGAGGATGATATCTTGAGAGCTAAATCGTGAAAGTCTGTGCCCATAGCTTTTTGCAAACTAACCCCAAAATCGTGAAGTGAATCTTGGGTCTCGATCGAAACTATGGATCTTAGGCATACCATGCGATCTTACAATCTCGTTTATGTACATCTGAGCAAGGCGTTCAAGTGTATAAGTTTCTCGTATCGGTAAGAAATGAAGCGGACTTGGTCGATCTATCAACAATGACCCAAATCGCATCGATGCCTTGAGAAACCTTAGGAAGGCCGTGCTTGAAATCCATGGTAATGTGCTCCCACTTCCATTCTGGAATTTCAAGTGGTTGCAATGGACCTTTTGGTACTTGATGCTCGCTTTAACTTCGTTGACAAGTTAGACACCTTGAGATAAGCAATATTATCTCTCTCTTCGTATTGCTCCACCAAAATGTATGGCGAATATCATGATACATTTGGTACTCCCGAGATGGATTGCAAATGGTGTGTTATGCGCCTCCATCATGATATTATACTTTAAATCGAGGTCGTTAGGAACACAAAGTGCAGGAGTTGACTCGAAGTATTCCTTCTTCATCGATTCTTGCTTGGCGTATAGCACCTTCTTGCACTTTCTTCCTCATCGCATCGAACTCGAGTGCAGTAGCTTGGCGACTTTAACTTTATCGATTAAAGTCGGTTCTACTCTCATATACTCGCTATCATCACATGCGTCCACAGAGTCTTTAACTCTATCTCCATCCTTTGCAAGTCACTGAAAATGGGCCTTTGCGTTGACAATATCGCTTTTCGTGCTTGCATATGATCTTACCTTTCGATCGTCGTCTACCACGTTAAACTTTTCGGGATGGTATTGGATGGTATGATCATAATCTTTCAACAGATTCAAGCCAGCGTCGTTGTCGCGTGTTGAGTTCCTTTTGAGTGAAGAAATATTTGAGGCTTTTATGATCAGTAAAGATCTCCACTTTCTCCCCATCTGAGTAATGCCTCCAAATTTTAAGTCTGAAGACAATAGTTTGACTCTAGATCATGAGTAGGATAATTCCTCTCATATTCTTTGAGTTGTCGCGAGGCATAAACTATAACTTTTCCATGTTGCATGAGAACACATCCCAACCCTTTGCCGAAGCATCACATAGATGACAAATCCCTCAAGGCGGATGGTATTGTCGAGCAGTCTTTGAAATAAGTCTCCTCTTGAGTTCTTGAAAACTCTTCTCACATTCTTCGCTCCAATAGAACTTTGTATCTTTTGAAGTCAATTTGAGTCGATGGAGTAGCGATTAGAAAAATCCTTCCACGAATCTCCGATAATAACCCATTAAGCAAGAAAGCTACGTGCTTGATCATTTGATTTAGGTTGTTCCCGACTTTGAATAGCTTGATCTTTCTTTGGGTCAGCGGATATTCCATGACTTGATACCACGTGCCCAAGGAATGCTACTTCTTCAACGAACTTCGCATTTCTTCAACTTGGCATAAAGCTTATATTCACGAAGCTTTTGGAGTGTCGACCTCAAGTGTTGCTCATGATCTTCACGGCTTTTGGAATAAATAAGGATGTCATCAATAAAGGCGACCACAAAGTGATCTAAATATTCCTTGAATACTCGGTTCATCATATCCATGAAGGCGGGGGAGCATTAGTCGATCAAAAGGACATGACTAGGAATTCATAATGCCGTCTGGAGTTACGGCGGCGTCTTTGGAATGTCGGTAGTTCAATCTTCAATTGGTGATATCAGGAACGAAGATCGATCTTTGAAAAGAATTTGGCTCCTTACAAGTTGGTCAAACAGGTCATCAATACGTGGCAATGGATACCTATTTTTGATGGTGACATGATTGACTCCAGATAATCAATACAAAATCGCATACTCCCATCTTTCTTCTTCACGAATAGAAGAGGAGCACCCCGAGGAGAAGTACTAGGGCGAATAAAGCCCGATGTCTAACAATTCCTGCGGTTGGGTCTTTAACTCACGAAGTTCAATAGGAGCCATTCGATATGGGGCTTTGGAAATAGGTTTTGTCTGGGGGTTCAAAGTCGATACAAAATTCAATTTCACGCTCTGAGGGGTAGGCGGGAAGTTCTTGAGGGAATCGTCGGAAATTTATTAACAATAGAAATATCGTTCAAAAGCGGCGTATTTTTGTTTAAATCGTGACATGAGCTAAGAAAGCTTGACATCCGTTTTTCAAGCGAATAGCTTTATGGCTTGAGATGGCCGTGATTGATTTTAATGGTTTGGTCGTTTGAATTAGCATAATAGGTTGATTAGGAATATGAAAGCTAACACGCTTACGAAAATAATCAATTTTTGCATGATAAGTAGTTAACCAATCAATCCCTAGAATCACGTCAAATCTGAAGTATTTTTAATGAAATAAGATCGACGGGTAATGTGAGGTGCAGATTTGAACCAAACAAGACTTATAAGCGAGTGGATGTAATGAAGGTTTCTCCCGGCGGAGTTTCCACGAGATAAGTCGAAGTCTAATTTCTCGGTCAAAATTTAATCGATGGCGCAAGTAGGAGAAATAAAGAAATGGGTAGAACAGGTATCAAATAAAGTATAGACTTCATTAGAGTTTATGATAAGCTTACGTGATGACCTCATTCGGGTTCCTTGCTCTCTCTAGGAGTCATGAAAAAGCTCTCTCCCTTGCCTCTGGGTTTTGACTTTTCTAGGCGGCCTTTGGTGCCTCCATCCTAGTTGAATTTGTCTTGATGGCAAAAATCGAGCTAAGTGACCTTCTCTTCCACAATTATAACATGCTTTGGATGGCGTGGCGCGTTTGGATTTGATGATGTGTCCCTCTCTCTCGCATTTGAAGCATATGATAGGTGGTCTTTCTCCTTCCTTAACAACGGGTCTTGGTCTTGATCTCTTTCATCATTGTTGAATCTCCTTTTCTTGAAATGTCCATTCTTATTGTTTTGGCCACGATTACCAAAAGTGGTTACCATATCGCTTTGATTCCCTCCACGCTTGTTGTCATAAACCGATGATGACTACTCTCATTTGGTATTATAATTTTGTCGGTTCTCTCTTTTTAGTTGCGTTGACTCGTTATCGCGCTCCACTAAGCGAGCCCTATTTACAACATCTGAATACAAACCACGGTTTATGAGAAATAAGATGTTGGCGTATCTCGACTTCAAACCTCTTAAAACATTAGCGCCATTCTCTCTTCATTATCCACCAAGTGGGGCCTGAATAGTGATAACTCATAAATTTTGCCTCGTATTGCGACACGGTCATATTGTTTTGTTCGAACTTGATAAACTCCACCTCCTTCATGTATGGCGAATACTTTCGGGAAAGTATTTGTCGTTGAAACGACTCTGGAACTTCTCCCAAGATATCTTGATCTGGCGAGGTTGAGTCGTTTCTGGATTCCCACCGATGTCTGCCTCTCCGCGCATGACATAAAAGCGGCGAAGGGAACCTTTTGCTCCTCGGAGCATCCCAAGACATCAAATATCTTGGTAATCTGCTTTATCCATGCTTAGCGAAAGTGGTTTTGGCTCTCCTTAAACTCGGTGGTCCCGGCTCCTTGAATTGTTTAGCGGTGGCCTTGAGAGTTTCGTGTGTTCCACCTACGTTTTGGGCGAGTCGCTCTCTACTTTCTTTGTTGCATAAATTACATAAAGCCTCTGAACATTTGATCATTCATCATTTGGTCGGTGTTGTTGTTTGCGTGAGGATTATCGCCTTCTGATGCATTTATCCACGATTATTGATATGTGGTGAATCAGCGATCGCTTTGTGCTCCATTCTTATTCTCAACATTCTCGGATGTCATTTTTAGAATCTTGCCACAAAACAAAAGGTTAATTGACATATAACAAATTATCCTATATTACGGCCAGCCAATAAAATAGCACATAAACTTAGGTAGGTTATCTAGCGAAGGTATTCCCGTCTCTCCCCTCCTAGTACTATTCTCACATCTTAGCGAGGATCGTATCCTAAGCTACGATACCAACTATGGCGCCCCCAAAATTAGGTATACATCACCCGTCTTGGGTAGTCGGAATCGTAGTCTGAATTTAAATACAACTTACTAATATAAGCGCAAATGTATGCAATCATGACATAAAGCTGTGAGTTTGAATACAAATATTGTCTACTAGATATTATACAAACTCAAAAAGAGTCCTCATTACAATTATTATCACACTTATTTCACGAATAGTGAGGACTTTACTAATGTTATCCTCTGGACCATTACTCCGTTCCCAGGCTAAGTCCCGGCTATATTCTCATTTCACGAAGAGAACGGTGAAAGAAAGGGTGAGCTCAACTAGCTCGATAAAAATATTATGACTAAGATAATGCGAATAAATTATCATTAGCCTCTGACAACGATGTTAAAGCGATAAAATATAATGAACATCAAGTTTAACTACGGTAGAAACCAACAATCCATTAAAAAGTCAGTAGAAAATAAAATCTACTATCTTTTATGATTTAAAGGTTTTTCATCAACATTATAAATTTGAGACTCGACTTTAATAAATATTCCACATCATCGAATCACCCCTGCACTCTGACGAGGATATTCTTTAGTATCACGACCACAATTATTCATGCACTTCTGGGCGAGAATATTTGTGTATTCATTAATAGTCATGATCATACCAACAAGCCAACAATCGATACATCAATGAGGGATACTATCACCATCATTTGAGGACTTTTACCACATCATTTGTAACATTACTCTGTCATGATTACTTTTCATAATCTCATTTGAACATTACGGTAATCATACCAAGTCCATCATACTCATACTGAGGCCCAGATGACTTTCAACATAATATAAACATGAGGATGATGACAATGATATAAGAATTCAATAAAACAAGTTCAAGAATTAATTTATCCGAGGAACTAATAACATCAAATTATCGACGTGATCTTTGCTTTGTAGAGTAAAATTCAAGAATGATTAGAAGAATATTTCCATGAAAGGATCTTTGGATGAAGCGCAAATATCGAGGATATTCCACTAATTTCATGGAGTATAGAAGTCAAAGTTTTAACCAATGGTATAATAAAAAATGGAATAACAAAAGAAATCACCATGCAATGCGATAGAAATTGCGGTAGGTTATTCCAACGAATAATAATAACGGAACCGAATAAATAAATAACGGATGTTCAAAATGAATAATAAAAGAAAACCCGGTCCGTGTAAAACACACGAATAGGATATTCAAACGAATAATAAAGATGGAACCGAATAAAAAATGAATGGATGTTCCAACGAGAGAATAATAAAGAGCGGAACCGGTCCGATGTAAAACACAGCGAGGATGTTCCAACGAGAATAATAATAAAAGGCGGAAATTCAATAAAGTGTTCAACAGAATAATAAAGAATGGAACCGGTCCGGTGTAAAACACACGAGACGGGATATTTCAACGAGAATAATAAAAGAAACCAGTGCGGGTGTAAAAAACACAGAGCGGGATGTTCAACGGAATAATAATAAAGCGGAACCGGAATATCCTGGGTGTAAAACACAGAGACGGGGATGTTCCAACGAATAATAAAGATGGAATAATAGAAGAATGTCACCAAGTATAGGGTATTAAGCCATTATACGGAGTTATTCCAACGAGAATAATAAGCAATGGAATAACAACGTTCTCTTCATGAATAAGAAAGAATAACACCCCTTACGAGTACAACAAATAATATTCCTACCTTAGAAGAATGAATATTGGAAAAGTGAAGTAGCGATAATACTTTTCTTTCTCTCTATAGTTTCTCTCTACAGAGTTTGAATGAATTAAGTAAGAAATAATGAAGGAATGAGCTTTCTATTTATAGAAAAGCGAGGGTGGCTCTTGAGTGTTATGAAGAATTGAAAATGACTCTTGGTAATATTGAAGAGATAACTACTATTTCTGCGAAGGGGTAATTAACCTTTGAAACATAGAAGAAGCGGTTAACTCTTGGTAATATTGAAGGGACAACTACTATTTGCGAAGGGGTAATTACTTGAAGGTAAATACTTTGTAATTATTTACGAAGGTAAATACTATTGACAAAATTCTTATTTAAATAATATTGAAGAAGGTAATTACTATTCACAAAGGTAATTACTATTCACAAAGGTAATTACTATTGACGAAGGTAAATCTTATTGATGAAGGTAATTACTATTCACAAAGGTAATTACTATTGTGAAGAGACTCTTAGATGATGACATATGGGCCCCCCATAAAATAATCAAACTTACCACAAACGTCTCATAATGGACTCTTTATATACATCAAGGATTGAATAAATATTACCACAAATCATTTTATTTTTTAATCAACACATTTTTAATCTTTCAACAATTATTAATCATTTATAACTTCTCAATCTCGATTAATAATATAACATATTATCTGAGATGATCTTGTGACAATAATTGAATCAATAATATAAGAGATATGATCACGTGATTCTTGTAGCAATAATTGAGTATAGCTAAGTGACTTCTCACGTAAGCATCGATAATCAATACAGTGTCTTCTTATCTGACCACGCGTATTCTTTGTACTTTTTTACCATAGGGTAGTTCAGCGGTTTTAACGGTAACACCTCCGTAGTTATTTTTATAGAAAGATAATTTTGTCGTTTTTTAAACTACGACAATACTTAGATTAATGGGGTCCACTTTGATGATTGAGCCGTCGTCTGAATATTCCCCAACAAAAAGAATATTCCCACCAAACGAATATTTTATAACAACTTGCTTACTTTGCAAAATTTATAAATATTACCTGAACTATAACATTATATCAAATTTAATCCATAATATTCAAAAATAATATTTATAGAAAATTCATCTTTATTTATAAAAAGCGGGGTCTTACATTGTTATCATCCTCATGTTTATATTGTGATGAAAGTCATCTTTGGCTTACGTGCATAGATGGACTTGGTATGATTATGAGCGAGGATTATTCGGTATAATCATGACCATAATATTACAAATGATGTGGAAAAAAGTCCTCGTTAGTGCAGTAGTGCATTGATGGAAAGTTTTTGGTATGATTATGGCTATGGATTCTCTTCGGCCAAGGGTGCAAAGATGAATTATTTTATGGCATGATCAGGACCATTGATGAATACACAAATATTCTTGGCCCGTAGTGCATGGATAATTGTGGTCGTGATACTAAAGAATATCCTTGGCCGTAGTGCATGGGTGATTCGATGATGTGGATTATTTATTAAGTCGAGTCCCGATAAAAAGTAATGAAAAACCTTTTAAATCATAGAAGATAATAGATTTTATTCTCTACTTGACTCTTCTAATGGATTGCTTGTTCGCTATGCAGTTAAACTTGATGTTTGTTATATTTTATCAGTTTAACATCGTTGAAGGCTAACGATAAATTATTCTGTATTATCTTAGTCATAATATTTCTTACTGGGCTAGTTGAGCTCACTCTTTTGCTTTCATTGTTCTCTTCAGAAAATGAGAACGTAGCAGGGACTAGTCGGGGAAACAGAGTGATGGTCATAGATGGTGCATTAGTAGTCCTCACTATTCTGTGAAATAGTGTGATAATAAATGTAATAAGGACCCCATTGAGTTTGTATATTGTCTAGATGACAATATTTGTATTAAACTCACAGCATATGTTTAGTCATATTTTACACGACTGTTGTATAATTAAGTTGTATTTGAATTTTGTACCATGTATTTGGCGACTCAAGATGGGTGATGTATACCAATTTTTGGGGCGTCACAGTAATTACATAATCTCATGTTCAAGTCACATACTTGAAGCTATATAATTTGTATCATTATTCTAAGAACTTTTATTATGCTAACATTTATATAACGTTGTAAATAAAACCATAATAAAATAATTCATTTATTCAATCCAATATAATATTAAAATGTTAAGTAATTATATCAAATAATTGGCCTCTAGGGCATAAACTCTAACACAACATTTGAACTTGACCCCTTAGAAATTAGATTTTGACTTATCTGTTGAAACTTCGTTAGGAGAAACCTTTATTACATCCACTGTTTATAAATCTTACTTGATTCAAGTTGGCACCATCACATTACCTGTTGATTTTATCTCTTTAAAGATACTTGCATTTGATGTGATTTTTTAGGGATTGATTGGTTAACTACTCATCATGCCAAAATTAATTGTTTTCGTAAGGTTGTTAGTTTTCATATTCCTAACCAACCTGTTATGCGAATTCAAGCAACAAAACCACTAAAGTCAATAACTGTCATATCAAGCCATAAAGCCATTCGTTTATTGAAAAACGAATGTCAAGCTTTCTTAGCCCATGTCGTGGATTTAAACAAAAATACGTCAGATTTGAATGGTATTTATGTTGTTAATGAATTTCATGACGTATTTCCTGAAGAACTTTCTGGCCTACCCCCAGAGTGTGATATCGAATTTTGTATTGAACTTGAACCCGATACAAAACCCATCAAAGTACAAAAATGTCAAACGCATTTAATGCTTCAACGGATGGATCAAACGGATAGATTTCAAGATCACATATATGCAAAAGATATGCAGATGAGAGAAGCAAGCAAGTATTGAACAAAACGCACAAGAACACTCAACGCTCAACTCTACGATCTGAGAAAAAGAAAAGCTTGCTCAGCTACTCAGTTCTTTCGAACAAGTGCTTAACAGCAACTGAGTAGCAACCATCAAGAACTCAATAACTATCAATCAACTGAAGTAAGAGTTCCAAGTCAGAAGGACTTAAAGAGTTCTAAGTGTACTGTAAAGAGCCAAGTCTGCTCGACTTGAAATATTCCGTTCTTTATTATTACTGCCGAATATATCACATCGCTGCGTTTACCGGACTGGTTCCATTAATTATTATTCTATTAGGAATAACCTATAAATGCGTCTATCGCATTTACATGGTGAAATTCTTCATTATTCCATTCTTTATTATTATGTTGGAATAACATGTACATGCGCAATCTTTATGCATGGTGAAATTCTTTTATTATTCCATTCTTTATTATTATGTTGGAAAAACACATACATCACAATCTCTTGCATACATGGTGAAATTCTTTTATTATTCCATTCTTTATTATCTTTTCATTGGTTATTGGTTTTACAAATGTATGTCTTTGGCCCATAAGTGCAAATATGATATGTTGTTGAATATCTTTGGCTGTGGTGCAAAGATGATCATTTGTTTGATAGCTTTGACCAGTAGTGCGAAGATGGACGGTGTATGACATGATCATGACCACTAGTGATACTTAACGAATATCCTTGGTAGTAGTGCATGGATAATTCAATGATGTGATTGGCATGATCATGACCATTAGTTAACGAGTTGAATGTCTTTGGTACGTAGTGCAATTGACATCTGATTGATTGGTATGATCATGACCATTGGTTTTATAGTTGAATATCATTGGTAGTAGTCTGAAGATGAACAATGATTAGTATGATCATTGTTATTACATTTGAATATCTTCACCATTAGGGTAAGGATGTTGAGTAAGCGTTCTATTAAGCCTTTGTGGCAAGAAGGAACTGTTAATTCACATTATTATAAATATGAATTGTGAATTTAAGTAATATCTTTGGTGGTTCAGGTGAAGACAAGTGATGAAAGTTCTATTGAAAGTAGTATGCACACAAGCCAATCATGTTTGATGATAAAGCATATACTTTGTAACAATCTTATTCATTTATTAATAAAAAGTATTAATTTATTAAAGGCTTTTAATTATCTACATGATGCTGTTTTATAATATGTGATAAACCCATAGTTTTAAGCAATGCTTTTAGAAAAATGATGATGATCATTCTAATGAGATCTAAATTCTTAGAAAGCTTAAAACTAAAATAGTTCCCAATCGTTGGATTACTAAATTGGGATTAGTTAATCCGGATAGATTGGTACATACGTTGTTTGCTCATTGGATGAGGATGATTGATCTCATGATCATTTGTGTGGAGACACTAAAGCAAGTATGTAGGTGCTTATTAGAGAATAAGTTCATTTGAGCGTTGGCTCGCTAAGGAATACCTAATGGAGTTTTACTTGCTGTCGATAGGAATTCTGTAGTGATAGTAAGACAAGTGATCCTTGGACTTGAGATCATCATAGTATCTTGTATATGATGAGTTATACTTTGACTTATTCCTAAGACCCTTAGGGTATATCAAAGTGTATGCTTGGGTATAATAAGTTGTACATGGAGATAATGTATGATCGATAAAGAATCTACCACTTCTATTAAAAGAAGAGAATGTCTATGTGATTTGATAAATGACAACCCAAGTAGTCCTTGGCTAAAGCGAATGAAATTAGAAAGGAGTTTCTAATTTGCATTATTTGGAGTTGTGCATTTAAGAGTCGAAATACATATAATTAAATAAAATAAGACTTGACAGTAATTTCCATGCTTTATATTTAATTGGGACATTGTATGGTGGAAGGATTGAATTGTATGGTAACTATTTACTCAAAGGTTCTTTTATGATTAATGTTGAAATCTATATTATCACGGAAAGTCGTTGATCATTAGGAAGGCTTATCCTATTGTAGAATAAATATTATTTATTTAAATAAATTAATTGTTTAATTTATTTATTTAAATAAGATTAGAATTGTTCTAATTGATTTATTCACAACCAGGTTTAATATGGAGAACCTAAAGGGTCACACCATAAAAGGAAGAATAATTATTTAAGAAGTTAATGGCATAATCGTAATAATATGTTAAGTATATTTAATTTAATCTATGGTGATAGAATAAATTAAATAGCTTAATATTATTATTTAATATTTTAGAAATATTAAATATAAATTAATAAGAGGAGTCTTATTAATATTATTATAATTATTATTATTTTAATTTCTAAAGAGTTTAGAAATTAATTTAATATAAGTACTCTCATTTATTCCTAATAGGATTAGGAGGGAAAATTAATTAAAGGAGTTTAATTAATTATCCCTAATAAGATTAGGGAACCCATTTAATTAAAAGAGTTTAATTAAATAATACCTTATTTTAATAGGGTTGCTTGATATCTTTATAAGAGGAGTCTTATATTAGATATTAAGACTACGTAATAATTCCAAGGGTTGGAGAGTACGCTTCTTTTTCTATAGAGATAGAGAAACTAGGGTTTAGCCAACCACCCATCTTCTTGAATCTTTCTTCTTCCTTGGTGGATCACCTCTAGAGGCCAAACACTTGGGTGGCTAACGTTGATCAAAGGAAGGAACCAAACCCGGTGGATTCAAGTTGAGCGAAAAAAGGATTGGAGGTGAACTTGTACCTGAGGAAGCTCGATCTTCAAGGGTATGATTCTTATTCATTATCTTTTTCGTTTAATTAATAATTGTGCATAAAGGGTGATCCGGGTATATGGTTTGTAAAAATTTTAAACTCTGATTTTTACACGTTTCCGCTTATTTTTGCAATATGATTGCGTTCTTGAATATTACAAACCTAACAGTGGCATCAGAGCCAAATCTTTATGCGAATTATTAATTGTTTTAATTTGATATGTATATTGATATGTGTTTAGAATAATTTAATTGGACATAATTATGTTGTATAAAAATTATTTTAAAAAAAAACATAATTAATTTCCAAAAAACTGTTTTTTGGATTTTTGTTCGCTGATATCCGCGTGGTTCGTTTTATTTTCCAAAGCTTGATCCTGTTAGGGTCTCCACTTTCCCATTTAATATATATAACAGTTATATATTCTTAATTCTTAAAGGATTTGTAGGAGATCTCATTCCCACGGATTGTTACATGATTACTTGGGCATATATATGATTACATGCTTCAGGTGTTTTTTTTTTTTAAAAAAAAAAAAGGTTACAAGTAATCATGCTGCAGAATTCACCATAAAAGGGGAATCACGTAAAACACGTGAATGTGAATCAAGACCTATGATTATATATATATATATATATATATATATATATATATATATATTATATTCTCAATTATCTTATAATTAAAATAAAAAAATTTATTTTAATCTTAAAATAAAGGTTTATTTTAATATTAAAATAAAATAATTTATTTTAATTTTAAAATTGGATTTCATGCTAACTAATTAGAGTTGGAATTGGATTCCATGATAACTAATTGGAGTTAAAATTGGATTCCATGTTTCCTTAAATAAAAGAGTTTATTTAGATATGAAATAAGATTTCATATTATTCAAAATAAAAGAGTTTATTTGTAAATAGGAAAAGAGAATCCTAATTTCCTTAAATAAAGGAGTTTATTTATATATGAAATAAGATTTCATATTATTCAAAATAAAAGAGTTTATTTGTGAATAGGAAAAAAAATTTGTGTTTTCTTTTATAAAGGAGTTTTTTTTTACATGGAATTGGATTCCATGATTAATTAAAATAAAGGAGTTTATTTTGATTAAAGATTTTGATTAAAATAAAATAATTTATTTTATTCAAAATTGGATAAATTAAAATAAAATAGTTTTATTTTGATTTAAATTTGGATTAAAATAAAAGAGTTTATTTTGATTCAAAATTAGATTTTATACTAACTAAATTTGCCCATTAAATGATATCAATATATATATATATAATGTTTATTATTCATGAGATGAATGTTATTTATTGATGCATATGATGATGTGTATGATAATAAATGGGATTGAGTATGGACTATTGACTAATGTGATTGGATTTTATTTTAGTTGGATGCATGAATGTATGGGTTTTATTAAATGAGGTCTGCGTACCTCGTCTTCTCTATTTTTCTTAATGTAAATTCTATCTCTCTCTCCTATGTACTTCCCTTTTATTTCACGATCAAGGTTTCTATTTATTTTAAATAGTTTTGTAATAGAAATAGTTAGAATTATTTTGAAGAATTGGAGATCAAGGGACAAGAAGCGCATGAAGATCCGTTTGTAATGGAGCCCGGGTTTAAATGTAATAGTTATATTTAAATATTAATTCTTGCACCCCTAGGGTTTGACCTTTTGGTTCACTTGGTGGCTCTAGTGAACCAAACTAGAATAAAGTCCATAATCAATCCGGGTAGAATATAGTATTCTATATGTGCATGCTTATACTATATATATTATATATTATGCAAACATGCTTCGCATGTTCATTAATATGACGTGTATTTTATATATATATATATATATATGTGCATGCGTGCTAAACAAGATGAGATAAATTAATAACAAACCCCTCATTTTTTTTATATATTAAGTCCCAAGCGTTCAAAGATTTTTGGAATATCGAACGTCGCCTTTTAGCATAATAAAATTAATAGAGTATTAAATATTTAATATGAGTTTGTTGTGTCACCACAAGGCAAGTATTAAGTATTTAAGATGTTAATTTATCACATTTGATGCTTATAAAGAAAATTGAACAATATTATTTTGTTGTGTCACCACAAGGATGATATTTTTCTTTTTTGAATATATGGAGTGCTAGGTTGGACTTAACTTGGATAATTTTGATTCGGATGTGCCACCACTTGATCAAAATAATCTAAGAGGCAAAACACAAGGAGTTGCATAGTTGATGTAAGTGACAAGAGTTGTCTACCTATTTATTTATATATAGTTTGTTGTGTCACCACAAGGCTATATACATTTGAAATGGGATCCTTATTCTCACTAGCAGATCTTTAATTAGATTTTGTCGAACTATATATATTGAGGGTAATATAGTTTGAAGAAAAATAGTGGGAGATACCAATTTAAAACAAGACCTAAATTATTTTGGTAATTAATAAAAGAATGTATGTTAAAATGTTTTTAATTACAAATTCATTTACAGAATTTTACAATGTCTAAAATTACTATCACTGCGAAGCATATTAGATGCTAAATTAACCGCAATCAATTAAACGGATTGGTTAAGGAATTTGAGAATAGTTCTCATAGCTGAAAAGCTATCTTATGTCCTTAATACGCCTATCCCTGCAATGGTTGCAGACAATGCCTCTGAGGAAGAAATTGCTACTTTTAGAAAGTGGCAAGATGATGCATAGTTGGCTCAATGCATCATGCTCACATCCATGAGTAACGAGCTTCAGCGTCGGCATGAAACTATGGACGCTCCTACTATATTCCTGAACATCAAGTAGTTGATGGTGAGGAAAGTGGGATCCGATAGATATCGATATCTAAGGAGCTCTTCCGATCTAGAATGACCGGTGACACTACAAAGATGCATATAAAAGTCCTTAACATTATCAATTTGATTGATCAATTAGAATGACGAAGTTTTGTCATGGATGGAGAGTTGAGCCAAGATTTGATCTTGCACTCACTCTCGGGACTCCTTTCACAATTGTTGTGAATTTTTATATGAACAAGCTAGATATCAGCCTCGCTGATTTGCTTAACATATTGAAAAATGTTGAGAGTCACTTTCCAACCAAGAAAGATCAAGTCTTACTAGTAGGGGCCAAAGGATCTTCTAAAAAGAAGAACGATTCAAAGAAGGTAAATGAAAGGCGTAAACAAATGATAATAAGAATAAAAGCGATACGGATATAGCAAGGAGTTTGCTTCCACCGCAATAAGCCCGACATGGAAAGAAAGCGCAAGAAGCATCTTGCGTAGGCTAACCAAAGAAGCTTAGTGAAGTTTTGGTTACAAATACAAATTTGTTCATGATTTAAAATAATTTTTTCTTTAAGTCAAGGTTCTACTTGGGTATTGGATACTGACTTTGGTTATCATAAATATAGATTTATGAAGGGACCAAGAAGAAGTAGAAAGTTAAACAAAGATAAGTAATCCTATATGTGGAAAATGAAGCAAAGGTTCTTTGCATTAGCTATAGAAACTTATAGTTTAGCATCGCCACGGCAAATCTATTAAGTCAATAAGTTGTTATTGTATTCCAATTCTTGTTAGAAACATTATTTCCATTTTATTGTTGGACAATAAAATTTTTGGTATTATAATTAAGAACAATTGTTGTTCTATTTATAATAATAATGTTTTAGTATAGAACCGAAAGATTACTTAATGGATTTTGTATACTTGACTTAAGTGAAAAATTATTTTGTAAATTGAACAAACTAGTATAAGAAAAGGAGATGATCATTCAAAGAGTTGAATGTATGTATTTGTTGAAATACAAGTGTGAATTATTTGAAAGGTTCAAAGAATTGAGAAGTGAAACAAATTGGCAAAAGTATTAAGATTCTTTGATTATATCAAGGAATAAATACTTGTGCAATAAGTTTCTAGATCATCTCAAATGGTTTTTCCATAATGGACACCTCATGATATGTAATAATTGATTGATGTATCTCGAAAGGAAAAATCATACCTTGTTGAACATGGTATGCGATTCATAATGATTTTACCGACATTCCAAAGATCCTTCAGGATCATGTCCTAGAAATGGTCGCATATCTACGAAAAGGTAACCTCAAAATCCAAATTTCAAGACTCCATAAAAGTTATGGATGGGAAGGATTCCTAATCTTAAGTATGTTAAGATAAGGGGTTGTCCACTTATGTGAAAAGGTTTGAAGGATAAGCTTGGGACAAGATTTGACATGTACAGATTGTGGGACATCCTAAAGTAAGTTTAGGGTATATGTTCTATAATTCTACTTAGCAAAAGGTGTTTGTTACGAAACACGTACGCCTTCTAAGATAAAGGTGTTTATCATTAAAAGGGGCTAGTGGGAGGATAATAGATCTTGAAGAGTTCAAGAACCACAAAACACTATAAGTCAAATAAGAGGAACTCAGTAGATAGACCTATTGTACCACAAACCAATCAAATCTGAAATAGTCTTCAAGATACCTAGGAGGTATGGATTCATCATGGATGATGATGATGAGGTACGATCATAGAAGATGATGATCCAGAGTTACATACGATGAGGTAAGAGTTTTAGTGTGTACAAAAGGGTCAGTGGGAGCGTCTTGAAATTTCTAGTATTATATGTTGATATACTACGGATGAGGAATTACATACCAATGCTACAATCAGTAAAGATAAAGTTGTCTAAACATTTCTCCATGAATGATTTGGGAAGAGTATCTTAATTGGGGATAAAATCTATATAGATAGATTTAAAAGGATGCTCAACTTAACCCAAGGAACGTATATTTATTTGATGTTAAAGTCGTTTAGCATGGAAAACTCCAAGAGATGTCTCATGTTGATGAGCTATGGAGTGTATCTCTCTTTATAGTCCCCACGGACTCCTAAAAAGAGAGATCGCATGAGTGACTATCATGTATGCAATGAAATATACAAGATCTAATGATTGATCGATCATATTCTGGAGAAGATCACTGTAAGACAGTGAAAAACATCTTAAAGTTCTTAATCGGCACTAAGGATGTGAGCATACATGGTGGGTCTGAATTAAAACTAGAGGGCTTTACAGACTCAAGTTTTTCAAACAAACCAAGCCGACCGAAAATCCACTTTAAGGTAAAGTGTTACCTTGAATAGTGGTGTAGTGAATTTGAAAGGTTCCAAATAGCAAAAGGTTGCTGGTTTAATGATAAAGACAAAGTATATAGCTGTAAATGAAGCCGCAAGTTGATTGTTTGGATGATAAGTTCATTACGTAAACTAGGAATAGTTCTAAGTCTCATCTTGGATCTAAACATGTGTTGTAGCACTTTCATTTGATTATAGGAATCATTGAAAGATGGGAAATCACTATAGAGATAGTGAACTCTCAAAAACAACATTACATATCCATTAACTAAAGCTTATCCAAAAGCAGGATAATAGTCACTTAGAGAAGAAGAGAGTAGAGATACCTGACGATTGACTTTAGTGCAAGTGGGAGATTGAAAGTAGTATGCACACAAGCCAATCATGTTTGATGATAAAGCATATACTTTGTAACAATCTTATTCATTTATTAATAAAAAGTATTAATTTATTAAAGGCTTTTAATTATCTACATGATGTCGCTTTTATAATATGTGATAAACCCATAGTTTTAAGCAATGCTTTTAGAATAATGATGATGATCATTCTAATGAGATCTAAATTCTTAGAAAGCTTAAAACTAAAATAGTTCCCAATGGTTGGATTACTAAATCGGGATTAGTTAATCCAGATAGATTGGTACATACGTTGCTTGCTCATTGGATGAGGATGATTGATCTCATGATCATTTGTGTGGAAACACTAAAGCAAGTATGTAGGTGCTTATTAGAGAATAAGTTCATTGAACGTTGGCTCGCTAAGGAATACCTAATGGAGTTTTACTTGCACCGTCAATAAGAATTCTGTAGTGATAGTAGTCAAGTGATCCTTGGACTTGAGATCATCATAGTATCTTGTGTATGATGAGTTATACTTTGACTTATTCCTTAAGACCCTTAGGGTATATCAAAGGGTATGCTTGGGTATAATAAGTTGTACATAGAGATAATGTATGATCAATAAAGAATCTACCACTTCTATTAAAAGAAGAGAATGTCCTATGTGATTTGATAAATGACAACCCAAGAGTCCTTGGCGGGCGTAATGAAATTAGAAAGGAGTTTCTAATTTGCATTATTTGAGTTGTGCATTTAAGAGTCGAAATACATATAATTAAATAAAATAAGACTTGTGATGAATTCCATGCCTTATATTTAATTGGGACATTGTATGGTGGAAGGATTGAATTGTACGATAACTATTTACTCAAAGGTTCTTTTATGATTAATGTTGAAATCTATATTATCCGGAAAGTCGTTGATCGCTAGGGAGGCTTATCCCTATTGTAGAATAAATATTATTTATTTAAATAAATTAATTGTTTAATTTATTTATTTAAATAAGATTAGAATTGTTCTAATTGATTTATTCACAACCTAGGTTTAATATGGAGAACCTAAAGGGTCACACCATGAAAGGAAAAATAATTATTTAAGAAGTTAATGGCATAATCAATAATAATATATTAAGTATATTTAATTTAATCTATGGTGATAGAATAAATTAAATAGCTTAATATTTATTATTTAATATTTTAGAAATATTAAATATAAATTAATAAGAGGAGTCTTATTAATATTATTACAATTATTATTATTTTAATTTCTAAAAGAGTTTAGGAATTAATTTAATATAAGTACTCTCATTTATTCCTAATAGGATTAGGAGGGAAAATTAATTAAAGGAGTTTAATTAATTATCCCTAATAAGATTAGGGAGCCCATTTAATTAAAAGAGTTTAATTAAGTAATACCTTATTTTAATAGGGTTGCTTGATATCTTTATAAGGAGTCTTATATTAGATATTAAGACTACGTAATAATTCCAAGGGTTGGAGAGTACGCTTCTTTTTCTATAGAGATAGAAAAACTAGGGTTTAGCCAACCACCCATCTTCTTGAATCTTTCTTCTTCCTTGGTGGATCACCTCTAGAGGCCAAACACTTGGGTGGCTAACGTTGATCAAAGGAAGGAACCAAACCCGGTGGATTCAAGTTGAACGCGAAAAAGGATTGGAGGTGAACTTGTACTTGAGGAAGCTCGATCTTCAAGGGTATGATTCTTATTCGTTATCTTTTTTGTTTAATTAATAATTGTGCATAAAGGGTGATCCGGGTATATGGTTTGTAAAAATTTTAAACTCTGATTTTTACACGTTTCCGCTTATTTTTGCAATTTGATTGCGTTCTTGAATATTACAAACCTAACAGTATTTATCTTGAGTATAACAAAGAACTGTTAATGAGTAGTACAGAATAAAATATCAACGATGGACTTTTAATCTAGAAGAGATAGTAGATATTATGTTCTACTTGACTCTTCTAATGGAGTGCTTATTCCACTGCAGTTTAACTTGTTGTCTATTATATTATATCAGTTGTTATACTGTTGAAGGCTAAGGATAATTTATTCTGCATTATCTTAGTCATAATATTTCTTACTGAGCTAGTTGAGCTCACCCTTTTGCTTTCATTGTTCTCTTCAGGAAATGAGAACGTAGCAGGGACTAGTAGGGGGAGCGGAGTAGCGACTGCAGATGATAGCATTAGTAGTCCTCACTATTCTATGAAATAGTGTAATAATAAATGTAATGAGGACCCCATTGAGTTTGTATATTATCTAGATGACAATATTTGTATTAAAACTCATAGCATATGTTTAGTCGTATTTTACACGACTATTGTATAATTAAGGTTTATTTGAATTTTGTACCATGTATTTGGCGGATCAAGATGGGTGATGTATACCTATTTTGGGGGCGTCACATGTGTACTCAATTCGAGAATATTAGGGAAAGTGAAGATTTAAATAATTAATGGTTTGTATAATAAGAAAGTTATTATATGGGGAAAGAATACGAGTATAATGCAAGGTATTGTACAAGTATATACGAAGGATAATAAAACGTATAAAATGAATGTTATACGAACTAGTATACGAGAAGAATATGAGAATTATACGTTAAAAGCACAAACCATTATTAATGGACTAGTATAGCTTGAATGTGAACTTTATTGAGCCCAAATAAAAGATGATTTAGGCCCAATGACAAAATTAATCAAGGCCCAAAGATAATTTAATTCAAGTCCAAGGTTAGGCCCGAATTGAATTAAACCTAAGCCCGAACCAAGAATCGAACTTGTGGATTGAACCGTTGGGTCACTGGATGGATAAAACCCATGGGGCAACCCATGTGGTCCCCCCATAGTTAGTCACGGCCGGCCAAAAGGAGGTGTGAAAGCTTCCTTTGGAAGCTTGGTTTGTGGAGGTGGGAATAGTAAGGAGGTGGGACCAATTAACCATTTTACCCCCACTTTGCAATTCATTTGTTGGTTGTTTGATTTCACCAACGCTTAGAGCAATATATTATGAGATAAAAGAGAGCATTTATAAGTGATCAAAGAGGAGAAAGAGTTAGCTAAAACTCAAGAACGCCAGAACACGAGAGGTAAAAATGTTAAACCACTTCTCTTCCTTCTCTTTTCTAGTTTGATTTAGTAGAGAAGTGAAATTGGTGGTGTATGTATCAGAAGGAGTAACAAGGATGGCTATTAGTGGACTTTAACATTAATAACTATGTTACAAGTGGAATCATAACCAAATAAGTAAGAAATAATGAAGAAAACATGAAAACTTAGCACATGTTGTAATGTCCCGAGAAAGATAATGAATGGGTCAAAGAATATATAATACTCAAATATAATTGAGTCTAAGTAAATGTTATGAAATAAAACTTATAAGAATTTATTATCAAGAATGGTGAGAGTAGAAAATATAAAACCTATATTAAGGTAATGTGTTGAAGTTATTCAATGAATACATTTGAGGAAAACCTGAGTAAGGTAGGGTTTCGGTGATTCCGAGGACGGAATCCTTATAAGGAGGGAATGATGTGACATCCCAGATTTTTAGAATTTATAAATGAGAATTTTATAAATAAAAGTATTATTTATGACATATGTTGGGTGTGAGTATATGTATGTCATATATTGTAAAATATATGAATTGATGTGAAGAGAATGTTATATATTAATTTTAATATATATAAATATTTAATTGAATTATTTATTGAGTAAATAAATAAATTTTGTTTTGATTATAGAGTAATGTAATTAAGTGTAGTAGATTAATTAAATGAATATTTGGTATTTAATTTAATTAATATAATAATTTTATATTATAGTTCTAATTTAATTGAGATAATTAAATTAGATGAGTTATGTGATGATTGTTACACGAAAATTATAATAAACAAGTAAATATAATTATGTGACAATTTGATGAGATTGATTGATGTTAAGTTATTGATTAATTAAAATAATGAGTATTTGCCAAACATGGTCTTAGGCTTTTCAAGTTCAAATTGGTGTAACCTATGTATTACTAGTAATTAGTATATCTAATAATTACTAGGAGTTACATATATTATATATTACTAGTATTGTATATTATATGTATATACTACAAGTTAGTATGTTAGTTTTAGAAAACAAACCAAAGAAAGAAGAAGAGAGTTAGAGAGAGTTGTAGGAGAAGAAGAAGAGGAAGAAAAAGAAAAAGAAGGAAAAACTTTGAGAAGACAAAACAAGCCCCATCATCATCATCATCATCATCATCATCATCATCATCATCATCATCATCATCATCATCATCATCATCATCATCTCCATCTCTCTCTTAAATTCATACAAATAAAGTTATAATCTAAATTCATTGTTTTAATTATATTTTTATGTTCTTCATAATGTAGATAATTGTTATGTAGAAGTTGTATTGAGAAATTGAGAGAGATAAGGAGAAATAGAGGAATTGAGATGAGCTAGAAGAAGAAGAAGAAGAAGAAAAAAAAAGCTAGAAGAAGGTAACTTCTAAACTCTTATTTAATCCTTGATTTTTTTTGGTAGATTTATGTTCTAGGGTAGTAGATCATGCTTAATCTGTTTGTATTGGTTTAATCTTGGATTATCAAGAATCAAATAAGAGGATTCAAGAAAGAAAATGAAATGGGAAGAAAATTTGAAGACCAAAATTCGTAGGTTTTTAGTAATTGTGGACATATCTTATGAAATTCATACCTCTTTGGGTATAATGAGTTAGAAAGTGAGCCTTATATCAAATCGAAGATATGGAAGTAAGCTATATTCTAAAAGTGGAATCACATGAAAACTCTTTGTAGATTTCTTGCAATGTCTGTTTTAGTAAGGCGGGTTCGAAGGAAAATAATCTGTCCAGAAAATCAAAACTGTTACGGTTTCTGACTTTGAAAAATTCATATAAATTCGTGTGTTTTGAATCTGAAAAAACTTAAACCTGCAAAGTTGTAGATATGGAAGTTTGCTAGCTATACGTGCGTGATTGAGCCATTTTATGGACCGGATCATGTCCGAAATAAATTGTTTAGTAAGGATGTCCAGAAAATGAAATTTTCTAGACTAGCTGATGAATTATAGAATCTGGTTTAGATGGATAAGGGTCTGACTTTAAGGCCTAGATGAGGTTGTAGTACCTTTGAGTAAGGGTTAATTCTATATAAGAAGGAACAAAAAGGACATGTAACGAACGAAGTTACGTAAAAAGCGAAAACAACGCTTTTGTTAAAGAAATTGTGAAGATGAGTTTTATAATTACATTTGAATTAAGATTTTGGGTGATGATATATTTTGATGATTAAAAATATGTTTTGACATATGTAATGAGTATAAATATGTGTTATCATATTCTATGCATAATTAACCATTTAAGATTAAGAGTTGAGATAAGTTAATGTGTGCACATAACGTGCTCGTTAAAATGCCTAAGAGTAATAATGTTTTCTAAACTTTGGTATACAAAGTGTCTAAATAATGGCTAATATTGGATATCTAAGTATGAAAAGATGATAATACAAGAATAATAATGGAAAGAAATCAAAAAGGGTAATTTTTGATTAATGAAGGAAAATTAAACATGTAAACAATGTGTTGAATATGCATTTTTGAAACCAAAGTGGTATAATAAAATGGTGTGATATACGCACATTAAACTACAAGTGTGATAGTCTAGCATGTGTGGTGATGAAAATGAAAATAAAACCGAGTTGCATATAAAATAGTTAGATGTCTATAAAGACATTATAAAGGATAATAAGATAAAGTAAGGTCTTAGAATAAATTTGACCATAAGATCAAGTATTGATTTTGTTTATTATCAATCTCATATGCATTGTAGGTTGTGCAAGGACGCGAAGTATTAGCGTGTTGGTAAAACTCCGATAAAGGCAAGTCTTTCAATTCCTTTTTGCTATGTGAACTTGATGATGAACTGCTTTAAAATTTTAGTGTATGATGTATTGTATATATCAAAAGTATGAAATGTGAAAGTCAATCTATGACTATGATGATTGAGCTATGAATGATGATTGTGTAAGGAACTCAATCTTTATAGTTGTTATGTGAACTATAACATATATGCTATGTTTGTTTTATGATTATTCTTATATGTTGAGCATGTTATTATGTGCTTTGTGATGCATGAAAACTGTTAGATTTTGCTTTGAATGCATCGAGCTCAACCTTGAAAATAACCATTTTTGTAGGTCATGGATTGAAGGTAACACTATGTGCTACTTGAATGACGTGGATCAAAAATAATACATGGAGATTAATATTTTAACAAAATTTGTTATTTCTTTATACCATGTTTAAGATTTATGAGATGTACTAAATGTTTTATGATGTATAATTTTATGTTGAGTTGTAAAGCTAAAGTTAGAGTTATCTGATATGTAAAGGTTATCGGATTGAAATATAAAATTTTATATAATAACAGTGATAAAGTGAATCATAAAATAAGATTGATTCAAAGATATATAGATGATAAAGGTTTTGATTCAGGGAATTAAAGTAAGATGACAAAAACATTTTAATTATTCCGTATTTTATTAAGTTTAACATTGAATAATGGTGTAAAATCAGAAATTAGACGTATTATTAACGAATCAAGTCGAGAATTAAATTGATGTGACATCCCGATTTTTAGAATTTATAAATGAGAATTTTATAAATAAAAGTATTATTTATGACATATTTTGGGTGTGAGTATATATGTAATAATATATGTTGTAAAATATATGAATTGATGTGAAGAGAATGTTATATATTAATTTTAATATATATAAATATTTAATTGAATTATTTATTGAGTAAATAAATAAATTTTGTTTTGATTATAGAGTAATGTAATTAAGTGTAGTAGATTAATTAAATGAATATTTGGTATTTAATTTAATTAATATAATAATTTTATGTTATAGTTCTAATTTAATTGAGATAATTAAATTAGATGAGTTATGTGATGATTGTTACACGAAATTATAATTAACAAGTAAATATAATTATGTGACAATTTGATGAGATTGATTGATGTTAAGTTATTGATTAATTAAAATAATGAGTATTTGCCAAACATGATCTTAGGCTTTTCAAGTTCAAATTGGTGTAACTTATGTATTAACTAGTAATTAGTACATCTAATAATTACTAGGAGTTACATATATTATATATTACTAGTATTGTATATTATAGTTATATACTACAAGTTAGTATGTTAGTTTTAGAAAACAAACCAAAGAAAGAAGAAGAGAGTTAGAGAGAGTTGTAGGAGAAGAAGAAGAGGAAGAAAAAGAAAAAGAAGGGAAAACTTTGAGAAGACAAAACAAGCCCCATCATCATCAACATCATCATCTCCATCTCTCTCTTAAATTCGTACTAATAAATTTATAATCTAAATTCATTGTTTTAATTATATTTTTATGTTCTTCATAATGTAGATAATTGTTATGTAGAAGTTGTATTGAGAAATTGAGAGAGATAGGGAGAAATAGAGGAATTGAGATGAGCTAGAAGAAGAAGAAGAAGAAGAAGAAGAAGAAGAAAAAAAAAAGCTAGAAGAAGGTAACTTTTAAACTCTTATTTAATCCTTGATTTTTTTTGGTAGATTTATGTTCTAGGATAGTAGATCATGCTTAATCTGTTTGTATTGGTTTAATCTTGGATTATCAAGAATCAAACAAGAGGATTCAAGAAAGAAAATGAAATGGAAAGAAAATTTGAAGAACAAAATTAAGAGGTTTTAGTTAGTAATTGTGGACATATCTTGTGAAATTCATACCTCTTTGGGTATAATGAGTTAGAAAGTGAGCCTTATATCAAATCTAAGCTATGGAAGTAAGCTATATTCTAAAAGTGAAATCACATGAAAACTCTTTGTAGATTTCTTGCAATGTCTGCTTTAGTAAAGGTCAAAAGTAAGGAAAATAATCATCCGAAAATCAAAATCACGTACGGTTTTACGACTTTGAAAAATTCATATAAATTCGTGTGTTTTGAATCTGAAAAACCTTAAAATTGAAAAAATTGTAGATATGGAAGTTTACTATCTAGACTCATAAGATTGAGCCATTTTATGGACCGGAGCATGTTCAAAATAAATTGTTTAGTAAGGATGTCCGTAAAAATGAAATTTTCTAGACTAGTTGATGAATTACGTAATCTAGTTTAGATGGATAAGGGTCTGACTTTAAGGCCTAGATGAGGATGTAGTACCTTTGAGTAAGGGTTAATTCTATATAAGAAGAAACAAAAAGGACATGTAACGAACGAGTTACGTTAAAAAACGAAAACAATGTTTTGTTAAAGAAATTGGGAAGATGAGTTTTATAATTACATTTGAATTAAGATTTTGGGTGATGATATATTTTGATGATTAAAAATATGTTTTGACATATGTAATGATTATTGATATGTGTTATCATATTCTATGCATAATTAACCATTTAAGATCAAGCTTTGAGATAAGTTAATGTGTACACATAACGTGCTTCGATAAAATGCCTAAGAGTAATAGTGTTTTCTAATCTTTGGTATACAAAGTGTCTAACTAATGGCTAATATTGGATATCTAAGTATGAAAAGATGATAATACAAGAATAATAATGGAAAGAAATCGAAAAGGGTAATTTTTGATTAATGAAGGAAAATTAAACATGTAAACAATGTGTTGAATATGCATTTTTGAAACCAAAGTGGTATAATAAAATGGTGTGATATATGCACATTAAACTACAAGTGTGATAGTCTAGCATGTGTGGTGATGAAAATGAAAATAAAACCGAGTTGCATATAAAATAGTTAGATATCTATAAAGACATTATAAAGGATAATAAGATAAAGTAAAGTCTTAGAATAAATTTGGCCATAAGATCAAGTATTGATTTTGTTTATCATCAATCTCATATACATTGTAGGTTGTGCAAGGACGCGAAGTATTAGCGTGTTGGTAAAACACCGGTAAAGGCAAGTCTTTCAGTTCCTTTTTGCTATGTGAACTTGATGATGAACTGCTTTAAAATTTTAGTGTATGATGTATTGTATATATCAAAAGTATGAAATGTGAAAGTCAATCTATGACTATGATGATTGAGCTATGAATGATGATTGAGTAAGGAACTCAATCTTTATAGTTGTTATGTGAACTATAACATATATGCTATGTTTGTTTTATGATTATTCTTATATGTTGAGCATGTTATTATGTGCTTTGTGATGCATAAAAACTGTTAGATTTTGCTGGGCTGTCGAGCTCAACCTTGAAAATAACCATTTTTGCAGGTCAAGGATTGAAGGTAACACTATGTGCTACTTGAATGACGTGGATCAAAAATAATACATGGAGATTAATATTTTAACAAAATTTGTTATTTCTTTATACCATGATTAAGATTTATGAGATGTACTAAATGTTTTATGATGTATAATTTTATGTTGAGTTGTAAAGCTAAAGTTAGAGTTATCTGATATGTAAAGGTTATCGGATTGAAATGTAAAATTTTATATAATAACAGTGATAAAGTGAATCATAAAATAAGATTGATTCAAAGATATATAGATGATAAAGGTTTTGATTCAGGGAATTAAAGTAAGATGACAGAAACATTTTAATTATTCCGTATTTTATTAAGTTTAACATTGAATAATGGTGTAAAATCAGAAATTAGACGTATTATTAACGATCGAAGTCGAGAATTAAATTGATGTGACATCCTAGATTTTTAGAATTTATAAATGAGAATTTTATAAATAAAAGTATTATTTATGACATATGTTGGGTGTGAGTATATGTATGTCATATGTTGTAAAATATATGAATTGATGTGAAGAGAATGTTATATATTAATTTTAATATATATAAATATTTAATTGAATTATTTATTGAGTAAATAAATAAATTTTGTTTTGATTATAGAGTAATGTAATTAATTGTAGTAGATTAATTAAATGAATATTTGGTATTTAATTTAATTAATATAATAATTTTATGTTATAGTTCTAATTTAATTGAGATAATTAAATTAGATGAGTTATGTGATGATTGTTACGAAAATTATAATTAACAAGTAAATATAATTATGTGACAATTTGATGAGATTGATTGATGTTAAGCTATTGATTAATTAAAATAATGAGTATTTGCCAAACATGATCTTAGGCTTTTCAAGTTCAAATTGGTGTAACCTATGTATTAACTAGTAATTAGTACATCTAATAATTACTAGGAGTTACATATATTATATATTACTAGTATTGTATATTATATTTATATACTACAAGTTAGTATGTTAGTTTTAGAAAACAAACCAAAGAAAGAAGAAGAGAGTTAGAGAGAGTTGTAGGAGAAGAAGAAGAGGAAGAAAAAGAAAAAGAAGGGAAAACTTTGAGAAGACAAAACAAGCCCCATCATCATCAACATCATCATCTCCATCTCTCTCTTAAATTCATACTAATAAATTTATAATCTAAATTCATTGTTTTAATTATATTTTTATGTTCTTCATAATGTAGATAATTGTTATGTAGAAGTTGTATTGAGAAATTGAGAGAGATAGGGAGAAATAGAGGAATTGAGATGAGCTAGAAGAAGAAGAAGAAGAAGAAGAAGAAGAAGAAGAAGAAAAAAAAGCTAGAAGAAGGTAACTTCTAAACTCTTATTTAATCCTTGATTTTTTTTGGTAGATTTATGTTCTAGGATAGTAGATCATGCTTAATCTGTTTGTATTGGTTTAATCTTGGATTATCAAGAATCAAACAAGAGGATTCAAGAAAGAAAATGAAATGGAAAGAAAATTTGAAGAACAAAATTCGTAGGTTTTTAGTAATTGTGGACATATCTTGTGAAATTCATACCTCTTTGGGTATAATGAGTTAGAAAGTGAGCCTTATATCAAATCTAAGATATGGAAGTAAGCTATATTCTAAAAGTGAAATCACATGAAAACTCTTTGTAGATTTCTTGCAATGTCTGCATTTTAGTAAAGTCAGGTTGGTGCGAAGGAAAATAATCATCGGAAAATCAAAACTGTTACGGTTTCTGACTTTGAAAAATTCATATAAATTCGTGTGTTTTGAATCTGAAAAACCTTAAAATTGAAAAATTGTAGATATGGAAGTTTACTATCTAGACTCGCAAGATTGAGCCATTTTATGGACCGGAGCATGTTCAAAATAAATTGTTTAGTAAGGATGTCCGAAAAATGAAATTTTCTAGACTAGTTGATGAATTATGAATCTAGTTTAGATGGATAAGGGTCTGACTTTAAGGCCTAGATGAGGATGTAGTACACTGAGTAAGGGTTAATTCTATATAAGAAGAAACAAAAAGGACATGTAACTAGCGAGTTACGTTAAAAAACGAAAACAATGTTTTGTTAAAGAAATTGTGAAGATGAGTTTTATAATTACATTTGAATTAAGATTTTGGGTGATGATATATTTTGATGATTAAAATATGTTTTGACATATGTAATGATTATTGATATGTGTTATCATATTCTATGCATAATTAACCATTTAAGATCAAGCTTTGAGATAAGTTAATGTGTACACATAACGCTCTCGATAAAATGCCTAAGAGTAATAGTGTTTTCTAATCTTTGGTATACAAAGTGTCTAACTAATGGCTAATATTGGATATCTAAGTATGAAAAGATGATAATACAAGAATAATAATGGAAAGAAATCGAAAAGGGTAATTTTTGATTAATGAAGGAAAATTAAACATGTAAACAATGTGTTGAATATGCATTTTGAAACCAAAGTGGTATAATAAAATGGTGTGATATATGCATTATTAAACTACAAGTGTGATAGTCTAGCATGTGTGGTGATGAAAATGAAAATAAAACCGAGTTGCATATAAAATAGTTAGATATCTATAAAGACATTATAAAGGATAATAAGATAAAGTAAAGTCTTAGAATAAATTTGGCCATAAGATCAAGTATTGATTTTGTTTATCATCAATCTCATATACATTGTAGGTTGTGCGAGGGCCAAGTATTAGCGTGTTGGTAAAACACCAGAGAAAGGCAAGTCTTTCGGTTCCTTTTTGCTATGTGAACTTGATGATGAACCGCTTTAAAATTTTAGTGTATGATGTATTGTATATATCAAAAGTATGAAATGTGAAAGTCAATCTATGACTATGATGATTGAGCTATGAATGATGATTGAGTAAGGAACTCAATCTTTATAGTTGTTATGTGAACTATAACATATATGCTATGTTTGTTTTATGATTATTCTTATATGTTGAGCATGTTATTATGTGCTTTGTGATGCATAAAAACCTATTAGATTTTCTTTGGGCATCGAGCTCAACCTTGAAAATAACCATTTTTGCGGTCAAGGATTGAAGGTAACACTTATGTGCTACTTGAATGACGTGGATCAAAATAATACATGGAGATTAATATTTTAACAAAATTTGTTATTTCTTTATACCATGATTAAGATTTATGAGATGTACTAAATGTTTTATGATGTATAATTTTATGTTGAGTTGTAAAGCTAAAGTTAGAGTTATCGATATGTAAAGGTTATCGGTTGAAATGTAAAATTTTATATAATAACGGTGATAAAGTGAATCATAAAATAAGATTGATTCAAAGATATATAGATGATAAAGGTTTTGATTCAGGGAATTAAAGTAAGATGACAGAAACATTTTAATTATTCCGTATTTTATTAAGTTTAACATTGAATAATGGTGTAAAATCGAAATTAGACGTATTATTAACGATCAAGTCGAGAATTAAATTGATGTGACATCCCGTTTTTTAGAATTTATAAATGAGAATTTTATAAATAAAAGTATTATTTATGACATATGTTGGGTGTGAGTATATGTATGTCATATGTTGTAAAATATATGAATTGATGTGAAGAGAATGTTATATATTAATTTTAATATATATAAATATTTAATTGAATTATTTATTGAGTAAATAAATAAATTTTGTTTTGATTATAGAGTAATGTAATTAATTGTAGTAGATTAATTAAATGAATATTTGGTATTTAATTTAATTAATATAATAATTTTATGTTATAGTTCTAATTTAATTGAGATAATTAAATTAGATGAGTTATGTGATGATTGTTACACGAAATTATAATTAACAAGTAAATATAATTATGTGACAATTTGATGAGATTGATTGATGTTAAGCTATTGATTAATTAAAATAATGAGTATTTGCCAAACATGATCTTAGGCTTTTCAAGTTCAAATTGGTGTAACCTATGTATTAACTAGTAATTAGTACATCTAATAATTACTAGGAGTTACATATATTATATATTACTAGTATTGTATATTATATTTATATACTATAAGTTAGTATGTTAGTTTTAGAAAACAAACCAAAGAAAGAAGAAGAGAGTTAGAGAGAGTTGTAGGAGAAGAAGAAGAGGAAGAAAAGAAAAAGAAGGGAAAACTTTGAGAAGACAAAATGCTCCCCCATCATCATCAACATCATCATCTCCATCTCTCTCTCTTAATTCATACTAATAAATTTATAATCTAAATTCATTGTTTTAATTATATTTTATGTTCTTCATAATGTAGATAATTGTTATGTAGAAGTTGTATTGAGAAATTGAGAGAGATAGGGAGAAATAGAGGAATTGAGATGAGCTAGAAGAAGAAGAAGAAGAAGAAGAAGAAGAAGAAAAAAAAAAGCTAGAAGAAGGTAACTTCTAAACTCTTATTTAATCCTTGATTTTTTTGGTAGATTTATGTTCTAGGATAGTAGATCATGCTTAATCTGTTTGTATTGGTTTAATCTTGGATTATCAAGAATCAAACAAGAGGATTCAAGAAAGAAAATGAAATGGAAAGAAAATTTGAAGAACAAAATTCGTAGGTTTTTAGTAATTGTGGACATATCTTGTGAAATTCATACCTCTTTGGGTATAATGAGTTAGAAAGTGAGCCTTATATCAAATCTAAGATATGGAAGTAAGCTATATTCTAAAAGTGAAATCACATGAAAACTCTTTGTAGATTTCTTGCAATGTCTGTTTTAGTAAGGCTGGTGCGAAGGAAAATAATCTGTCCAGAAAATCAAAACTGTTACGGTTTCTGACTTTGAAAAATTCATATAAATTCGTGTGTTTTGAATCTGAAAAACCTTAAAATTGAAAAATTGTAGATATGGAAGTTTACTATCTAGACTCGCAAGATTGAGCCATTTTATGGACCGGAGCATGTTCGAAATAAATTGTTTAGTAAGGATGTCCAGAAAATGAAATTTTCTAGACTAGTTGATGAATTACAGAATCTAGTTTAGATGGATAAGGGTCTGACTTTAAGGCCTAGATGAGGATGTAGTACACTGAGTAAGGGTTAATTCTATATAAGAAGAAACAAAAAAGGACATGTAACGAACGAGTTACGTTAAAAACGAAAACAATGTTTTGTTAAAGAAATTGGGAAGATGAGTTTTATAATTCTGTTTGAATTAAGATTTTGGGTGATGATATATTTTGATGATTAAAAATATGTTTTGACATATGTAATGATTATTGATATGTGTTATCATATTCTATGCATAATTAACCATTTAAGATCAAGCTTTGAGATAAGTTAATGTGTACACATAACGTGCTCGATAAAATGCCTAAGAGTAATAGTGTTTTCTAATCTTTGGTATACAAAGTGTCTAACTAATGGCTAATATTGGATATCTAAGTATGAAAAGATGATAATACAAGAATAATAATGGAAAGAAATCGAAAAGGGTAATTTTTGATTAATGAAGGAAAATTAAACATGTAAACAATGTGTTGAATATGCATTTTTGAAACCAAAGTGGTATAATAAAATGGTGTGATATATGCACATTAAACTACAAGTGTGATAGTCTAGCATGTGTGGTGATGAAAATGAAAATAAAACCGAGTTGCATATAAAATAGTTAGATATCTATAAAGACATTATAAAGGATAATAAGATAAAGTAAAGTCTTAGAATAAATTTGGCCATAAGATCAAGTATTGATTTTGTTTATCATCAATCTCATATACATTGTAGGTTGTGCAAGGACGCGAAGTATTAGCGTGTTGGTAAAACACCTAAGTAAAGCAAGTCTTTCGGTTCCTTTTGCTATGTGAACTTGATGATGAACCGCTTTAAAATTTTAGTGTATGATGTATTGTATATATCAAAAGTATGAAATGTGAAAGTCAATCTATGACTATGATGATTGAAAGTATGAATGATGATTGAGTAAGGAACTCAATCTTTATAGTTGTTATGTGAACTATAACATATATGCTATGTTTGTTTTATGATTATTCTTATATGTTGAGCATGTTATTATGTGCTTTGTGATGCATAAAAAGCTGTTAGATTTTGTTTGGTCACATCGAGCTCAACCTTGAAAATAACCATTTTTGCGTGTCAAGGATTGAAGGTAACACTATGTGCTACTTGAATGACGTGGATCAAAAATAATACATGGAGATTAATATTTTAACAAAATTTGTTATTTCTTTATACCATGATTAAGATTTATGAGATGTACTAAATGTTTTATGATGTATAATTTTATGTTGAGTTGTAAAGCTAAAGTTAGAGTTATCTGATATGTAAAGGTTATCGGATTGAAATGTAAAATTTTATATAATAACAGTGATAAAGTGAATCATAAAATAAGATTGATTCAAAGATATATAGATGATAAAGGTTTTGATTCAGGGAATTAAAGTAAGATGACAGAAACATTTTAATTATTCCGTATTTTATTAAGTTTAACATTGAATAATGGTGTAAAATCAGAAATTAGACGTATTATTAACGATCGAAGTCGAGAATTAAATTGATGTGACATCCCAGATTTTTAGAATTTATAAATGAGAATTTTATAAATAAAAGTATTATTTATGACATATGTTGGGTGTGTAGTATATGTATGTCATATGTTGTAAAATATATGAATTGATGTTAAGAGAATGTTATATATTAATTTTAATATATATAAATATTTAATTGAATTATTTATTGAGTAAATAAATAAATTTTGTTTTGATTATAGAGTAATGTAATTAATTGTAGTAGATTAATTAAATGAATATTTGGTATTTAATTTAATTAATATAATAATTTTATGTTATAGTTCTAATTTAATTGAGATAATTAAATTAGATGAGTTGTGTGATGATTGTTACACGAAATTATAATTAACAAGTAAATATAATTATGTGACAATTTGATGAGATTGATTGATGTTAAGCTATTGATTAATTAAAATAATGAGTATTTGCCAAACATGGTCTTAGGCTTTTCAAGTTCAAATTGGTGTAACCTATGTATTAACTAGTAATTAGTACATCTAATAATTACTAGGAGTTACATATATTATATATTACTAGTATTGTATATTATATTTATATACTACAAGTTAGTATGTTAGTTTTAGAAAACAAACCAAAGAAAGAAGAAGAGAGTTAGAGAGAGTTGTAGGAGAAGAAGAAGAGGAAGAAAAAGAAGAAGAAGGGAAAACCTTGAGAATACAAAACAAGCCCCATCATCATCTCCATCTCTCTCTTAAATTCATACTAATAAAGTTATAATCTAAATTCATTGTTTTAATTATATTTTTATGTTCTTCATAATGTAGATAATTGTTATGTAGAAGTTGTATTGAGAAATTGAGAGAGATAGGGAGAAATAGAGGAATTGAGATGAGCTAGAAGAAGAAGAAGAAGAAGAAGAAGAAGAAGAAGAAGAAGAAGAAGAAGAAGAAGAAGAAAAAAAAAGCTAGAAGAATGTAACTTCTAAACTCTTATTTAATCCTTGATTTTTTTTAGTAGATTTATGTTCTAGGGTAGTAGATCATGCTTAATCTGTTTGTATTGGTTTAATCTTGGATTATCAAGAATCAAACAAGAGGATTCAAGAAAGAAAATGAAATAGAAAGAAAATTTGAAGAACAAAATTCGTAGGTTTCTAGTAATTGTGGACATATCTTGTGAAATTCATACCTCTTTGGGTATAATGAGTTAGAAAGTGAGCCTTATATCAAATCTAAGATATGGAAGTAAGCTATATTCTAAAAGTGAAATCAAATGAAAACTCTTTGTATATTTCTTGCAATGTCTGTTTTAGTAAGGCTGGTGCGAAGGAAAATAATAATCATCCCGTAAAATCAAAAGCATTACGGTTTTCGACTTTGAAAAATTCCTATAAATTCGTGTGTTTTGAATCTGAAAACCTTAAAATTGCAAAATTGTAGATATGGAAGTTTACTATCTAGACTCATGAGATTGAGCCATTTTATGGACCGGAGCATGTTCAAATAAATTGTTTAGTAAGGATGTCCAGAAAATGAAATTTTCTAGACTAGTTGATGAATTACAGAATCTAGTTTAGATGGATAAGGGTCTGTCTTTAAGGCCTAGATGAGGTTGTAGTACACTGAGTAAGGGTTAATTCTATATAAGAAGAAACAAAAAAGGACATGTAACGAACGAGTTACGTTAAAAACGAAAACAATGTTTTGTTAAAGAAATTGTGAAGATGAGTTTTATAATTCTGTTTGAAATAAGATTTTGGGTGATGATATATTTTGATGATTAAAAATATGTTTTGACATATGTAATGATTATAGATATGTGTTATCATATTCTATGCATAATTGACCATTTAAGATCAAGAGTTGAGATAAGTTAATGTATGCACATAACGTGCTCGATAAAATGCCTAAGAGTAATAGTGTTTTCTAATCTTTGGTATACAAAGTGTCTAACTAACGGCTAATATTGGATATCTAAGTATGAAAAGATGATAATACAAGAATAATAATGGAAAGAAATCGAAAAGGGTAATTTTTGATTAATGAAGGAAAATTAAACATGTAAACAATGTGTTGAATATGCATTTTTGAAACCAAAGTGGTATAATAAAATGGTGTGATATACGCACATTAAACTACAAGTGTGATAGTCTAGCATGTGTGGTGATGAAAATGAAAATAAAACCGAGTTGCATATAAAATAGTTAGATGTCTATAAAGACATTATAAAGGATAATAAGATAAAGTAAGGTCTTAGAATAAATTTGACCATAAGATCAAGTATTGATTTTGTTTATCATCAATCTCATATACATTGTATGTTGTACAAGGACGCGAAGTATTAGCGTGTTGGTAAAACGCCGGTAAAGGCAAGTCTTTCAGTTCCTTTTTGTTATGTGAACTTGATGATGAACTGCTTTAAAATTTTAGTGTATGATGTATTGTATATATCAAAAGTATGAAATGTGAAAGTCAATCTATGACTATGATGATTGAGCTATGAATGATGATTGAGTAAGGAACTCAATCTTTATAGTTGTTATGTGAACTATAACATATATGCTATGTTTGTTTTATGATTATTCTTATATGTTGAGCATGTTATTATGTGCTTTGTGATGCATGAAAACTGTTAGATTTTGCTGGGCTGTCGAGCTCAACCTTGAAAATAACCATTTTTGTAGGTCAAGGATTGAAGGTAACACTATGTGCTACTTGAATGACGTGGATCAAAAATAATACATGGAGATTAATATTTTAACAAAATTTGTTATTTCTTTATACCATGATTAAGATTTATGAGATGTACTAAATGTTTTATAATGTATAATTTTATGTTGAGTTGTAAAGCTAAAGTTAGAGTTATCCGATATGTAAAGGTTATCTGGATTGAAATATAAAATTTTATATAATAACGTTGATATAAAGTGAATCATAAAATAAGATTGATTCAAAGATATATAGATGATAAAGGTTTTGATTAGAAATTAAAGTAAGATGACGTAAATATTTTAATTATTCCGTATTTTATTAAGTTTAACATTGAATAAAGGTGTAAAATCGAAATTAGGCGATTATTAACTAATCAAGTCGAGAAATTAAATTGATGTGACATCCCAGTTTTTTTAGAATTTATAAATGAGAATTTTATAAATAAAAGTATTTTTATGACATATGTTGGGTGTGAGTATATGTATGTCATATATTGTAAAATATATGAATTGATGTGAAGAGAATGTTATATATAATTTTAATATATATAAATATTTAATTGAATTATTTATTGAGTAAATAAATAAATTTTGTTTTGATTATAGAGTAATGTAATTAAGTGTAGTAGATTAATTAAATGAATATTTGGTATTTAATTTATTTAATATAATAATTTTATGTTATAGTTCTAATTTAATTGAGATAATTAAATTAGATGAGTTATGTGATGATTGTTACACGAAATTATTATTAACAAGTAAATATAATTATGTGACAATTTGATGAGATTGATTGATGTTAAGTTATTGATTAATTAAAATAATGAGTATTTGCCAAACATGGTCTTAGGTTTTTCAAGTTCAAATTGGTGTAACCTATGTATTAACTAGTAATTAGTATATCTAATAATTACTAGGAGTTACATATATTATATATTACTAGTATTGTATATTATATGTATATACTACAAGTTAGTATGTTAGTTTTAGAAAACAAACCAAAGAAAGAAGAAGAGAGTTAGAGAGAGTTGTAGGAGAAGAAGAAGAGGAAGAAAAAGAAGAAGAAGGGAAAACTTTGAGAAGACAAAACAAGCTCCATCATCATCATCATCATCATCATCATCATCATCATCATCATCTCCATCTCTCTCTTAAATTCATACTAATAAAGTTATAATCTAAATTCATTGTTTTAATTATATTTTTATGTTCTTCATAATATAGATAATTGTTATGTAGAAGTTGTATTGAGAAATTGAGAGAGATAGGGAGAAATAGAGGAATTGAGATGAGCTAGAAGAAGAAGAAGAAGAAGAAAAAAAAAAAAAAAGCTAGAAGAAGGTAACTTCTAAACTCTTATTTAATCCTTGATTTTTTTTGGTAGATTTATGTTCTAGGGTAGTAGATCATGCTTAATCTGTTTGTATTGGTTTAATCTTGGATTATCAAGAATCAAACAAGAGGATTCAAGAAAGAAAATGAAATGGAAAGAAAATTTGAAGAAAAAAATTCGTAGGTTTTTAGTAATTATGGACATATCTTGTGAAATTCATACCTCTTTGGGTATAATGAGTTAGAAAGTGAGCCTTATATCAAATCAAAGATATGGAAGTAAGCTATATTCTAAAAGTGGAATCACATGAAAACTCTTTGTAGATTTCTTGCAATGTCTGTTTTAGTAAGGCTGGTGCGAAGGAAAAATAATCATTCGAAAAAATCAAAATCATACGGTTTTCTGACTTTGAAAAATTCATATAAATTCGTGTGTTTTGAATCTGAAAAAACTTAAACCTGCAAGGTTGTAGATATGGAAGTTTACTAGCTAGACTCGCGTGATTGAGCCATTTTATGGACCGGATCATGTCTGAAATAAATTGTTTAGTAAGTATGTCCAGAAAATGAAATTTTCTAGACTAGTTGATGAATTACAGAATCTAGTTTAGATGGATAAGGGTCTGACTTTAAGGCCTAGATGAGGTTGTAGTACACTGAGTAAGGGTTAATTCTATATAAGAAGGAACAAAAAAGGACATGTAACGAACGAGTTACGTTAAAAACGAAAACAACGTTTTGTTAAAGAAATTGTGAAGATGAGTTTTATAATTCTGTTTGAATTAAGATTTTGGGTGATGATATATTTTGATGATTAAAAATATGTTTTGACATATGTAATGAGTATAAATATGTGTTATCATATTCTATGCATAATTAACCATTTAAGATTAAGAGTTGAGATAAGTTAATGTGTGCACATAACGTGCTCAATAAAATGCCTAAGAGTAATAGTGTTTTCTAAACTTTGGTATACAAAGTGTCTAAATAATGGCTAATATTGGATATCTAAGTATGAAAAGATGATAATACAAGAATAATAATGGAAAGAAATCGAAAAGGGTAATTTTTGATTAATGAAGGAAAATTAAACATGTAAATAATGTGTTGAATATGCATTTTTGAAACCAAATTGGTATAATAAAATGGTGTGATATACGCACATTAAACTACAAGTGTGATAGTCTAGCATGTGTGGTGATGAAAATGAAAATAAAACCGAGTTGCATATAAAATAGTTAGATGTCTATAAAGACATTATAAAGGATAATAAGATAAAGTAAGGTCTTAGAATAAATTTGACCATAAGATCAAGTATTGATTTTGTTTATCATCAATCTCATATACATTGTATGTTGTGCAAGGACGCGAAGTATTAGCGTGTTGGTAAAACGCCGGTAAAGGCAAGTCTTTCAGTTCCTTTTTGCTATGTGAACTTGATGATGAACTGCTTTAAAATTTTAGTGTATGATGTATTGTATATATCAAAAGTATGAAATGTGAAAGTCAATCTATGACTATGATGATTGAGCTATGAATGATGATTGAGTAAGGAACTCAATCTTTATAGTTGTTATGTGAACTATAACATATATGCTATATTTGTTTTATGATTATTCTTATATGTTGAGCATGTTATTATGTGCTTTGTGATGCCCGAAAACCTATTAGATTTTGGCTTTGGTGCATCGAGCTCAACCTTGAAAATAACCATTTTTGTAGGTCAAGGATTGAAGGTAACACTATGTGCTACTTGAATGACGTGAATCAAAAATAATACATGGAGATTAATATTTTAACAAAATTTGTTATTTCTTTATACCATGATTAAGATTTATGAGATGTACTAAATGTTTTATGATGTATAATTTTATGTTGAGTTGTAAAAAAGCTAAAGTTAGAGTTATCTCGATATGTAAAGGTTATCGATTGAAATGTAAAATTTTATATAATAATGAAGATTAAAGTGAATCATAAAATAAGATTGATTCAAAGATATATAGATGATAAAGGTTTTGATTCGGAATTAAAGTAAGATGACAGAAACATTTTAATTATTCCGTATTTTATTAAGTTTAACATTGAATAATGGTGTAAAATCAGAAGGTAGATTTGTTATTAACGACCAAAGTTGAGAATTAAATTGTATAAATTTTGGGGTCGTTACACATGTTATTGATGGACAAGTTTAAAACCATCGTGTATAGGATTAGATGATATATGCTTGTTTAGAATGTTAGATGTTTGAATAATGGAATGAATCCATTTTGAACAGAGTGACGTTATGGCAAAATTTCTAAGAAAAGACGGTAAACGTTGAAATCATAGTTAACTAGGGTTTCAGAATAGAAATGAAATGTTAATAATGAACCTAGAAAGATAGGGTTTCGTGAACATAAGGAAGACTATGAAATTTATGAGTCATAGACTCAAGAACTGTCGAATTTGAACATCGTATGAACGAATTACGGATGAACGACCAATAAACGCTCAAGAACATTAAACGAACGAATAATGAAAATTTAATCAAAGGGCAAAGGTCCAAAAATACCCTTGACGTTTACCTCGATGTCCTACTTACACCTTGATCTTTTTTTTTCTTCCAAAAATACACTTAACGTTATAAAATGTAGCTCAACTATGCCCCTCCCGTTAAAAAAATTCCAGCTGGACAAACGGACATTAGTTACAAATGACACGTGTCAAAAATAAAATTTAATAATATTTTTTATTATTTTCTCTTTCTTCTCCCTCCCTCCCTCCCTCCCTCCCTCCCTCTTCTCTCTTCTCTCTTCTCTCTTCTCTCTCTTTCCTTTCTTCTTCCTCTGTTCCAAAAATAACAAAACTAAAATGCATTAATCATAACAATCAACACATTTCCATTATATATGAAATCATAACAAGCACAAATACATCAATCCAAGTATGCCCTTTGAATGGAATGAGTCCACTGGACTTCGTAAACATGATTACCAATCAAATGAGGGTGGCACTTTGAAGTTTATATATAATAGAATTTCAAACTTTGGGTGTTAAAAAACCCCATCACAATTGTTATGACTTGTGGCTTTCATGTAATTTATTCTTGGATTAAAAAATGAATATTCCTTTGTAAGAAAGTTACCACTACATACTTTCGTGTATTGTGTGCATTTCATTGATGCACATGTTTTTTAAGCACATGTAAAACCAAAGGGAAACAACTAACTTCTTTTGTTCATCGATGAAACATATTAATAGAAAAGTTAGTTGACCTCAACAAACTTCATCTCAGAGCATTGGATGTGATTCAGCTCCAGGCATCAGAAGGCACCCTAAAGCTTGGAAGCATTTGCTTTGACCCTGTTCAAGGCAAACGCAACCTTTGAACCAGAGGGCCTACCTAAATGCCCGCAAATGAAATCCCCTGCAGACAGGAGCTCTCTCATGTTCACATTCGTCATTACTCCTAATCTAGTGAGCATATAAACAACATCCTCAGTAGCAACATTCCCAAAAGCACCTTTAACATATGGGCAACCCCCAAGCCAATGCTCAATTACTATCACTAGTTTGCGCTGATGCCCTGATCAAATTCCAAAACCCATTACAAAAATTATGGTCAAGAAACAGATGGAACATGCTGTCAAGGAATAGTGTTAGTTGGAAATCAATGGGTCATGTGTGGAAAGAAAGAAGAGGGTTTGGGAGACTCAAGGTTGCTACACGATTGACTTCATCGACTTCGTTTGCTAATGATTATTATTTTGTCTTGGGCACAGTAATAAATCTTGATTTTCATTATTTATATGTTGCTAGTGGGATTGTTTGTTGGATTTTCTTTGATTCTTTTCTTTCTACGAGATACAAAATTAATCAAGAGTGTGTCCAATAAAATGTTCTTATTGAATTTTGAGCTATTGGGTACTTAATTTTTATTGATACAATGGCATGTGCATAGTATTCAGTCTGGAATAAATACCCAAGCCACATTTACACACTCATTTTTGGGCAGAATGATTATTTTCTTTTCCTCAAAGTCCTCATGTGAAAGTCAAGTTTTTGAGAATGAAGGAGGTTCCTAGATCCATCACTCCATCAATTGAAGTGATATAAACCACTATCTTTCACCAGCACCTTTAACATGAAGAAGTGATCACGTAATTATCCACAAAAAAATACACTAGTGGACTCGTGTGTATACTGGTTAAGAAGGACATGGACTTGACTGAAACTAACCATAATAAAAACTCTAAAATTAAAATGAATTACAAGTGTATTTCAATTAGTAGAAAATACTCTGCTCTAGTTTTGTTGTTAAAGTTGAATCTCTAAAAAGGTAGATAATTCGAAAAAAGATGGAGTTTTAAGATTTGAGTTATAATTCCTCTTGATTGATTTGTTGGGGAATTCCGTCGCTTAATGGGTGGAAAAAAGAGGGACAGAGGAAGAAGAAATGAGAGAGAGAGAAAAGGTAGAAGAAAGAAGAGAGAGAAAAGAGAGAGAGAAGAAAGAGAAAATAAAACAAAAAGATTATTAAATTTTATTTCTGACACGTGTTAGTTGTCACTAATGTCTGTTTGTCCAGCTGGAATGTTTTTAATGGGAGGGGCATAGTTGAGCTACGTTTCACAACGTTAAGTGTATTTTTGAAAAAAAAAAGTTCAGGGTGTAAGTGGGACATCGGGATAAACGTCAAGGATATTTTTGGACCTTTGCCCTTTAATCAAATGGAAACCTTGTTAACGGGTTCAGAAAATTGTTCTGTCCAGAAGAAATCATAGTATGATGAATAAGCAAGAAATGAGCTTTTGAACGAACCAATTCCTTGCTAAAACGAGTAAGTTACAAGCTCGGGAAATGAATGGCTTGAGGAATTTAAAATTTTTCCAAAGGTATAAGGGAGGCGCCGCAGCGCTGCCTAGAGAAGGATTTGAGGCACTGCAGTGCCAGCACCGAATCCCAACCACTAGAAATATGTACTGTAGCACAGCAATTAACAAAGGACACGGCGCTGCAACGCCAATCCTAGACCAAAGGCAGAGAAGAATAGATATGAACATAAAAAGAAAGGTAAATTGATTGAAGTTGAATTATGACCTTAATTAAACTTAAAGTAACATCTTAAATGATGATTAAAACCTTAAGTTTAACAGTTAAACGTTAACAAAAGGTTACAAAAATGAAAACACAAAGTAAGCTTAATAATACGGTAAACCATATTCATGTCGAATGAATGTTTGAGATTGCTTGAAAGATAATTACTTAAACATTAAACGAATAAGGTTACTTATAACAATAAAATGTTATAAGCCGTACTTAGTGTTAACTAACTTAACGAATATTAAACAGTTAAACAAACGGATAGTTGGACCAAGGAGAAGGAGAAGATAGGTTAATGACAATACTTATTGATTGTATGTGACCTAACATGGTATGCTATATGATTATGTCATGTAGAATCTTTAAAGACTAAAAAGGAAAATGAATTAACACTAGACGATGTTGGAGGAAAGTTTTCTAAACCCTTGTCTATACTTTATTTTGGACAAGATTTATGGTTCATGTATTATACACATGAATTGATGCAACAAAGAAGTCGAAGCCATTTACTTCGGCTAAACCAGACGTAAAGTATTTTGTGGATTTCCTTATAATCTATCAAAATATTATTGATACTGCTATCTTGTACCAACTGTTTTGGTATGGATTCAAAGAAACACTGAGTATGAATAAACAATTATTTTGTTGACTAGCACATGAGGTTGCCAAAACTTAAACATAGATATGTTTAATGTAGTAGTGTTGTACAACATAGAGTACTATAGGCTGATCACCTAGACGTGCTCGTAAGAAATGTCGGACTTACAAACTTAATGCCAGGTTATCCTTTTCAAAGAAAGAAAGAATGAAATGCTCATGGTCTTTGACCAAATAAAAGTTTTAACTGATGAAGTTTGTCGTTAAACATTTTAAAGAAAAGAGAAGTGCTATTTTGATTTATTCATAGTACTTCATAACTATTGATTCAGTTATAGAAGATATACTCATATGATTTATGCATGTTGGTCTACTATAATTGTTATACTTGTTGAGCTAGTTATGCTCACTCTTGCTTGAACCATATGATTGGAGATAAAAATGAATGGATCGAAGGATCCGATAAGGACAAAGGGAACACCCAGGCATACAAGTAGTTATCCTTATAATAGAATAGTATTACTTTTATAATAATTTGATACTATGACAAAGAACATATGTAATGGTTACAAAGAACCTGGGAAGGGACTTATTATTATGTAATAAAAAGTAGACATATTCACTCTATTGATGTATTTCAACTAAATGTATTTGTAAATAGCAACACTTTGTAGCACCATCTATCGGGTTAGAAGATACCCGGATTAGGGGGCGTCACAGGTTGGTATCAAAGTAAGAGGTTATAAAACTTAAAGGGGGAAAGAACCTTAGGCCATAACCTTAAGAAGAGTTGAAGAAGTTAGTAGTAATTAAACTCACGTTGAGTTTTTAAGTGGTGAATAGAAAAAATTCATTATAAGAAGAATTAAAAGATGAAGTTAACCCTAAAAGGCATTAAATGTGATATGTGTTTATAATATTCTGATGTTGTGTACTAATCAAGATATTATGTTTTATTATAGATGTCAGGAGATAATGTTATGTATAGAGATATACATGTTGTTAGCGAGGAGTCAGTGAACCAGATAGAGATTTTACCGACACCCGTAGCCGAAGTACCAATAGTGGTGATGGATGAGTCAGAGGATTCTGTGAATGTAGGGTTTACATCCTTGTTCGATGAAATATCCGAGGAGGAGATGGAGGTAGTATCATTTAATTCGGCAATACCTACAAAGGAGATGACACCGGGGGAGTTAATGAAGGCGTTGTTCATGACTGTATTGGATAGAAATATCTAGTTAGGAAAGGAGGTGAAGGAACTGAAAGAGGATGTCCATGACATCTTGGAGGAAAAGAGGGGCATGGAGACTTTTTGGGAGGTTGAACACTACGAGAAAGTTTTGGCTAAGTGTTGGTCGATTTCGCAATCAATGAATACGTGCAAGTATACACGGTCAACAAGTAATAAAGTAAAAGTAGAGTATCGTTCCCACGAGGAATTATTTAATAAAAATCACCAAGTACTAATTCTTAACGAAACTAATTTTATTTAAACAATCTTAAATCATGATTTTTCTAATTAAGAAAACTAAATTAACTAATTAAAACTAGGTTACTTTATAAATAAATTCAAATAAATAAAGATTAAGACTCCAATATTCCCAATTATGAACTATAAACCAATTATCCAATTATCCCAATTATTATTGTAAGACCCCAACTTATTATTAATGAAATTTAATTTTCTCTATTTATTATTTTGAAATAGTAAGGGTTGATTTGATTAATGTGGATAGTTATGGGTAAAATACGTAAATATTTCAAAATAAGCTAGTGGTTATAAAATATTCATTGTTGTCGGGGAATATTCGTTTGGTCGTGGAATATTCTTCTTTGTCGGGGAATATTAAATGCACGGCCTTGATCTTTAATGGGCCCTATAACGGAAAGCGATTGGATGAAGAAAACGACAAATATAAGTTGTTTAAAAATAACAGGCGTAGTTATTACAGATTAATCTTCGTAAAAAATACTCGGCGGTTAAAACACAAGAGTTATTACGGTATTGCACCAATTATTGATTCTTACGTGAGAAGGCACTACTCAATAATGGTTACAGATAATTCTTCAAAGATTTTTTATTTATTGATTTAATAATTGTTGCGTTGATATTTTATATTCTTTGTTGTTTCAATAATTGTCATTACATAATATTTTTCATTATCGAAGCAATAATTCATATTATCTGAATAATATTATTAGATAACATTATTGGCAATGTCTAGAAAGTTACTGCTACAGGAGAGGTTTGGTCACCTAATTGTGCGCCAATGAAGGAGAAATTCTTATTGAAAGCCCCCTCTTTCATGGGAACCTGCAGTTGTCAATATTGTGATTACATAATATTATTTGTGAATAATTAATTATTGATTCATATGATGAGGAAAATATTGATTTTATGTGGATATAGATGTAGAAAATTTTAATGTGACAATTGTTGAAAATTGAAATTTTATCTTTTACGATAAAATAATTCATTTAAATATATTATAATAATGATGATATTTTTACGATGAATGTGGGATATATGAGTATATGTGGAGGAGGAGTATTTTTGTTACCAAAAATATTTAAAGCATGTTTTATGTGTCGCGGATCCCATTTCTTGACCGAAATTTGATTATAGCACAATGTAAAATCGCTTTGTTTGTGGATTTCGGTCAATTTTTGTTTGGAATTTGGAAAAACTTTCTTTTGCAAAGTTGTAGAGAATTGGATTTTCTATAAAAACTCACGAGATTCGAATTGTTCTGATAAAAGGGCTATTTATTATGAATTATTGAAGTTCCAAAGCTCCGAAATAATTGATTTTTGGAAGTTTAAAATAATTTAAATTAGAAAAATGTTTTTTATATGTTTGGTGGGCTTGGTTGGTTGTTAAAATGAGCTGATTTCAGTTTATAAGAGTTTGCGTAAGAAAAATTTTATATATATTAATATTATATTAAATTTTCTACTTTGGTGTTCTAAGCATTTTCCTATTAATAGAGTACTTAGGTTAGAATTGAAAATCACACCAGAAACTGAAGTTTTCTCACTCTATATTATCGAGCGTATTCTTGTGAGTATTTTGAGTATATTTTGAGTATTGCTATACGGTGCAAGTTCAAGTCATAGCCTATATCCTGTGTTTCAACTAGAAAGATCTTGCCTTTGTGAGGTAAGGGATATTATTATTTTTGTAATGATATTATTTCTTCAATATCATTATCTTTGAAATATTAATCTGAAGTTTTTATCAAATTTGGAACTTTTGGTGTCTGAGTTTACTATTCACGTGATGCACCTTTATTCACGATATCGACATTCATTCATCGAAAATGAAAATTTTCCTTTTAGTCCAAAATACCTATTCGGATACTAGCTTTGATTGTATCCATGTTTTGATCATTCTTGAATTTTACACCACTATGATTATTTTTGAGGTATTTTTGGACATGGATAAAACAAAAGTCTGAATCCTTAATCCTTAATCCTTGTCATTTTGTTTCACTTTGGATTCGTTTTTCAAAATATTTTCATCATCCTCGGTCTTAAATGATGATATTATTGAATATCTTTGGACCGTAGTGCAAATGAATGATTTCGATGAATATCTTTGGCCGTAGTCAAAAGATGAGCAGTGTTTAGATGAACATGACCAATGATGAATATCTTTGGCTCAGAAAAAATGAATATTTGATTCCAGATATATATTGATTGATGTTATAGGGATAAAAGATAGACGATGAACTTTTAAATTCATATATAGAAGATAGTAGTTTGCATTCTCTATTTACTCTTCTAATGAATTATTATTTCCGCTGCGAATATTGATTTAAAACTTGTTGTCTATTGTACTCTATTAGATTTTTCCTTGTTGAAGACTAACGATAATTTGTTGTATATTATCTTAGTCATAATATTCTTTACTGGGCTAGTTGAGCTCACACTTTTTTTTTGTTCCATTTTTCTTCTCAGGAGGCGAGAATATAGCGAGTACGAGTCGGGGTATGGAATGAAGGTTCTAGAGAGAGTTGTTTAGTAGTCCTCACCATTTTTGTAAAATAATGTATCAATAAATGTGATGAGGATTTATCTGAGTATAGATATTGTCTAGAAGATAATATTTATATTCAAACTCACAGTTTTATTGTTGTAATAATAAAGTTGTAGTTGTTTCTGTACCATGTATTGACAACTCAGAATGGGTGATGTATACCTATTTTGGGGGCGTCACAATTATGCCTACTGAATTGTTAACAGGAATTCTCAAGTGCCAAAAGCCTTTCTCAAGTGATTATTTGCCTTCTGTTTAATCTAGATTAATTTTGCTATATCCCTATGCAAAACAATTGAATTAAACTCACTACAATCCCAATTCCTTATGTGTTACATGCGGCAAATAGATATTCTCATTCTATTCATAAACCTAATTATTCACTGTGCAAATAACTAAGTCACATGTCACCATGCCCAGTTCTAACCCTAGAATTCCTTTCCCAATTCCTTCTAGAGTAACAAGGTAATTATTGGCCAGATAATTAATCAATAAGCACAAAGCAAGATGAACAATTCACTTCAACGTAAATAATTGGAATAAATCAAATAATCAATTCATAATCATAAAAGGTTCCATTGGAATCTTAATAAAAGAAATTAGTTCATAATTAATAAATTAAAACCAAGAATCCACAATTGAATAGACATTAAAAGATAAAATTATGCTAAGAGAAGAGAATAGAATCTGTTGTCAGCAAATCTGATGCTCCCCTCTTGCTCCTGCTCTTGATCTTCAATGATCTCCAAATTGCTTCAATCTCCAAAACTAATAAGAACTAGGGTTTATGTTCTAATCTAATGGAGTGTATCTCTAATCTAAGCTATGTAATCTCTCTTTATTTTATGTCTTACATCATGTATTTATAGGTTACAAATTCAATTTTTAGCTTAGGAACAAACCCAATACAATTTAAAGTCAAAAAGGTGTCAAAATTCGCCCAAAACGCATCCAGGCCACACCCAACCTCTTCCCCAGCATCCCAGCGCTGGGCATGACGCTGAGATACTGCCTTATAGCGCCCCGACGCTGCAATTAAGCCTAAAATGGGCGCCCCAGCGCTGCCACTTTTTCTGACATTTTCTACTCTAATGTCCTTTGGAAAAATGGCCATAACGTCTTCGTCCGAACTCCGATTTTGATGATTCAAGATGATCCGGAAAGAGAAGAAGTAGATCTACAACTTTCATTCTTTGAGTGTTTCGAAATAAGGTCCATAGAAATACTCAAATTGGCTCTGAAGTGACTGATGTGTAAATGGCAAGCCGAAAACGTGAATCTAGCCACCCCGAACGTCGATCCAAGTAACTTTTGTCCCAAATCCTACAAAACAATGTAAAACATGCTTGAATAGACATAAAAACTTAAAAACTAATCTAAAAGACTTGAGAACAACAATAAATTAAGCCCGAATGTATCCAATTCATGTGTATAAAACTCACTCATCACTAAGGACAAGGTCCGAGAGCTAAAACATGAGGCATTCAAACTTAGGGATGAGCTAAAGGCCAAGAGACAAAAGATTAGAAAAATGGCATATATTCATAGGAGTTCATATAAGGATTATCAGCAACAAGTTGTTGAGTATCCCGTGGAGGCAGGGCAGACACGACATACGATATGTCCCGATGTTGTGGCCAGTCTTGCCGATGCAGATTATGTAAATGCCATTAGGCATATGTAATATAGTTAATAACTAGAATATGTATAGATATGTAAATATTGTGTATCTATGTAGTGACGTAAAACCCTCTTTTGTATAATTAAAGGGTAGTCTTTTGTAAATCCCAATTTTTGGAAAGTAATTGCGGGAAATTAATGTAATTTGCTAAGGCTATGTAATGTTGAATGATGTAGTATTATACTTCAAAGAAGAAATCATATCAATATAAGTACTTTATCAAACATATTTTTAATAAGTTTGAGTTATTGTTAAATATGAATAATGATTAATTAATAAGAAGAAAGCAATAACGAATTATTATCCATATTAACATAAATATGTCGCCAAGAAGAAGACAACAAAATCCAGAAGGTAATGTGAATCAACCAGAAGGGGGATCGATTAACCCGATGTAGGAGTTTGTTAATTTATTAACAACTGCCTTTAATAAAAATGGTGCAAACATACCTGTTAATCCCGTGGTAGTGCGTGCTACTACGTATAAGGATTTTAAGAGTGTAGGTCTGCCAGAGTTTAAAGGAACTATGGACCCTATAGAAGCCCAAACATGGGTGAAAGAGATTGAGAAGGCATTTGTTATTGCAAATGTCGAAGAGGAGCATAAGACTTCTTTTGTCACCTATATGGTGAAGGGAGAGGCAAACTTCTGGTGGGAGGCAAACCAGGCTAGGGCTGGAGTGGATGATGTAACGTGGACAAAGTTCAAGGAGATATTCTTCGAGAATTTTTTTCCCACGAGTATGCAAGGTAGGATGGAGATGAAGTTCTTTGAACTGAAACAAGGGGATATGACTGTTCCCCAATATGCTTCCAAGTTCAATGAACTGGCGAGATTTACACCACATCAGGTGGATACGGAGGTAAGAAAGGCGTGGAGATTCGGGGAGAGCTTGAAACTCTGGCTCTATAACCGGATATCAATGTTTCAAAGTAATTCATTTGGAACCATTCTGGAATAAGCAATAATCACAAAGGGTGGTAGTGAGGCTTTAAGCCAGTACCACAGAGAGAAGAAGAAGAATGGTAAAGTAGATGGGGGTGAAAACTGAGGGAGCCATCGGGAGTGGCAACGGACAGAAGTGGAAGGTTTTTAACTCTTGGAATATCGGAGTGAAACACGGAGATCTTAAGAAGAGGATGGAAGCATGTAAAAACTGTGGGAAAACTCATTTAGGAGTTTGTCCCAAGGGTAAAGATGTGTGTTAAAACTGTGGACAAGAAAGGCACATTTCACCTAACTGTCAAAATTCGAAGAAGAACCATGGATGCTTTGTATGTGGATCAACTGATCACATGGTGAAGAACTGCCTGAAGAAGGGGATGAATGGTAATAAAGGCGCTAATAGTGATAAGTTAGCTATTAGTGGTCGAGCTCAGTCAAGTAGGCTGATGGCCCGCACTTTTAATATAACGGTCTAGGACGCAGTTGCATCGGGAGATGTAATTACAGGTATTATCCCAATCAATGATATAAATGCTTATGTGTTATTTGATTTGGGTGCTACTTGTTCTTTTATAGCCTGTTGTTGCCTCCTTTTTAGTCTTAACAAAAGGACTCTAACTCATGGAAGCATACATGGGTCAACAAGTAGTCTGAGTAAAAAACGATGTCGATCCACGGAGAAAGGTTTTAAAATTAAACTATCATACACCAATTGTATCACTATTTTTATATGCTTAAACGAATAATTCACAATTATGCTTAACCTATATTCAATTACTAAATAAAACACAAGACAAATTTAATGAAATCAAATTTGGAAAGAATGGGATTCTAACTTCATTTCATATTTCATCTAAACATTGCAATCATGCACAATCATACATTTATCATGGAAAGTTAGCTAAGAGCACAAATGTAGACATAATCATTTTTCAATGAATTATGACCTGTTTACATAACATCCACATTGCGATAGAAATCATATAATCGACAATAATGCCAAAGTAACTATATTCCTATGTGAAATTGCAACAATATTGAATTGAAGCACAAGCTCTTATCTTACTACACACTGTGAAACAATATATTTCTATCTGGTTCACGAAATAAGAAACTAAACATTTCAGCCTCATAAACGCAATCTATCATGATTACAACCATGCTCACATGTCATTTTTCAATTCCATATAAGCATATAAGATGAATGGTGATCAAACATTCATGCAATCCAATCAATCATAACAAAAATCCCAATGATAAATGAGCAATCAGGCAATTAATTATAGATTACATATCAAAATCCGTTAGAATCCCATAATGGAGTTTAGTTCATTTCTAAACCTAAAACCATTATGGGATTATAGTAACACATTGAGAATAAATATCACAAGAGAGAGAGAAAATAGAATTGATCAAACCTAATTGTAGAATTCATTTCAGAATGCTATCCAAATCTCCAATAATTTCCAGCAAAATAAAATGATTAGTTATATCATAACTGAATTCAAGAGAAGATGTAGAAAATCTTGAGTTTATGCTCAAATCCTCTCTAGGATTAGTTCTATGCTTGGAACCCTAGTTTCCTAATGAAAAATCGATAAAAACGTAATTAATAATCATCTGGTACTGTGATAACCCGGGATTTTGAATAATCAAAATTTACGAATAAATTTTTTTATTATTTAATATTGTACTGTGTATCTGTGATACGAGTCTCGAGAATTAGTCCATCTGTGTATTGACTGAGAAAATAGAGTAGAGTTGTGCTTAACAGCTTTAGAAACCCTAACCCTAATTTCTGGATAGGAATTCGGTAGAAAATATAATTAAAATAATTATATTGATGAGAATGTGTTTGTACTGTATGTTGATAAAGGTTTAAAATTAATAAACCCTAATAAGAGATTAGAAATCCAGACGCGTAGTTAGAAACCCTAATCAAAAGCCGGGAAACCCTAATTTTATATTCGGGAATCCTAAACCCTAATCCTAATTGGCGAGCATAATGTGTTTATTAAACATTAATATGATTAAGAAAACCTAATTTAATTAGGAAACCCTAATTTTAGTTTCAAAATTTTAATTTTCTAAATTAAAATCCTAATTTAGAAAATCCTAGAAAGTTAGTGATTTAAAACCTAAGGGTTAGAACCTTAGAGTTAAACCCTAAGGGTTTGTGAAAATGTCTAGTATGCCATTAAATTTATTTTACAAATGACCAAAATGCCCTTTTAGGTGTATTTTAATATGTAACTTGCAAATCTTTGTATAATGGTGGTAGGTGACCAACTATGTTGACTTAGTAACCTATAATCTTCAGCAATCAGCCAAAAATATCAGCCATAGCAACATTATATCATCATATATATTGATTTAAAGAGAGAGAAAGTCCACAAAAGTTGCTCATTTACTAACTTGCTCTCACCAACTCATTCTCTCTCTAAACCTCCAATTTCCTCAAGTATTTCAGTCACATATTACCTCTCTAAAACACCATTAACAGATAAGGAGATCTAAGATCAAGCATATTCAAGAGAAGGTATAAACCCTATCTCATTCTAGATCTTGGATGTTAGGTTCAAAGTTGTGTTTTTGTGTTTATGTTTATGTTAAAAGGTGTTTTTAGTTGATCTATGATGATCCATGATGGATCCATAGCATCAAATGGCTTTAAAATGGTGTTTTTCAAAATCTGTCCAAGAAAAAAATTTGTGGTCTGACAAGCTAATGTCAGAAGCCACAGATACTTTTTCGTTTGTTATTTATGATGTTTTAAAGTTGTTATAGGTAGCCTGTTATGTTGTCTTCAATCTGGAAGTGGAATCTGTGACGCCCCCAAATTCAAGTACTTGAAACCCGAATTCAGTGCTTCACGATACCATTTTTATGAGCGGAATAATACTAATAATAATAACAATAATATAAATATCAAACTTAATTTAGATATATCAAAGTCTAACTCCTAGGTACGTGACCTTTAAACATTCATTACATCATAGATAATAAATATCATTGTCTTAATAAACTTTAACTATTACATAGAATATTATAAAACTCATTTGAACAGCTTTCCTTTCCCCTTGTTCTTGCCTGAACCTTCTGGTTGATCATACTTAGCTGACAACATTTAAATTTATAGTAAGAATGGGCATTTGATTGCCCAGCAAGTAATAACAACAATATATATTAGCTGAAAGAATTAAATGTTTTCTTTGAAAGACACTTCTACAACGAATCAACAGTTATGAAGTAAGCTGAACCAATAATAACAACATATCACTTCTATATGAAATTTTTGAAACTACGTATTGACTATAACTAGAGATAATTCAACATACTATGAACATGGTTTTCTATTTTCGAAAAGGTTAAACAGAAATTCATATGTAAACCGTCATAACTTACGGGCACGGGGGGTGATCAGCCCGTTATGCCATGTATTGATCAATACTACATGCAAGAATGATATTATCGTTCACTCTATCCACCTTAGGTGCACAAAAGTTTTCCCATGTTCAGGATGTTCATACTTAGTCGGGAATACGAACCAAAACAATCTGGTTGGATACAATAAAGTTCTATCTTGCTCAACAATATTTCTAAATCTGTGTCTAGCTGGATCAAGTAGCATAGATAACTTTTAATTAATGTATACATACCGGAACTCAATATGTATGTATCAACATGTGATTAAATACAATGGTTATCCAAGTGGGGACACTTGTCTAACCCTTTATAGGAATTAACGAACAGAATAAATATCTGAATTATACAGTAATATTGTGTTGATAAACAATGATCGAATAATTTAAGAACTTGTATGAATATGAATAATTGGATACATAATCAATAACAATAGAGTTAATAATCTGGCACAATAATATGATTTTGAAACTTTCTTACTCTTGTCCATTGCATAAAGTAAATACAAAGGTAAGATACTTGCCTGAGCTGCTGCTTACTGTGACGCCCCCAAAATTAGGTATACATCACCCATTCTGAGTCGCCAGATACAAGGTACAAAATTCAAATACAACTTCATTTATACAACTGTTGAGCTATCGTATAGAATACGACCACAGTTAACTATGAGTTTTAATACAAATGTATGTAACTCTCATGGTACCTCGACCACAACCTTACAATGATACTTTACATAAAAGTATAGTCAAAAACTGTTTAGAAATTAAAATCTTTGGGAAGTGCTCAAGAAAACCTTCGTATACATGGGAGGCCACAAATCCAAGTTATGATAGATATCATATGTCCACAGAATTATCCTTGGTTGACCCAAAAGTCCCCAAAGAAAAACAAGAAGATTACTATCATCTTCTTTCCAATGGCGAGTCTTCTCTTGACATATAAATATCTCCGTTGTCTCCAAGTGAAAATTATATTTCACATAAACCCCAAGATCATATAGGTAGTACTCGTAGATATATTCAGCAAGTGGATGTGTACAACCATGTCTTATGAGAACACGAGGTTGTATGTCATTAGACATCTTGTATGATAGTGGCAAAACACCCTTCCAAAGTTGGGTTCACCTCACCCTATTTGATTCACCAAATATAACTACTAAATGTTGTATAGAATACAACACACTTTTCTATACTGTTTAGGGAGAATCTCCACAACTAGAGACCACTGTTCTATTCCCCTGTTATCCCCGCTCAACCCGGCAACACTATTATTACCTGAAAGGAATTGTGAAGCAGAAAGGGCGAGCACAACTAGCCCAGTAAAGAATATCATGACTAAAGATAATTAAATTATCAATAGCTTTCATCAATAATAAATCAGAGATTTAGAACATATGGTAGATGATAAAACTTTTCAACCATAGTTGCGGTAGACGAAGCGAATCCATTAGAAGAGTCAAATAAACCATAAGGTCTATTATCTTCTCTATGTTAAAAGACCACTAATAATGTTTTATCCATGTAAAATAAATCAATAGTTCCTGCCCACAATCATATGAATAACTCATAGTCATAATTGTGGTTCTAAATTCCTCTTCGTAACCAGGACGAAGATAATTTTCATCACCTATCTTCACCTGAAACATCAAAAATCATGGTTATACCAAATCAGAATTCCTGCTCATAATCATACTAATAAATTCATCTTTGCACTACGGCCAAAGCTATTCATAATTCATCTTTGCACTATATGCCAAAGACATACAACTGTATTTTAGAAGAGTCAAGTAGAGCATGATATCTACTATCTTCTACGAATTAAAAGTGTATAATAAATATTTTATCGCTGAGACTCATCTTAATGAATAATCCACATCATCGAATCATCCCTGCAGTACGGCCAAGGATATTCGTTAATATCAAATCCATGAATTTATATTTCATCGCTGAGACTCAGCTCGATAATAAATCCATATCACTGAATTATCCATGCACTACGGCTAAGGATATTCGTTAATATCACGACCACGAATTATCCATGCACTACTGGCTAAAGATAATCGTGTTTTTATCAACGATCATGATCATGCCATAAAATAATTCATCTTTGCACCCTTAGTCGAAGAGAATCCATAGCCATAATCATACCAAAAACTGTCCATCAATGCATTACGGGCCAATGAGGATTTTTTTTCCACATCATTTGTAACATTACGGTCATGATTATACCGAATAATCCCTGGTCATAATCATACTAAGTACATCTATGCACTACGGCAAAAGATTACTTTTAACACAATATAAGCTTGAGGATGATGACAATGATATAAGAATCAATCAAATGAGATAAAGGATAAATATTAAACATTTATAATACAATTTATCTAGCATTCAATAATAACCAAATGTTATCAATCACTTAATAATTTCATAATCTCATAATCTAATATCATTAATATTATAACAATATTTTAATCATTTCTTAAACTTATAAACAATTTATTTCAATTGTTTACACTTTATCAAATAATGCATTTTAATCATTCAAAAAAATGTCGTACTCATAAGATTTCATCATCAATGATCAAATCCCTCATCAAAAATCTGCATATACCCTATATAGGATTCTCAAGCCATAAAATCATATTTTCCAATTTTATTACTTCACATAACATATTTAATTCATTTACTCATAACTAGTTCATTTTCATGAAAAATACCAAATCAGTCCCAAAAATATTTTTTTTCTGGGATTTAGCAGAATATAGTCTCATCTTGAACATATATTTTTCTTGACATTTTTAAAATTTATTTACTATTTTTCAAAAATCAATTTCTAATTAATTCCTTAAGAAATTAGCTACCTCAAGGTTAACTCCAGAAATTCCCAAATCTTGGCAGGATCTTACACATGTTAACATGAGTTTCCAGTTTAAATTTCATGGTCATCGGAGTTATAGAACTCTGGTTATAGCATTTTTTGTCGAAAAAACTAAATATTGAAATGGTCATAACTTGCTCATTTTAAGTCAGAATGAGCTCATTTTTGGACAGGAGGTACTTTATACCATATACTTTTATGTCTTAAAAGGCTAGAATTTTTCTCACAAATTAAGTGGCCGAAATAGCCCTTTTAAAATCGTGATAGCAGCCTTTTTCATATTTTGCAGTTTTTTGTACTTTGCTAAAATCAGTCCACACGAAAATCTACAACACCTTTTCCAGTGATTCCACTTGGATAAGTTACAAAACTCATAGACCTAACTCTAGAACTTGACCACACTCAAAAATTTGAAATATAATAGGAGATATGGTCAATTGAATTTCATGTTCCATTTTCACCAAAATCTGATTTTTCAACCCTTTGTGATTTCTAAGAAACTTTCATGTTTTCACATAATAACCAACATAACTCATCATAACACTTACTAATACTATATATACCCATGATTTTCATTAGTCCAATGCTTTTATTATAACTTTCATCATAATCCACGTAAACAGATTATTTCCACAATTTAACAAGGAATGAAATACAAAGGATTGTTCATCATGCATGTGGTAATCCACATGTAGCGAGTTATTCAAATGAAATAATAAAGAATGGAATAACGTAAGGATTCACCATGCATGCGATAGAGACCTTGCAGATAGGTTATTCCCAACAAAGATAATAAATACTAACCAGACCGAGCGTAAAATGCATGAGATGTGATATTCCAAAGATAATAGTAAAGAGCGGAACTAGGTCCCACGTAAAAAGCGCATGTATGAATAGGATATTCAAATGTAATAATAAAGAGCGGAACCGAGTCCGGCGTAAAACGCATGCAGAACATGATATTCCAATGAAATAATAAAGAATGGAATAACGAAGAATTTCACCAAGTATAGGGTGGCAGGCGTATCAAAGTTATTCCATAGAATAATAAAAAAATGGAATAATAGAAGTTCTCTTTATGAATACAAAAGAAATAATACCCCTTACTATAATAATAATAATAATAATAATAATAATAATAATATCATTTACGAGTACGACAATTATATCCCCTACCTTAAAAAGAAAAGTATTCCGACTAGTAGGGCGGGAATATACTTGAAGAAAACTTGCACTACGCTCAAAGCTTTCTTAAACTCTAAAGAAATACGCTCAAGATTATAGAAGAAGAACTCTCTCATAGTTTCTCTCTCTCTGAGTTTCAAATGAATCGTAAGAAATAATGAAGGAATGAGCTTCTATTTATAGAAAAATGAATTTGCGTAGTAACTAACTCATGAAACGGTCAGTTGATTTACTTTAATCTGACGGTCCATATTTAAAGCAAAATATTTTAAATAAAATATAATATATTCTATTTATAATCTAATAAAATGAATAACTTTATAAAAGATTTTACTATGCAAACACTATGCATAATAAAATATAATATATTCTAATATTGTCTAATAAAACAAATAACTTTATAAAAGTATTTTGTTTTATATAAAAAAGATTTTACTATCTGAAAAACACTATGCACAATAGAATATAATATATTCTATTTATAGAATGACTTTATAAAAGTATTCTTTTTTATATAAAAAGTTTTTCTATTTTATTACATTAATAATACTAATAAAACAAAACTGAGTGACCTATCACATAAGCACCAACAATCAATACCGTGCTATTTACCAAAATAGAAAAAAAATTTGAATACTTTTATTTCATAAAATTCGGGGTCTCACACTTACAATAACGCAACTTAGATTAATCTTTTATACAGTGACCTATCAGTAATAAGATCATTCGTTTAATTAGAATACTATATCATATCACATAATCTTCTTAATCAAGCGATTGAAGACATAACCTAATCACATTGTCACATATATTTAACAGTTATTGATTCACTAACAAACACATATCTAGTCAATTTATCTATGTCTAGATCAACTTCTGAAATATTTCAGTGTACCGACGGCTTTATCGGGTAAATATCGAGTCTAAGACTCTATCGTGTAGTTCAATATTCGTTTAGATATTTTAAATATCAGTCGTATTATTTTTTCATAGCCTTATAATAATTTTTAAATAATTATTATACTTTATCGTGAATTTTCAAACACTTTGAAATCATTATTAAATGATTTAAATATTAACTAATTCTATTATCATTAATATTTAATTAATATTAAACTATTAATGAAACCATTGCCAAAATATTAAAGTTATTTATAATAACTCAAAATATATTTAAAGTATTAATATTACCCTTAAATGATTTTTAAAACATTTAAAATCATTTTAAATAATTACCATTAATATTATAATATTAATTTATTATTTATCAAAATATTAAAAGTTGTTTATTATAGCTTAAAATATTTTTAATTCATTTATTTCCTTTTAAATGACTTTTAAATCAATAAAACCATTTTTAAACTATATTTAATATAATTATTAAATAAACTTAATAACATTAATATTAAATTATTGATGAAATTTACCTTTAAATATCAAAAGTTATATTTTATAACTTAAAATATTTTTAAACTATTTATTTTCATTTAAAATGATTTTTATAATATTAAAATCATTTTTAATTAATTTATTTAATATAATTACTAAATAAATCTAATATCATTAATATTTAATAATTAATGAAACTTATCTTAAAATAATAAAAGTTATGTTTTATAACCTAAAATATTATTAAATACCTTATTATTATTTAAAATAATTTTTAATACAATAAAATCATTTTAATTAATTTATTTAGTGCATTTATTAAATAATTTAAATACCAATAATATCCAAATAAATATTAATATTTATGAAAAATATGTAAATTATTAAATGTTAATTTTTATAACTTAAAATAATTTATAAAACTGCTTTTATAATTTTTAGAATTCATTTACTATTTTTAAATGATTTTTAGAAATTAAATTAATTAATTTTGATATGTCTGTCGCTAAAGCCCTTTGGCGACAGTAAGTGTCGCCTTAGGTGTTCTTAAGACTCAAGAACATTCATAGACAGTGATCGTGTGGAATACTTTGACCAAGCTTAATTCCCCATCTGTAATGTTTCTAGACTATCTGTTGATCAGAGGTTATAGTACTCATGTAGTACTACAAGATCTAACAACAAACGTGGTCATAACATTCATCATCTACAAGATCTAAGCTCAAGAACAAGCTGTCAGAGCTGTTCTTGACGTTTCTGGGCTGCCCAGGAAATAAAGTCGTGGTCGGTCAACGCTTTTGATGGCCCAGGAAATCAGTTCAAGGTAAATGCTTTCTGCTCGTCGGGCTGTCTAGACAAACTATCAGAGAACATGTTTCAATCCATGGTTAAGTCTAAACATCATAAGTCAGACAGATCTAAGCTATTGAAAACGTTGTCAAAACTGTTCTTCATTTTCTAGGTTTACCTAGAAATGAAGAACAGTTCGTGCAAGCATATTTGGGCTTCCACAACTTTTAATCCATGTGATTATTTTGTGATATATGGATTCCAGGTTGTAGACAACATATAAGACTACCGATCTATTACATAAAACCAATAAAACAACAACACAACAAGAAGATTTAGTTCGGTCAGAGTCTATCGAGATAAATAAGTCATCATTTTTACGGGTCACCCGAAGCGAAAACGTGATTATTTTACCTACTTTGACCAAGCACCATATTTACTCCGTTTGAGGATTAGAAGATTTTAAGGCATAATCGTGTAGTCCATATAACATAAAACGATCTTATTACCATAATGAATCAAAACAAACTAACATCACGAAAGATCTCATAGACATGAACATATTGTCATTACGTCTCAGGTAGCATCTGGGTTACCCAGTTGAAACTGGTCGTCATGGTCGGTCAACCGACTTTGACCATCAATAACTTTCACTCTACAATAGATCTGACTCTGAATCAAGTTCCAGATTCAAGATCTCACAGCATACTACAACTCCAAAACATAAAACACACCAAATCATAAGCAGAGAGAGATCTACAGCCTCTGACTTTTGCTTGTCAGACACAAAAATAATATTTTACCAGATTTTGAAAAATGCTAAATCCGAGCCTCTAGATGTTATGGATCTAACATCTAGCAACCCAGATCATTGATTAACACCCCATACAACATATTTAACACAAAAAATAACATCAAACATAAGATCAAAATATTTTCAAATTTTAGGGTTTGCACCTTTTCTAAACTTTGATCTTGCTGCTGACTTTCTGATCTGTTAATGATAATCGTGGGGCTTGCTTTGTGACTGAAATGCTACATAATTTAATTTCGTGGGTTTTCTATATAAAACATGTATACAATGAACTTGGTTGATCACATGGCTGTGATTAGCAGCTTGTAGGCTCATAGCTAGGTAGACTAGGGTGGCTTGCAAGATTTGATAAGATTTGTCTAGGAATAATACACCAAATGGGACAAAAAGGGCACTTTGATAATTTTATTTTAATTTTAAGGGCATTCTTGTCCAAGGTGCTTGAATCTAGGATTTATTCACTAGATTTTACATCTTAAAGTTTCCCAAATAATTACTAGGTTTTGAAAAATTAAAATTAAAGGGTAATAAAATTTTAATTAAATACACTAATTTAAAATTAGGGTTTTTAATAGAAAATTAGGGTTTAAATATTAGGGTTCCTTAATATCATTTGGGGTTCCCAAATTAACAATTAGGGTTTCCTAATTAACATTATAATTTACTAAATTAATAATTAGGGTTTCTAATTTTAGCAAATTAGGGTTTTTAAATAATAATTAGGGTTCCTCCTAATTACGAAATTCTATAATGCGCAATAAAATTCATATAACACAATTACTACTCAGTCTTAAACTCATAACTGAGTTTAACAATTAGGGTTTAAAAACACGATATAAGGGTTATGACATAATTTACCCTAATTGACCAACCAATATCGATCCTACATTTCTGAAAGACATATTTATAACACTAAAAAATTAAAATATAATTAATATTATATTATTATTCGCATCCCTTGATCAATACCCAAATTTAGGGTTTGGATTCCATATCTGATTTATTTTTCATATTCAACATTAATAATTAAGTTAAAATAATTAACTTAAATATTACGAACAAATTCATATAATAAAATATTTATTATTATAATTCTAATAATCATTTCATATATTATTTAAATAATATAAAATCATGTTTTCATGGAAATTAATTAATAAAATATTTCTACTATAAAATTAATTATTATAAGTATATACTTTATAATGATCAATAATTCTAAAATAAAATTATTTGAAATTATTCATGTAATAAATAAATTTTATTTATCACATATATACATACACATTACTTGGCACATATTCCCATCTTAAAAAAAATTATATGCAAAATTTCTTATTTATTTACATAGAAAATATCGGGTTATTACATTCACCCTCCCTTATAAGGATTCCATCCCCGGAATCACCATTTTAAAACTTATACATACAAGGGTACATAGCCTACACAATCATTTCCAATAGATCTCGATCATAATTGATCGAACAAATCTTTAACTATTCATATAAAGCTTATCTATCTGATTAAACGGAAGCTTGATTTCTAAAAGAACTCAAATTCCTCCTTCAAAATTTATTTTAAAAATAATTTGATATATAAAGGAAAATCAAATATATATATATATATACGAAAATTAAAGTTATTCAAATAATACCTGGAGTTCCATTCCCAGCCGCCACAGTATCCTGGACCGTCATATTGAAGACTCGTGCGGTTGGTTTGTTGGTTGAAGTCGGTCTTGTGATTGCCTTAGTCCCGCTGCCTTTTCCCGTGGTTACACTCCCTGCCTCCATTTTCCTCTTTGGACAATCCCTCACCTTATGCTCCATAGACCCACACAGAAAACACCCATTATTCATCCTTGGGTTGGGGCAGTTCGGAAAAATATGGCCCTCCTGCCCGCACTTGTAGCATACAAACTTACCCTTCAGACACTCACTAGAGTGATTCTTCCCACATTTCCGACACTGATCTACTTGCTTCTTCACACCTTCCTGTTTCACCTGAACATTCCCAAAATAATTCCCCTTTCTTTTCTCACCCCTATTCCCACTATTAGTTTCCACCTTCATCGCTCTTACTTCCTTGCCCTTATTCCTTTTCTCCTTGTTATAGAGGCTTATGGCCTCACTCCCCTCCTCAACTATGATAGCCTTTTCCATGAGTGCTGAAAAAGTATTGATTTGCAACACTGCCACCTTGTTGTAGAGCCAGGGTTTAAATCCCAGCTTGAACCTTCTTGCCTTCCTAGCCTCCGTATCAACTTGATGTGGAGCGAACCTAACCAACTCATTAAACTTTGCGACATACTCATGAATAGTCATGTTCTCTGCTTTAACTCCGAATTTTACCTCCATCCTAGCTGCATGCTAGGCGAGAGGTAGTTTTAGAAAAACAAAGTCTTAAACCTAGCCCAATAACTACTCCTCTCTCCTCGCCTCGCTTGATTTGCTTCCCACCAAAGTTCGCCTCTCCTTTCATCATATAGGTGGAAAAAGAGGTCTTTTTCCCCTCATCTACCCTAGCAACTACGAACGCCTTTTTTATCTCGTTAACCCATGTCTGGGCTTCTATAGGGTCAGCTGTTCCCCTGAATTCTGGTGGTCTTATTGCCTTGAAGTCTTTGAATTTTGCCAAGCGATTGTCTGGTCGGTTCCCTGCGGCTGGTATTCCCTGTTGCATAGCCTAAGCTACCATGTTTTCAATGTTTTGCATTGGGTCTTGCGGTTGTCCCTTAGCGTTGTTGACAGATTCCTCTGCCCTTTGATTTCATGTTGGTCGTCTTGGCGGCATTATCTGATTACATAAAATCATAAATTTAACTTACATTCTAAACCTTATTGTATAAGTTTAACATGTAACACGAAGTTTTATACAAAACGTATTCCATTAATGAAACATAGATTCGTATTCATCAATTCAAAGTACTTTACATAACATAACACATACTGTTATCCCTTTGTGACCACAAAAGTCAGGAATTACTGTAATAACTTATACAAAAGTTTGAGAATATTACATTGCACCCGTACATTATCAAACATACATAATCAACTACTAATCCTACTTATTTCCTAAGTCACGGTCTTTCATCTTTCTTTTCCCTTTCTTGCTCGGAGCTGCACACGGTTTGTATTCCCACAACTTTTCTAGAGAAGAAATCTTGTTCTTCAGATTTTTACTTCCGTTGATGCTTGATCAGCTCCAACTTTAGTGTCTGAATCACTATCTGTCAATTCCACCATTTTCGGATCGGGTACTACGTTTTCCAATACCACCACCTCATCAAGGTTGTCTGCACTATGAGCCTCTATTTCAAATTTTGGCTTTGATATTAGCTCCTTCTTTACGATCAGAGAGTATCCTAATTCTTTTCCACCTGACATCTACACAACTTATCTTGATTAGTAAATAGTATATACACACAACAAAGAATAATTTTATAAGAGTTATCTTTTATTTTGTTTAACGATTAATTTATTCAATTCATCTCCTTTTAAACTCTATATGAGTTACTTGTATTTTTAACGTTTCACTCTGTTCTAAGGTTATAGCCTAAGGTCTTATCCCACCTAAGGTTTCTAACCCTAAAGCTTTGATACCAACCTGTGACGCCCCCAAATTCAAGTACTCAAAACCTGAATTCGGTGCTTCACGATACCATTTCTATGAGCAGAATAATACTAATAATAATAACAATAATATAAATATCAAACTTAATTTACATATATCAAAGTCTAACTCCCAGGTACGCGACCTTTAAACATTCATTACATCATAGATAATAAATATCATTGTATTAATAAACTTTAACTATTACATAGAATATTATAAAACTCATTCGAACAGCTTTCCTTTCCCCTTGTTCTTGCCTAAACCTTCTGGTTGATCATACTTAGCTGAAAACATTTAAATTTATAGCAAGAATGAGCATTTGATTGCCAATGATAAATAACAACAATATATATTAAATGAAAGAATTAAATATTTTCTTTGAAAGACACTTCTACAACGAATCAATAGTTGTGAAGTAAGCTGAACTAATAATAACAACATATCAATTCTATATGAAATTTTTGAAACTACGTATTGACTATAACTAGAGATCATTCAACATACTATGAACATGGTTTTCTATTTTTGAAAAGGTTAAGCGAAATTCATCATGTAGAATCAAAGCAACTTACTGAGCATGGGGGTGATCGACCAATTTATGCCTGTATTGATTAATACTACATGCAAGAACTATATTATCGTTCACTCTATCCACCTTAGGTGCACAAAAGTTTTCCCATGTTTGGGATGTTCATACTTAGTTGGGAATCCGAATCAAAACAATCTGGTTGGATACAATAAAGTTTTATCTTACTCAACAATATTTCTAAATTTGTGTCTAGCTGGATCAAGTAGCTTAGACAACTTTTAATTAATGTATACATACCGGAACTCAATAGGTATGTATCAACATGTTATTAAATACAATGGTTATCCAAGTGGGGACACTTGTCTAACCCTTTATAGGAATTAACGAACAGAATAAATATCTGAATTATACAGTAATACTGTGTTCATAAACAATGATCGAATAATTTAAGAACTTGTATGAATATGAATAATTGGATACATAATCAATAACAATAGAGTTAATAATCTGGCACAATAATATGATTATGAAACTTTCTTACTCATGTCCATTGCATAAAGTAAATACAAAGGTAAAATACTTGTCTGAGCTGTTGCTTACAATAACGCAACTTAGATTAATCTTTTATATGACCTACCTATCATCAGTAATAAGATCATTCGTTCAATTAGAATAATATATCATATCACATAAGTCTTGCGCTAATTGCGATTGACATAACCTAATCACATTATCACATATGTTTAACAGTTATTGATTTACTAACAAACACATATTTAGTAAATTTATCTACGTCTAGATCAACTTTTAAAATATTTCGGTGTACCGACGGCTTTATCGGGTAAATATCGAGTCTAGGACTCTATCGTGTAGTTCAATATTCGTTTAGATAAATATCATTAATATTAAATTATTTATGAAATTTACCTTTAAATATCAAAAGTTATATTTTATAACTTAAAATATTTTTAAACTATTTATTTTCATTTAAAATGATTTTTATAATATTAAAATCATTTTTTATTTAATTATTTAATATAATTACTAAATAAATCTAATATCATTAATATTTAATAATTAATGAAACTTATCTTAAAATATTAAAAGTTATGTTTTAGAACTTAAAATATTATTAAATACCTTATTATTATTTAAAATGATTTTTAATACAATAAAATCATTTTTAATTAATTTATTTAGTGCATTTATTAAATAATTTAAATACCAATAATATCCAAATAAATATTAATATTTATGAAAAATTTGTCAAATTATTAAAAGTTAATTTTTATAACTTAAAATAATTTTTAAAACTATTTTTGTAATTTTCAGAATTCATTTACTATTTTTAAATGATTTTTAAAAATTAAATTAATTAATTTTGATATGTCTGTTGCTAAAGCCCTTTGGCGACAGTAAGTGTCGCCTTAGGTGTTCTTGAGACTCAAGAACATTCATAGACAGTGATCGTGTGGTATACTTTGACCAAGCTTGCTTCTCCATCTGTAATGTTTCTAGACTAGCTGTTGATCAGAGGTTATAGTACTCATGGTCTAACAACAAACGTGGACATAACATACATCATCTACAAGATCTAAGCTCAAGAACAAGCTGTCAGAGCTATTCTTGACGTTTAAGAACTTGCCCGAAAAAATAAAGTTAATGGTCAATCAACGCTTTTGATGGCCCTCTGTCGAAAAATCGATTCCTAAGGTAAATGTTTTACGCTTTCGTAAAATTTGTCTGAACAAACTATCAAAGAACATGTTTCAATCCATGGTAAAGTCTAAACATCATAAGTCAGACAGATCTAAGCTATTGAAAACGTTGTCAAAATTGTTCTTCATTTTCTGGGTTACCCAGAAATGAAGAACAGTTCGTGCAAGCATATTTGGGCTTCCACAACTTTCAATCCATGTGATTATTTTGTGATAAATGGATTCCAAGTTGTAGACAACATGTAAGACTACCGATCTATTACATAAAACCAATAAAACAACAACACAACAAGAAGATCTAGTTGGGTCAAAGTTTGTCAGAGACAGCGTTCATCTGTTTTCTGGGTTACCCAGAAACAGAAAACGTGATTATTTTACCTACTTTGACCAAGCACCATATTTACTTCGTTTGATGATTAGAAGATTTTAAGGCATAATTGTGTAGTCCATATAACATAAAACAATCTTATTACCATAGCAGAATCAAAACAGCTAACATGTGAAAGATCTGTAGACATGAACATATTGTCAGAACGTCCTGGGTAGCATCTGGGTTACCCAGATTGGCTTGGTCATGGTCGGTCAACCGACTTTGACCATCAATAACTTTCACTCTACAACAGATCTGACTCTAAATCAAGTTCCAGATTCAAGATCTCATAGAATACTACAACTCCAAAACATAAAACACACCAAATCATAAGCAGAGAGAGATCTACAGCCTCTGACTTTTGCTTGTCATACACAAAAATAATCTTTTACCAGATTTTGAAAAATACTAAATTCGAGCATCTAGATGTTATGGATCTAACATCTAGCAATGCAGATCATTGATTAACACCCCATACAACATATTTAACACAAAAAATTACATCAAACATATTATTAAAAAGATTTTCAAATTTTAGGGTTTGCACCTTTTCTAAGCTTTGATCTTGCTGCTGACTTTGTGATCTGTTAATGATAATCGTGGGGCTTGCTTTGTGACTGAAATGCTACTTAATTTCCTGGGTTTTAGAGATAGAAGGTCTAGAATGAAATTAACATAGTGTGACGCCCCCCAAAAAGCAAACTTCGAGTTGCCAAAACTGGTACAATAAAGCAAACTGATTGTAATACAATTGTCGTGCAAATCGACAACACATCTTTGTGAGTTTAAATACAAATATTGTCTTCTAGACAATATCCACACTCAAATAAGTCCTCGTTACAATTATTCAAACACTATTTTACGAAATAGTGAGGGGCGCTAAAACATCTTTCTAGAACCATCACTCCATTACCCAGTAGTAGTTCTGCTATGTTCTCACCTCTCAGAAAAAAATGGAACAAAAAGGAAAAGGGTGAGCTCAACTAGCCCGATAAAGAATATTATGACTAAGATAATATACAACAAATTATCGTTAGTCTTCAACGAGGAAAAAATCGATAAAATATAATAACCAACAAGTTTTAGATCAACAAGCTGCGGTGAAACAACAATCCATTAGAAGAGTCAGTAGAGAATGAGTTCTACTATCTTCTAAGATTTAAAAGTCCATCATCAATATTTTATCCACATGTAACAACAATCAATATACATCTTTAATCAAATATTCATCTTTTGCCTACTGAGGCCAAAGATATTCATTTATATCACCGGTTAATCATATTCATCTCAACACTGTTCATCTTTTGCACTACTGGGGCGAAGATATTCATCGATTAATCATTTATCTTTTTACTTCTGAGGTAGAAGATATTTAGTAATATCATCATTTAGGGTGAGGATGATGAAAAATATTTTAAAGAAAAGCGAATCCGATGAAGCGGAAGGAGGAAAAATAGTAGGGATTAAGTATAACGGTTTATCGAATCAATAATACTTCATAAATACCAATTTTGAAGCGAAATTCAAAATAAAAAGATCAAAACATGGATCTGATCAAAGATAGTAACCATAATAGACATCTTGGACAAAAGAAGAAAATTTCATTTTTAGGTGAATAGTGTTGATGTATTAAGTGAATAGTGCCGTATATCGTGAATAGTCTTGATATCGTGAATAGTAACCCGACACAAAAAAGTTCAAATTTGATAAAAATTCAGATCGATACTTGACATAATGATATTGAAGAAATAATATCATATATGAAGAAAATAACATCCTTACCTCAAAATATCGATTACTTACGATCGAAATATCGGTATAAAAAATTGAAGGAAACTTGCAGCGATGAATAGAAACTCACAAAGTATCTAAATACTCACAAAATACACTCGATAATCTAGAGAGAAAAAAAAACTTGTTTTACGTGTGATTTTCAATTCTAACTTAGCCCTCTATTTATAGGAAAATGTTAGCGAGACTTGACTGCAACTTGATGATGGCTTTACTGCTACTATATTCCCACCCACCACATTTGAAATAAATTCAGCACATTTCTTCACCAACCACAAGTGGGGCCCACTCAATTCTAAAATTTTCACCAAAATCATTTATAAACCTAATTTACGAATCGGTCACCTCTTAAAATTCATAACAAATCATCGTTCATTTTAACGGTTCAAAATTTGTGGACATATACTCAACTTATATATGTATAACATATCCAAAAATTACAACGATCCAACGGTCGGATTAAAAATTATAACTCACACAATATATCTCAAAAAACTTGTTTAATTTTAATACCTTCATTCAAACAAAAATCTTGATAAAACACCTCAACATTAACTCCTTCATTTTAACCACAATAAATATATCCAACATTTATATCCACATAAAATAAATATTTCCTTATCATATGAATCAATAATTAATTATTCACAAATAATATTACGAGAATCACATTTTATAATGACGAGTAGTTCCCGGAAGGGGGCTTTCAATAAAATTTCTCCTTATTGGCGCGCGATTAGGTGACCAAACCTCTCTCCTTGATGAAACTTTCTAGACATTGCCAATAATGCTTTATCTAATAATATTATTCAAATAATATGAATTATTGATCGATAATGGGAAATCTTGTGCGATGACAATTATTGAAACAACAATAATATAAAATATCAACGCAAACAATTATTGAATCAATAAAATAAAATATTGAGCGATAACTCTCGTAACAATTATTGAGTAGTGCCTTCTTACGTAAGGATCGATAATTCATCAATCACATGCATCCAGCGTATTCTTCTTATTTTTTAACCACGGGTATTCCAACGATGTTAACGGTATAACTACGTGCGATTATTTATAAAAACTCAAACTTGTCGTTTTCTTCATCCGACATTTATTACATTATGGGGCCCATAAATGGCTATGCTGTCAAATACGAATATTCCCAAACAACAAGAATATTCCACGACCAAAACGAATATTCCCAAACAACAATGATTATTTTATAACCACTTGCATATTTTGCAAAATTTGCACATTTCACCCATAACCGTGAGAATTATATCAAATTAATACCTTATTATTCACAAATATAATTAGAGGAAATTGATTTTATTTATAATAAGTTGGGGTCTTACAACCTCCCTCCTTATGAAATTTAGTCCTCGAAATTGACATACGTACACAGTGTTTGAAAAGGTGAGGATACCTCGCTTTCATTTACGATTCCAACTCCCGGTCATTTCTTGATAGCATGGTTTCTCCATAAAACCTTAACTTGTGGTATAACCTTGATGCGTGGGACATGCTCTTTCTATCCAAGATCTTAACAGTACTTCTTACGTACGTTAAATCTTGACTATCTCGTCTGGTTCTAACACTGATAATATGGTTCGGGTCTTTCACATATTCTGAAGCATGGATATGTGAAAAACATTATGAACACGAGACATACTTGGAGGTAATCTTGAGTCTATAGGCCACATTTCCTATTGATCGAAGAATCTCAAATGGACCAACAAATCGTGGATTGAGCTTTCCTCTCTTCCCAAATCTTGTAACTCCCTTCCATGGTGCAACACGTAACAATACATGATCCCCGATATTAAATTCCACGTCTTTTTCGATGAAGATCCGCATAACTCTTTTATCGATCTTGTGCGGTTTTGTATCGTTGTCGAATCATTTGGATCTTTTACGTAGTCATGCGTACTAATTACGGTCCCAACAACGTTGCTTCTCCCCCTCGTCCCAGCATCTTTGGAGAGCGACACTTTCGTCCATCTGACGCCTCAAATGGAGCCATTTTATACTTGCTTGATAAGCTTTGTTGTTGTAGGAGAATTCCACGATGGCAATACTTATCCCAACTTCCTTTAAAATCTAGGACACAAAGTCTTAATAGATCTTCAGGGTTTGAATAGTCCTCTCTGATTGTCCGTCCGTTTGAGGATGGTATCTTAGAAGCTAAATCGTAAATCCGTGCCCATAGCTTTACTGAAGCTAACCCAAAATCGTGAAGTGAATCTTGGGTCACGATCCCAAAACTATGGATCTTGGCATGCCATGCAATCTCACAATCTCATTCACATATATGCGAGCAAGGCGTTCGAGGAATAAGTCTCACGTATCGGTAAGAAATGGGCGGACTTGGTTAATCTATCAACAATAACCCAAATCGCATCTATGCCTTGAGAAACTTTGGGAAGACATATGAAAATCCATAGTAATGTGTTCCCACTTCCATTTGAATCTCAAGTGGTTGTAATGGACCCTTTGGCACTTGATGCTCGCCTTTACGTTGACAAGTTAAACACCTCGAGATAAACTCATGATCTCTCTCTTCATATTGTTCCACCAAAATGTATATCGAATATCATGATACATTTTGGTACTCCCGAGATGGATTGCAAGCGGGGTGTTGTGTGCCTCCATCATGATTCTATGCTTCAAGTCGAATCGTTAGGAACACTGAAAGTCTGGAGTTGAATCTAAGTATTCCTTCTTCATCGATTCTCTCTTACTTACGGAATAGCTCCTTCTTGCACTTTCTTCTTCATACGTATCGGCTCGAATTCGTAGCTTGAAGCGACTTTAACTTTATCGATTAAAGTCGGTTCTACTAATTATATTCACCATCATCATGTGGGTCCTGAGTCTTTAATTCTACCTCCATCCTTTGCAAGTCATACTGAAATGGGCCTTTGCATTAACAATATCGCTTTTCGTACTTTCGCATATGATCTTACTACTTTCGATCGTCGATTCTACGTTAAACTTTTCGGGATGATATTGAATAGTGTGATCGTAATCTTTCAATAGTTCAAGCCAACGCGTCGTTTATGCATGTTGAGTTCTTTTTGGGTGAAGAAATATTTGAGGCTTTTATGGTCCGTATAAATCTCCACTTTCTCCCCATACAAGTAGTGTCTCCAAATTTTCAACAGCGAATCATTGCTTTGCTGACTCTAGATCATGAGTAGGATAATTCCTCTCATATTCTTTGAGTTGTCGTGAGGCATAGGCTATGACTTTCCCATGTTGCATGAGAACGCATCCTAACCCTTTGCACGAAGCATCGTTGTATATAACAAATCCATCCGTACCGGATGGTATTGCGAAACAGTCTTGAAATAGAGTCTCCTCTTGAGCTCTTGGAAACTCTTCTCGCATTCCTCGCTCCATACAAATTTGTATCTTTCGAGTCGGTGAGTTAGCGGATGGCGATTCGAGAAATCCTTCCACGAATCTCCGATAATAACCCGGCTAAGCCCGAGCTACGCTTGATCCACCGACTTTGGTTGCTCCCAACTTTGTCTTTGCTTGATCTTGGCCGGGTCGACGGATACTCCATGTTTTGACACCATGTGCCCAAGGAATGCTACTTCCTCAAGCGAACTCACATTTCTTGACTTGGCATAAAGTTTGTTTTTTCACGAAGCCTTTCAATATCGACTTCAAATGGTGCTCATGATCTTCACGGCTTTTGGAATAGATGAGGATGTCATCAATAAAGACAACAACAAAAGCGATCCAAATATTCCTTGAATACGGTTCATCATATCCATAAAAGCGGCGGGGAGCATTAGTCGATCCAAAAGACATGACTAAAATTCATAATGCCGTCTGGGAGTTACGAAGCGGTCTTTGGAATATCCTCGGTTTTAATCTTGGTGATGATATCGAGCGAAGATCGATCTTTGAAAAGAATTGTGCTCCTTGCAAGCTGGTCGAGCAATTCGTCATCAATGCGAGGTGGCGGATACCTATTCTTGATGGTGACATGGTTTAATTCTCGGTAGTCGATCTGAAATCGCATACTCCGTCTTTCTTCTTTACGAATAAAGCAGGAGCACCCCGAGGAGATGTACTAGGGCGAATGAAACCTATGTCTAACAATTCACAGTAGTTGGACTTTTAACTCCACGAAGTTCAATAGGAGCCATTCGATATGGGGTTTTAGAAATGGGTTTTGTACGGCTCAAGGTCGATAAAGAATTCAACATCACGTTACGGGGTAGATCGGGGAAGTTCTTGAAATACATCGAAAATTCTCTCTAACAATGAAATATTATTCAAATCGACTTGTCTTTGTTCAAATCCATAACATGGGCTAAGAAAGCTTGACATCCGTTTTTCAATAAGCGAATAACTTTATGGCTTGATATGATAGTGGTGATTTTAGTGGTTTAGTTATTTGAATTAAGTATAATGGGTTGGTTAGGAATATGAAAACTATGACCTTACGAAAACAATCAATTTTGGCATGATGGTGGTTAACGATCAATTCTAAAATCACATCAAAAGCAAGTATCTTTAAAGATATAAGATCAACGAGTAATGTGATAGTACCAACTTGGATCATGCAAGATTTATAAAGCGTAGATGTAACGAAGGTTTCACCCAACGGAGTTTCAGCGATAAGTCAAAGTCCAATTTCTCGGAGTCAAGTTTAAGCGTTGAGCACAAGCGGGAGAGATAAAGAATGGGTAGAACCAGTTATCTAGTAAGGTATAAACTTCGCAAGAGTTCAAGATTAGCTTACAGTAATCACCTCGTTCGGGTTCCTCGCGTTTTGGCGATCGCGACAAAGCGCTCTTCCGAGAACCGTGATTTTGACTTATCCGGAATGACCCTTGGAGTCACCATCCCGTTGAACTTGGTTTTGCTACTGAAACAATCCCGAGCTATGTGGCCTTCCTTTCCACAGGTTGTAACATACCTTGGATTGTTGTGGACGGTTTGGTGATATGTCCCTCTTTCCGCATTTGTAACATCTAATGCGGGCGGTCGTTCTCCTCCCCAGAATTTGTTGTTGGTCTTTGGTCTTTGCTTTGTTGATGTCTTCCGTCGTTGTTGAATCTCCTCTTTACGAAATTTCCACTTGACTCACCTCTCTCTATTATCATGGCCCGCGATGACCACCCAGTGGTTCTGCTTTTGTTAAATATTTTTCCTCTCCTCGTTGGTTATCATCGCTCGATGATGGTTGCTTCATCACCGGTATGACCACAGTTGTGGTCCCTCGGTTGAACATACTCATTATCTCGCTCTAATAATTGAGCCCTGTTTATAACATCTGAATATAAAGAAAATTTATGAGATATAAGATATTGTCGAATCTCGGGCTTTAGACCTCTCAGAAACATCCTCGTCATTCGTTCCTCATTTTCGACCAAATGAGGTGCAAACTTGGATAACTCTGCAAACTTTGCCTCGTCTTTGGGACACCGTCATTTGTTTTTGTTCGGTCGATAAACTCCACCTCCTTCGTATAGCCGAATACTTTCGGAAAGTACTTGTCATTGAATAGTTTCTGAAATGTTTCCCAAGACATCTTTGAGTCTGGTGGTTGGTAGTGCGCTTCACAGACTCCCACCGATGAGTCGCCTCACTTGCGGAACATAAAGGTGGCGAATGGAACCTTCGTTCCTCCGGTGCATCCCAAGACATCGAATATCTTGGTAATTTGCTTGACCCACGTTTCATGCCGTGATGGGATCCGGCTTTCCCTTAAATTACGGTGGTCCCAACTCCTTGAAGCGCTTGGTTTGTGACAAGCCAATGCATTCTTCTATCATTTCCACCATATTTTGTGCACGAGTCTCCTCGTGCGATTTTTCATGAAGCTATAAAAAGCTCTAAACATTCCATCGTTCATCGTTTGCTCGGTAGTGTTGTTTTACGGAGAGAATATTGCCTTCTGTTGCGCGTTCTCTGGTTTGTAACTAAAGGTTGTTCCACGGTCTCATACACTCCATTGTTAACGTTCTCGGCCACCATTCTTAAATCTTGCCATAAAATAAGGGTTAATTAAACAAATTAACATATCACATAATATCCTATATTATGGTGACCCAACAAATAAGCTTAGATAAGACACACTTAGCGAAGGATTTACTCATCTCTCCCTCTAGTTCTATTCCCGATCTCACTTGGAGACCATATCCTAAGCTTTGATACCAAGCTGTGGCGCCCCCAAAAAGGTATACACACCCATTCGAGTCGCCAAATACATGAGTACGAAAAAACAAACTACAACTTCAATAATCTGATTGTTGTGCAAAATCGACAACACATCTTGTGAGTTTAAATACAAATATTGTCTTCTAGACAATATCCACACTCAAATAAGTCCTCGTTACAATTATTCAAACACTATTTTACGAAATAGTGAGGGCTATAAAACATCTTTCTAGAACCATCACTCCATTACCCGACTAGTTCTGCTTGTATGTTCTCACCTCCACGAGAAAAAAATGGAACAAAAAGGAAAAGGGTGAGCTCAATTAGCCCGATAAAGAATATTATGACTAAGATAATATCTGACAAATTATCGTTAGTCTTCAACGGAAAAATCGATAAAATATAATAGCCAACAAGTTTTAGATCAACAACTACGGTGAAACAACAATCCATTAGAAGAGTCGAGTAGAGAATGAGTTTCTACTATCTTCTAAGATTTAAAAGTCCATCATCAATATTTTATCCATGTAACAACAATCAATATACATCTTTAATCAAATATTCATCTTTTACTTTCTGAGGCCAAAGATATTCATTTTATATCACCGGTTGGTCATATTCATCTCAACACTGTTCATCTTTTGCTCTACTGGCGAAGATATTCATCGATTAATCATTTATCTTTGCTTTTCTGGTGCGAAAGATATTTAGTAATATCATCATTTAGGGTGAGGATGATGAAAAATATTTTAAAGAAAAGCGAATCCGGTGAAACGGAAGGACAAATAGTAGGGATTAGTATAACGGTTTATCGAAGATCAATAATACTTCATAAATACCAATTTTGAAGCGAAATTCAAAAATAAAGATCAAAACATGGATCTGATCAAAGATAGTAACCATAATAGACATCTTGGACAAAAGAAGAAAATTTCATTTTTTTGGTGAATAGTGTAAATATTAAATGAATAATGTATTAGTATGTGTGAATAGTCATATATCGTGAATAATAACCCCGACACAAAAAGTTCCAAATTTGATAAAAATTGAGATCGATACTTTGGCGTAATGATATTGAAGAAATAATATCATATATGAAGAAAATAACATCCTTACCTCAAAATATCGAATTACTTACGATCGGAATATCGGTATATAAAATTTGAAGGAAACTTGCATTGATGAATAGAAACTCACAAAGTATCTAAATACTCACAAAATACACTCGATAATCTAGAGAGAAAGAAAAACTTGTTTACGGTGTGATTTTCAATTCTAACTTAGCCCTCTATTTATAGGAAAATGTTAGCGAGACTTGACTGCTTGACTGACTGATGGCTTTACTTTTACTATTCCCACCTACCACATTTGAAATAAATTCAGCACATTTCTTCACCAACCACCATAAGTGGGGCCCCACTCAATTCTAGAATTTTCCACCAAAATCATTTATAAACCTAATTTACGAATCGATCACCTCTTAAAATTCATAACAAATCATACGTTCATTTTTAACGGTTCAAAATTTGTGGACATATACTCAACTTATATATGTATAACATATCCAAAAATTACAACGATCCAACGGTCGGATTAAAATTATAACTCACTCAATATATCTCTAAAACACCTTTGGTTTAATTTTTAATACCTTCATTTCCGAAACAAAATCTTGATAAAACACCTCAACATTAACTCCTTCATTTTTAACCACAATAAATATATCCAACATTTATATCCACATAAAATAAATATTTCCTTATCATATGAATCAATAATTAATTATTCACAAATAATATTACGAGAATCACATTTATAACAACCAGTAGGTCCCGGAAGAGGGGCTTTCGATAAAAATTCTCCTTATTGGTAGCATGATTAGGTGACCAAACCTCTCCTTGACGAGAACTTTCTAGACATTGCCAATAATGTTATCTAATAATATTATTCAAATAATATGAATTATTGATCGATAATGGATATTTTCAAGTAATTATTGAAACAACAATAATAAAAATATCAATATTTATTGAATCGATAAAATAAAATATTGAGCAGTAACTCTTGTTCTTTATTATTGAGGTGCCTTCTTAATTACATCGATATATCATCATGTATCCACGCCATATTCTCGTATTTTAATCACCGGGTATTCCAGCGATTGTTAACGATAACAACTTCTGTGTTATTTATAAAATCTCAAACTTGTCGTTTTCTTCATCCGAGCATTTATTACATTATGGGGCCCATAAATGATCTAGCTTGCAAATCGTCTGAATATTCCCAAACAACAAGAATATTCCACGACCAAACGAATATTCCCAAAACAATGATGATTATTTTATAACCACTTGCATATTTTGCAAAATTTGCACATTTCACCCATAACCGAGAGAATTATATCAAATTAATACCTTATTATTCACAAATATAATTAGAGGAAATTTGATTTTATTTATAATAAGTTGGGGTCTTACAGTAATAATTAGGGTTTTTAATTTTAGCAAATTAGGGGTTTTAAATAATAATTAGGGTTCCTCCTAATTACAGAAATTCTATAATACGCAATAAAATTCATATAACACAATTACTACTCAGTCTTAAACTTATAACTGAGTTTAACAATTAGGGTTTAATAACACGATATAAGGGTTATGACATAATTTACCATAATTGACCAACCATTATCAGTCTACACATTTACAGTACATATTTATAACACTGAAAAATTAAAATATAATTAATATTATATTATTATTCTCATCCCTTGATCAATACCCAAATTTAGGGTTTGGATTCCATATCTGATTTATTTTTCATATTCAACATTAATAATTAAGTTAAAATAATTAACTTAAATATTACGAACAAATTCATATAATAAAATATTTATTATTATAATTCTAATAATCATTTCATATATTATTTAAATAATATAAAATCATGTTTTCATGGAAAATAATTAATAAAACATTTCTACTATAAAATTAATTATTATAAGTATATACTTTATAATGATCAATAATTTTAAAATAAAATTATTTGAAATTATTCATGTAATAAATAAATTTTATTTATCACATATATACATACACATTACTTGGCACATATTCCCATCTTTAAAAAAAATTATATGCAAAATTTTTTATTTATTTACATAGAAAATATTGGGTTATTACAGAATCACAGTGATTGAATGGCTAGATTTCATTTTATTAACGGTGAAAACTCGTTGACTGGGCATGACCAAGCACAATCTGGGCAACCCAGAAATTTAAAATATCCGTCTAACAAGATTTTTAAGCTTCTTGATCTGTCAGGTTTTTAGTGTTATGTTGTTGTTGTAGCATACTTGTAAATGGTTATGTGGACTATAGATCCATAGTTTTAGATTGTGTGAATAATCAACAGAATCGAAGTAGCATATGGTCAAAGTAGGCCAGTTGAGCATGGAACACGTTTTTGGAAAAACCCAGAAACTTGAGGAACACATTGTCTGACATACTTTGACCGTACTGATTCTGGAGATTGAGTTGTTGTTGAACTGAGATGTTTCTTTGTAAATATTCTTTGACATATGGACAATAACTTTGAACCATTAGATCACATAAAACATGACTGGAACCTAGAATAAATCGAGCATGAAAGTGACTAGTCGAACCATCTGGGTTTCTGGAAAACCCAGAAATGTTCTTACAAGATGTTTACTAGCTCAGATCTTTTTATTGATTTGTTGTATAATCGAGATGGTGATTGATGTATGTAGTATTACATAAACACTACATAATAGATGCTTAACATTGCTTAGAACTTGTATAGATTGGAAATTACACACGGTCAAACGTGCACCCTTGAACTCGGGTCTGACAGTGTTCTTGAGCTCAAGAACACCTAAGACGACAGAAAGTGTCGCTAAAGACCATTAGCGACGGTTTATTTAATTTTTGAATTTCTGAATTTTTGAAAATTATTTAAAAATAGAAATAAATTATAAAAATTATTTAAAATTGTTTTAAAAATTATTTTAAATTATGAAAAATAATTTTTGACCAATTAGAATATTTTTTTTTTTAATATTTATAATTATTTAAATATTAAAGGTATTTTTTATTTAATTAGTGTATTAAGTAAATTAGAGAAAAATGATTTAATATTATGAAAAATCATTTTATATAAGAATAATGTATTTAAAAATATTTTGGGTTATAAAATGTAACTTTTAATATTTTTAGAGAATTTTCATTAATAAATTAATATTAATGATATTAGATTTAATTAATTATTAAATTAAATAAATAAGATAAAAATCATTTTATTGATTTAAAAATCATTTTAAATGAGAATAAAGTGTTAGAAAATATTTTAAATTATAAAATATAACTTTCAATATTTTGGAGAATTCTCATTAATAAATTAATATTAATGATAATAGATTTATTTAATTATTATATTAAATAAATGAATTAAAAATGATTTTATTGATTTAAAAAAAATATTTAAAAATGAGAAAATAATTTAAAAATATTTTAAGTTATAATTAATGACTTTTAATATTTGGATAATAATTTCATTAATATTTAGATATTAATGGTGATGATTTAAAAATGATTTTAATTATTTTAAAAATCATTTAAGTAGAATATTGATGATTTAACAATATTTTAAGTTATTAAAAATAACTTTAATATTTTGACAAGTATGTTATTAATATTTTTATATTATTAAATATTAAAAATGATAAGATTATTTAGTAATTAAATCATTTAAAAATGGTTTCGTTGTTTGAAAAATTATTATAAATTATAATAATTGCTTATAAATTATTAAAAGCTTCCAAAAAATATTATAATTGATAATTGAATTATCTAAATTAATATTGAAGCTTAGAAACTGAATTTAATTGACAATAACTGTGTTAATTATCGGATAGGATGACCAAAACACCGAGAATGGACCGAAGTCCAACCAGACCGAAATAGTTAGACTTGTTAAGTGTTTATATAGGTTATAACACACAGATGTGACTATGTGGTAATGTGTCTAGGAGAAGATTGACTGTGAATTACAGTGTTGTGTGTTGTGAATTATTGTGCTAATTGTGAGACCGATATTATTGGTTATAGGTCTTTCAAAAGCGGATAAGTTTATTGTGTAACTGTAATCAGCGGAAGAGGTAAGTTTCCTAACTCAACCTTGAGTTATATTCATTCAATCATTATAGTGGTTAATTATTGCTAATTATACCACGTCCAAGAATTTATTGTTGATTATTCGCAGTTAGTGCATGTTTAATAATTCAAATTGAATTACTGATTCGAAAAATATATATTCATAGAATTACTGTTGTTGGATATTCATATCTGTAGAAGCTAATATTGATAGTACAGATAATTCCTATTTATTATCAAATTATATTGAGAAATGTCTTAGCTAACTATTCTGGCTAGACGAACATTTGTTAGAACTTGATAGGTTCGAGAAGAGAAGAGAAGAGAAGAGAATTTAATTATTATTGATAGATCAATGCCAGTTGTATCGGCTAGATCGAGAAAGAAAACTTGATAGGTTTGAGAAGAGAAGAGAAGTGATTAGATATTGAAATCATTGCATTTCGTTGTTAAATCAAATTCTGATTCAAAGACTGAGAAAAACAACCATTTATATAAAGGGAACATTTTAGATCGTATATTCGGTCATTGCGTAATGTTAAGTATTATGCATAATATAGGGTATAATAAACCTAATCACTTGTTATACTTGCAGAGGGGTATGATTTAACCTTTATGGTTATCTGATACACCTGCGTATGTATCAAAGTAAATCTTTGATAGATACCCGATAAGAGAAGTTCTAGATCTTGTGTGATCACTCAGCATAAATCTGGAAAACATTCCACTTTATTATTGCGTAGAATTGATTCTTGCTCATTCAATAGAATATCGTTGAAACTTTGAAAGTGTTGTAATCTTTCATTATCAGATTATTGCGTTGCCTAGAATATGAGAAGACTTGTTATTGATTAACGATTTGTTCAGCTATTTCAAAGTTCCCCGAAATTTGGTGTCATTCTATCAAAATAGATAGTCTATTATTCTGATACTTATACATTCATTGCATATCTTAACTTCTGGGGCAAATTTGTTGTTCACCCTTGCTAAATAAAACTTTTCAGCTAGGGACGAAGTTGCAGAAGGTGCTATGAAGAAGAACAAAGGAAAAGGCATAGTGATAAATTAGTATAATGAACATTATTAATATTATGTTGTATTGTAAACCCTTTTTTGTATATCTAAGGGGTATGTTTGTAATGTTAAGGTTAGAGAACCTGGGGTAATGTATTAACTATATCAGTTAATGAAGTGTATGTTCCTATTTATAATTAAATGGGTAGTTAAATGTTATTTATATTATAGATCATTTGTGCACCAAACTCGGGGTCGAGTAACTTGGTTTGGGGTGTCATGAGTTAGTATCAAAGTCAGTAGTGACCAAGGTGTCACAGGTTGGTATCAAAGCTGTAGGTTATAAACCTTAAGTGGGGTGGGGGAAAACCCTAGGATTATAACTATAAGCGCGATAGAGAAAACTCATTTAGAGTTCTAAGTGAGGGATTGCCGAAGTGCATCAATAGTGAGATATGTGGACACATAGTGTGAGAATTTTGTACTTGTAAAGTACTAATCAAGTTATTTAAACTGATTGTAGGATGCTTGGAGAAGATCAAATGAGTGCAGAAATGCTAGCGGCTGTTGCACCAGTGCCAGCGCAAACCAAATCAGTCGAGAAGGTGGGAGAAGATGAACCTATGGTCAATCTGGGGAGCGATCATGACGATTATACCGAGATGTATCTGAGTGGAGATGAGGAGGTGGAGTCTAAAGAATCTAAGGTGGAGTTAAAGAATAAGATCAAAGTTGGAGAACAAGATCATCTAACTGTAGAAGTCCAGGAACTTCGGAGTAAGGTATTTCTCTTGGAGGAGTTGTGGAAGACGGAGCGGGCGTTACGCAAGATGACTGAAGAATGGAGCAAGCTGAAGGCGCAGGTGGAAAGAATGAAGACTGAAGGTGGTGGATCGTCTGAAGGAACAATCAAGCAGTAGAAAGGCAAGAAAAAGAGAAAGAGGGATAACGACAGCCCTAATTCTGAAAATTTAAACCCGAACAAGAAGCAAGCCTATAGTAAGTGTAGAAAGACTCACGCTGAAGAATGAATGATGTGGAAGAATGTATGTTTCAATTGTAAGCAGGAAGGACATATTTCTTTGCATTGTCCTAAGCCGAATATGAGGAAGTTTTTCTCATGTGGGAGAATGGGTCACGAATTCAACAAGTGTCCCAACAAGAAGAAGACTAGTGAAGGGAGTGGTCGGTAGACAACTTAGATATATGTGATAGTATCTTTTGGTAGAAGTTTCTGATATTAAGTGTTGTAATATCGAGAATGATGTTTAAGCATATGTTAATATATATGTTTTATGAATAAAATCTTTATTTTCTATATGAATATAAGATTAAGATTAATTTGTGTGATCTTAAAACTCATACTTATGGTAAGTTAATGACTCATGATTACATGAAATGTTCTGAACCCCTCAGCGAATGGACGCCAAAGGTCTGACTAGGATAAGTTCATACACTCATATAATTGTGGCAAGTTACTGAATTCATAAGTGTGGTAAGTTTGATGAACTGGTAATAACTATGTGTGAATGGAGAATTGCTACTTTTTGTGTAAAGTTGTGTTGTTAATCCTGATATGATTTAAAAAGGGATAGTAATATGTGTTAGGTACTAAATGTGCTATAAGCTATTTGAATAAATATTCGTTTATATATGAGAATTATGTGTTGAATTCTTATTGTGTTAAGAATTTGTGTAGAGAAAGAGAATTAATATAAGATTTTTATTTAAATCAGATCATGTCGCCTAGACGACAGAATCGAAACCAACGAGAAGAACAGTTAGTGAATAACGAAGGAGGTCAAGCAGACCCAATGCATAATTTCATTGATATAATAGCCGAAGCTATGGAAAATAGGGCTCCAGCAAGAGGAAGAGCGAGAAATCAGCCAGCTGATAGATTGGCTAACTTCAAGGACTTTAAAGTGGTAGGACCGCCGGAATTCAAGGGAACCATAGATCCGATTGAAGCCCAAACTTGGGTAAAGGAGATGGAGAAAGCATTCATCATTGCGCGAGTGGCGGTAGAGCAAAAGACAGCTTTTGCTACATACTAGATGAAGGGAGAAGCTAATTACTGGTGGGAGACTAATCCGGCAAGAGCTAGTACAGTGGTGGTGTTGTGGACAAGATTCAAGGAGTTGTTCTTTGAGAACTACTTCTCGCCGAGTATGCAATCCAGGATGGAAGTTAAATTTCTAGAATTGAAGCAGAAGAACATGTTAGTATCATAATACGCTGCCAAATTCAACGAGTTAGCGAGATTTGCACCTCATCAGGTGGATACAGAAGCAATAAAAGCGAGAAGATTTTAGAATGGGCTGAAGCCGGGGATATTCAACAACGTAGCGGTATTGCAGATCAATAAGTTCGCGGCGTTGATGGAGAAAGCGTTAATTACAGAAGGAGGGAGCGAGGCTGCGTCTCGATTTATCAGGAGAAGAAGAAAAAGACAAGTGATGGAGGAAGCAGTGGTGGTGGTAACCCAAATAAGAGGAAGTGGAGTGAGAATACCCAATCGGGTAGAAAAACTGAAGAGAATAGGAAAGGGAGGGAACCATGCGTGACCTGCGGGAAGAATCATTCTGGAGTTTGCCTAATAAAGAAGGGAGTTTGTTACAACTGCGGACAAGAGGGGCACATGTCACCCAATTGTCCCAATCCGAAGAAAATACAAGGTTGTTTTGCATGCGGATCGACTGATCATATGGTAAGGAACTGTCCGAAGAAGAATACTGAGAAGGAAAGTGTCAACAAGGGACCTGTTGGGTAAAATCTTTATACGCAAAACACGCAAGTATACATGATCAACAAGTAATATAGTAATGAATAGAGTATTGTTCCCACGAAGACAAATTAGCAAGAAATTTAACTTCACAATTACCAATTTTCTATTAATCCTAATTCTATTAAACTATTCAATTCAATGATTTAATCTTATAAAAACTAAATTAATAAATAACTAAACTATCACAAAATAATCACAAATATCAAAATCCGAAATTTTAATCAAATAATGGAGAATTAGTGTAATATCAATTAAAATAATAATAATAATAATAATAATAAAAAAAATAAAGTAAATAGCATTTAAATCTATGTTTTAAATAGAATAATTGGGCTTGTCTTTTATTTGGGTCAATTTAATAATAATGTTTGTGGGCTATAACAATAAGTGACGAAAATATCAATCTTATAAATTTGGGCTTTAAAACTAATTAAGTTCAATGTTATAAATCCTATTAGACAAGGATGATTAATTATATATATGACTCAAACCTAATTGTATTGGATTCCATCTATTATGAAGTGAAGAGAAAGGTGACTAGAGTACGGAAAATAGAAAGAGAAAATTCTCCCACCAGTAATACCATTATTTTTATTATTGGGTATTTTTTTTAGTTATTTTATGATCGGATCTTACTGAGCTTAATTAATTTGATTGTTTATTGTTATAAGTCATGCACGGAGGAATCTCAATTAAAACTAGCAAATAAATAAAGTATAAATTAGATTAGCTTGTTTGGAACATGGAGTTAAATTTCAAAGTATTGTTACATATATTATATTGTGGTATCATGTAAAATTTTTTTTTATATATTAGAAGCGGAGTTGAAATTATGATTAAGTTTGTAATTATTTAGAATTTGTTTCGGGATATCGGTTTATGAGTATTTCTTGTGAAACAGTAGGTAGAATAAATATAAGTACATAGTTAGTACAATGGTATTAAAAAGAAAATATATGGAGTGTAATAATAATAATAATAATAATAATAATGATTTGATTGCATCTGGGTAGTATGTGAAATGAATGGCATCAGTGTGCCTTTAAACAAAAAAAAACGCCTTACGAATAAAATATGTCATGAATAGTAATTGTTTTATTAGACTTATGGATATTTAGACTTCTTTTGGAAATTACAGGAGTGCACAATAGGTGCATGCCTATTATATGGATACATATATATTAATTTGTAGTCTCCTGATCACATGTTCTTAATAAATGCAATTTTCATGTTTATTGTTAAAAAATAAAAAAATTAATAATTACGTATATAGTATTGCAAAATATTATGTTATACAAAATCTAAATGAATAAATAAAATATTTTGAATTTATAGAGATTATTATTATAATAATAATAAAATGAATTTATCAATGGGTTAAAGATGAAAGAATATTTTATAAGTGTACTTATATTTATTATTATTTTGTTTAGTTAGTTCGAACGAAAAGGCGATGATTAAAGGCATATTAAATAGATTATGAATTACTTTGGAATTATTAGTTTGGATTATTTTTAATTTGAGGTGAATATGTTTTGAGTTGCGAATAACGATTTGTATTTGATATCGTTGGTATTGGAGGGTAAGATTTTGTGGAGTGTGCCATAAATGGTTTGGAAGTATCGTGTGCGGATTAAGTACTCTTTTCAAATGACATTCTTGTTAAATTTGATTTGTTCGTTTTGTCCTTATTTGAAATTACATTATTATTTCACATAATTATTTCTTGTGAAATTCATATATTTGTTTCATTTTGGAGTTGACACCTTGGACTCGTATTTGTACTCTTTGAATTAGGATATCATGTTTAGTATTTATTTTTAATAATTGTAGAGCGGTACATGTTGCTACCTTCTTTTGAGACTTTGTGACTAGAATTTGATTTGGTTCAACATGTACGTATAGAACCCTTTTGTAAATATTATGTCGCATGTGTTGTGACATTGTATTTTTTGTTAGAATATACCGTAGGGTATACGAGCTATAACCACACGTGGGGTACCACAGCATGTCGTCTTAACACGAGAGGCATGACACTCTCCGTGGCGGTGTGATTAGTCCACGGCGTCTCCGTTTTGGGCTCCGGAGGTAGTGGGCCATTTGGTGTTTTGTTGTGGGGCGTATGGGTTAACCCTAGTTTTACGTTACATGGATTGGTGATGTTGTGCCAAACACACCTATCCTATTTGCATACATTTTGGATTCGCGATCGATATTGTGATTTACTGTGTGGCATCATTTGACACACTTTTATGTGGCATTGTTTTTTGACTTGCACTGTGTGGCATTATTTTGACTTGCCCGTGTGGCAAGATATATTTTAGGCTCACTCGGTGTGAAATAACTCCAGTACCGTTTGTTTGACCTATTATTTTATTGGATTAGTTTTGTTGGTTTTGTTCGATTCAAGTCATTGAGTTAGTTACTTGATTCGCTATTTCTTTATTCTTTTATTGGTTTAAATCAATTATGTTGATTCATATATATTCCATTCGAGATCCTTGGATATTATATTTTGTTCGTACTTCTTGAGGCTTGTTTCAGAAATGTGTCTCAACTTTTTTTAGTATATCGAGTTGTATATCTTTTGTATCTCTCAGTGTCCGTCTTTGGGCAATTGGCTCATCTTGTGTTTTTCTTCCGAGTTTTTGAGGGGTGATTCGAGGCTAGTGTGATGAGAGTTTTGCCTTTGACCATTAGGTTGATTCAAATTTTAAGTTTTGATTATTTTGACTCGATTTAGAGAATTGTACTCGTTACTTTATTGATGGATCACCACTATTAATATTTTGAGGTTGTTAGTGCTTTGTTTATTTATTTTGAGGTTTGTTGTGCTTTGCACGTGACCTCCCTTTCCTTTTCGGGAAGGGGGTGTTACAATTAGACTTATGATTTGACCCTAGGCTTCACTCTGATTTTCAAACCTTTATTCCAATCCAACTCAATATCCCAGTTTATTAATCAAGAACACGAATGTAGTACTAGCCACCTCTCGATGCACTAATACTGTATTAACTTAAATCCACAATTTAGATAGAAACAAGTTAAACACCTAAATCAACCAACTCACTATATCTCTATGTGAACTGAAATTAAAGAAGGTTTAACCTTAAGTTCTCTATCCAATTACATTCGATGTCAAGCATATCTCTACCTTAACAATAATCAAGAATATGTTATTCACAAAATTCATGACACATGCTATATTAACTAAGTCTAGATTTGAATATCCTCTCTCGATTCCATACAAATCCACAAAGCATTGTTGATCAAGCAATTCATAAATTCATGCTCAAGTTAATATAGATAAACTGAAAATACTTTATTGAACTGGAAATCAAAATTATAAAATCATCGTTTCACCCAAGGATCCATCATAATCCTAATAAGCGAATTAGTTCATAACGAATGAACTAATTCTTGCAATTACAAATAAAAGACTAAATAGAAGAATAGTGATGAACACTCTTCACGTAGCCTAGAATTGCAATCGTCACGAAAATCTCTTCAAAATACTCCTCCAAAGCTTTCAATATATTTCTGGAAATAATCTTTGTAATCTGCCCTTGTGTGTTGCTCAATTCATTGTAGTCGAGTAATAGACGTCCCCCCTAGTGTCCTAGCCGAAATCCTTTAATTTCTAGAGTCCATACGCAATCCCAAACCTTAGCATCCATGTCCCAGCAGAGTTTAAACCCTAACAGGACATTCAGAATTCGACACCCCCCGCCCCAGCGGGGGTGCCTTCTGCAAGTTGACTGCTCCATTTTCTATATTAATTCCACTTTTGCTCCAAAATATCTCCTTTCTCCATGCTTTGCCTCAACGACCACCCTACACATAAAAGAACAAGAAACGAGTAAAAACTAACACGAAAACGAGAAAGTAACAACGAATTAAGCTTAAAATGAACATCGACTCGTGGATATAAAATCCACTTATCAAAATCCCCCAAACTTAAACCGTGCTAGTCCTCGAGCACAAAACAAACTTCATGCTATGCAATGCAATGCAATGAGATGAAATAAATATAATCTAAATGCCTTCGAATCCAACAATATCGCAGAATTAAAATTATCCCATCAGCCTCAGAGAAAACAAGTAACTCTACAATATGAATCACCAAAACTAATCCACAGTTTCGTATTAATTCTCAAATCTTGAACAATTATCACTGGTATAGTGTGCGTGTGTGTTCAACATCTATGATAACTGACACAGACTCAAATTCAATACTTAAGCAATTTCTTAGAAGGAATCATAGAGTGCAAACTTAAAAATTTTAAAAATGGGCACATTCCAACTAAAACTAAGCAATACCAAACTCAAGGGTTCATGCAGGGTACTTATACTTCTTTTATTTCATTTTTTTTCTCATGGGGGCTTTTTACTCTTTTCCCATTTTTTTCTTTGTTTTTTTTCCTTTATTTTTCTCTCTTTTTTTTAGATAAATGGTTGGTGAGTGCGTTTTACGCTCCATCTCACGCTTGTGTTTATGGGGAGTATTTCTCCTCAACCAACCACAAGACTCAACTTGTTTACTTTTTTTTCTTTTCTTGAAGCTTATACACCCTACATTTCCCCCAAACTTAAGTTTTTGCCTAATTTTTGCCTTCACTGCCTATCCTTGTTGTTTTCTCATTTACCCTAGCATTATCCCTTAGAAATTATTTACGTATCAATTTGAACTGACCGGTCAACAAAGATGTTATTAATGTGTTAACCTTTTTATAATAGTTTTAAACAAGTTCAAGATTCCAATCATAACAGAAATTATATCACAGTTATAATAATCAATACTGTATTGGTTAACTTATTCTCAATCTCATCATTGGCCCACAAATAACATGAACTACAACACTGTTGGACATATGCAAACACAATATCTAACTAATTTTATTTTTTTTTTATAGATAATGCACTATTTACAAAACTAAAAACAATGAAATGACAAAATTAACCTAAACAACTATGTATGCACCTAAGCTATCATGTAATTCTTCCTAAATAACTATGAAACACTGGAATTTAAAATGACAAAATTTAAACCTAAATACTACATATGCATGCAAACATGAATTTAGCTCCCCCAAACTTAAGTAATACAATGTCCTCATTGGATGAATAATCAAAATTAAGTACATGAGGACTTCCCTGCTATCGCTTAAGTCTGAAGAGGTGGTGGTTGAGCTTCTTCGTCTGAGTCACTAGGCAAAAACCTCGGTAGTGGCATAGGCTGCTGATATGGAAAATGCGCAGCTGGATTGAAACTTTAAAACGTCGTGTTGAGTGAAGCGAATGACGCGTTCATAGCATCAAACATGTGGTCCTACCTCACTGCGAGTCGCTGCATCTCCCGACGTGATGCCCTGTTATGTGCATCCATCTGACGTTGAAAGTCAAGGAATTGAGAAATGGATAGTGCCTCGGTCTGCAGTACCTGCTCGGTTCCTTAATCTCCCATTGCCTCATCCGCATCCTCCAAGGTATCTTCAGCGTCAGCTTCGTCCTCCAAAGCTGATGGAAATACAAATCCTAAACCTCTAGGATGCGATTCACCACCGGGCCACACTGAATATCACGTTATCATCCTATTGTCTAGTAGCTGCAGTGACATCTGAGTGGGCTCACCATCGGACCATCGCACTCCGGCTTGACGACATAACCCATAAATGAGCGATGGGTGTAGTAAGCTGCCTGAAAAGTTGCCCCTTAGACATCGTCGAATAGAAAAATTGATAATGGCCCCGATGTCTATGATAAAGTCTTGCACAATGGCATACAGGAGGAGTGCCTTCTCCTTGGTCACGTCCAAGGTGTGCGTGGGCGGCAGCAATTTAGCACATAGGAAGGCATACCAGATTTTCCCGTACCGACTGAGGTCTTTGCTTTGAAACACCGTGCCTCCCTTCTGACCCTTTATTCATGTTGTACCCGGCTTGGTCATGTTCTTGATAACCTCCTCAAAGTCAAGGTCGAAATCCCTCAAATGGGCGTACTGACACTGTTGAGGCACCCTCAACTGATAATATGTATAGATTGCATCAGCACTGAACGGGACCATGCGACCCCGCACAAAGGCATTGAATGGTGCCTTGTCCTCGGCGTTCGCATAGAATTCCTTAACGACATTCACAGCGGTGGGCTCGGGCTCCTCCGTGAACTTGACCCACCCTTGCTTATAAATTTGTTGCATCATCTCACCGTCCTGGGCATCGGGGGCCAACCCTCGCTCCGGTGTAAGAGCCTTGGTGACCATATAATCGTACCAGTCGGCGGCGGCGGCACTTTTGAATTTTCAACAGTCGAATACGCGGGATGGTGGAGTTGGCCTTGAACTCTCTCCCCTTTGGTGTTTCGGTGTAGGTTGCGAAGCTATTTGCTCTCTATTGACTTATTCACGATGTTGCCCCTGACTTGACTCACGCCCGGCATTTGAGCACACTTGGTGGGCACAGTATTTTCTCCCCCAAACTTGGTGATTTCTATGAAAATTCTGGTGAGAGAAGATGAAGACCCAGTAGAGAGGTGACTTATACTCAATTACTCTATCTTTACCCCAATTTCTTGATGAATTCGTATTTTTGGAGATGGAGATGGAAGGTATGTGGTAGGGTTTATATAGAGGTGGTGTGGGGGAGAGATATAGTAATATTTGATGGAGATTATAAGTTTATGTGTAGTTTGGGGTAAGAGGATGGAGTAATCGTGGGTAGAAGGAATGGGGAAGGAGTGGTCGTGGGTATTGTATAGGAGAGTGGGTAGTTTAGGTGAGGAAGAAGGAAGGAGAAGTGGGCATGTTGTGGGGAAATAGAGGGGCCAGCGTGTGTAACTTCTAAATCGTGTGCCTTGGATTAAGGACCCACTTCCTACGGGGTGCAAAACTAAAATAGCCCACCCCACCAGAACTAGTCCCGACTTCAGTTTACGGCTTCAAATGTGGCAATGCAAAATGAGATCTAATTTCATCTTTTCTTACATGTTGTTACTATTATGCATTCTTGACACCTCATGCAACCATAAAACATGAAAGTTATTAGATTATTGATCACTTGGAGTATGATTGAGAGATTCCACAAAACTTTTACTCTATAGTACCTACCTAATAACTTAATAAAAACTATAGTCTAACAATTATAAATGAAAATATGAAAAATAAACGAAAGATTGGGTTGCCTCCCAATTAGCGCTTGATTTTAAGTCGTTCAGCCTGACTACTCCCTATTTCAATGTGTATCGATGAGGGTAATGTTGACGACATGCCAGTTTGAATCGCCACCCTAGTAATGCTTTATCTATTGACCATTGACCTTGAACGTCTCTAATGGATTACGACTGTAGAGTTCAATGGTGCCATGAGAGAATACCCGCTTTATAGTTAATGGTCCCAACCATCTTGACTTCAGCTTTCTTGGGAACAATCGCAGCCGTGAGTTGAACAAGAGGACTGATTGACAAGGCTTGAATGTTCGATGCACAATTTTTTGGTTGTGCCATCTTTTTACCTTTTCTTTATATAATTTGGACTTCTCAAAGGCGTGAAGGCGGAATTTGTCGAGCTCATTCAGTTGAAGTAGTCTTTTTTCCCCTACAGCTGCTTGATCAAAATTGAGTTTTTGAACCGCCCAATAAGCCTTGTGTTGTAGTTCAACCAGTAAGTGACATGCCTTCTCGTACAGTAGTTGATATGGTGACATCCAGATTGGAGTTTTGTACGCAGTCCGGTATGCCTATAATGCATCATCCAATCGAAGTGACCAATCCTTACGACTCGGATTTACTATTTTCTCCAATATTTTCTTTACTTCCCGGTTTGATACCTCAGTCTGCCCACTTGTTTGAGGGTGATATGTTGTCGCTACCTTGTGGTTGACCCCATACCGTGTCAAAAGAGCTGTGAATGCCTTATTACAGAAGTGACTACCTTCGTCACTGATTATTGCTCTTGGCGTGTCAAACCTCTTGAAAATGTTTTTCTGTAGGAATTTGAGGACCACCTTGGCATCGTTGGATGGTAGTGTTGCAGCTTCAACCCACTTCGAAACGTAATCCACTGCGAGTAGAATATACTGATAGTTCAAAGACGAAGGGAATGGCTCCATGAAATCGATGCCCCATACATCAAATATTTCCACTTCAAGAATTGTTTGTAGAGGCATCTCATTCCGTTTCGAGATGTTTCCCACCCTTTGACACCTATCGCATTGTTTGACAAAATGGTGGGCATCTTTGAATAATGTGGGCCAATAAAACCCGGCTTGCAACACTTTTGCTACTGTTCGCTCACTGCCATAATGCCCGCCATATGCAGATGAATGGCACTCATACATAATGTTCTTCACTTCACTATAGGGGATGCACCGTCTAATCATTTTGTCGGCGCATTGTTTGAACAAATACGGTTCGTCCCACATGTACCACTTTACATCATGAAGAAACTTCTTTTTCTGTTGTCTTGTGAGGTCAGGTGGAAGAATGTTGCTCACAAGAAAATTTGCATAATCCGCATACCAAGGAAATTCTGCAGAAATCCCAAACAGTTGTTCATCTGGGAATGACTCGTTAATTTCACATCTGTCTTCTTTCGCGTTCCCTTGGTTTTCCAGCCTAGACAAGTGATCGGTTACTTGATTTTCCGTCCCCTTTCTATCCTTAATTTCTAAGTCGAACACTTGAAGTAGGAGAATCCATCAGATAAGGCATGGCTTAGCATCTTTTTCGCTTTTAGGAACCGAATCGCCGAATGGTCCGTGTAGACTATCACCTTAGTCCTGATCAAGTATACCCGGAATTTGTCAAACGCATACACCACTGCAAGCAATTCCTTTTCTGTGGTTGTATAATTCATTTGAGTTTTTGTGAGTGTTTTGCTTACATAGTATATGGCGTGAAACACCTTGTCTCGGCATTGGCCCAAAATAGCCCCAACCGCATAGTCGCTCGCATCACACATTAGCTCAAATGGTATATTCCAATCCAGTGCGACTATCACTGGGGCTGTAGTTAATTTCTTCTTCAATGATTCAAACACTGACTTGCATTCTGCAATAAAACTGAAAGTAGCATCCTTCTCTAAAAGACTGCATAGAGGTTTTGCAATTTTAGAGAAGTCCTTTATGAAACTCTGTAGAACCCAAAGATGTCCCGTGAAAATTTCTAATACCCTTAATCGAGCTCGGTGGAAGCGGTTTTCTCGATTGTTTCAACTTTGCTTTGTCCACCTCCAATCCTTGGCCGGAGACACCTTATGGCCAAAAATTATGCCCTCTTCAACCATGAAGTGGCATTTTTCCCAACTGAGTATGGGGTTTGTATCCTTACATCGCTACAATACCATGACCAGATTCCCTAGGCAAGTATCAAAGTTGCCTCCATAGACCAAAAAATCGTCCATGAAGACTTCAACATTTTTCTCCACCATATCTGAAATAATGGCCATCATACACCGTTGGAAGGTTGCAGGTGCATTGCATAACCCGAATGACATCCTCCTGAATGCAAATGTGATGTAAGGGCACGTAAATGTTGTCTTTTCTTGATCCTCAGGAGCGATGGCGATCTGGTTATAGCCCGAGTATCCATCCAATAAAGAATAGTAATCGTGTCCCACTAATCTGTCTAATATTTGATCGATAAAGGGTAGCGAGAAGTGATCTTTTCAGGTTGCCTTATTCAGCCTCCTATAATTATTGCACACCCTCCAACCTGTCACTGTTCTTATTGGAATTAACTCATTATCCTCATTCTGTACCACGGTCATTCCCCCCTTTTTCGGCACACAATGAACCGGACTAACCCACATTCTGTCGGAAATTGGGTAGATGATACCGGCATCTAATAATTTAGAATTTCCTTCTTTACCACTTCCTTCATAATCGGGTAAAGTCATCGTTGTTGCTCCACCGTCGGTTTTGCATCATCTTCGATCAGAATCTTGTGCATGCATGATGATTGGGTAATATACCCATAAATTGGATATACTTGGGTTTAAATTGTTATATCTTCGAGTCGTTTAGGACTATTTTTACTGTGTTTATGTGTTATTTTTCAGATTTGGGAGCTGCGAGAGCAAGCAAGCGGAATTTAAAGTTGAAATGGCAAAACGGTAAATAATTCAACTTCTAGCGTCGGGGCGCTATATCCTGTGTAAATCCCAGCGCCGGGGAGTTGGGTCGAGCTGCTCGTTAACCGAGACACGAGCGTTGACTTTCGGCTGACTTGACTATTGAAGGTTGTTTAAAGCTGATTTGGATTAAGATTGTGGAAAAGTATAAAAGGAGATTAAGTGCTGAAATTAGGTTATCATCTAATCAATTATTCAGCTTATCATTCATTCATTGGAGGCTACAGAAGGATTACTTGGAGACTAAGGATTGGCTACAGAGTTTTCTTCTTCTTCTCCTTATTTTCAATTTGTAATTCTTTAAGGATGATTTGCAAACAATTATTGGTTTTTATTTCCGTTATGAACTAATTCTTTAATTAAGATTTCAATTGAACCTTTTATGGCTATAAATTAATTATTTAGTTTATTCCAATTATTTATGTTGAAGTGAATTGTTTATCATGCCTTGCATTTATTGATTAATTATTTGGCCAATAATTACCTTGTTACTCTAGAAGGAATTGAGAAAGGAATTCTAGGGTTAGAACTGAGTTTGATAACGTGTGACTTAGTTATTTGCACAGTGAATAATTAGGTTTGTGAATGGAATGAGAATATCTGTTTACCGCATGTAACACATAAGGAATTGGAATTGTAACGAGTTTAATTCAATTGTTTTGCATAGAGATATAGCAAAGTTAATCTGGGTTAAATAAAAGGCAATTGATCACTCGAGAGAGGGCTTTTGGAATTTAAGAATTCTTGTTAACAATTCAGAAGACATAATAATTGGGATAATTGGATAATTGATTTATAGTTCATAATTGGGGATATTGAAGTCTTAATCCTTATTTATCGGAAATCATTCATTCAAATCTTATTTTATTTATTTGCTTATTTAGAATAATATCTTTAATTGTTTAATTTAGTTTCCATATTTCAGAAAATCATAATTTATCATTGTTTAAATAAAATTGGATTGATATAGTGCTAGTAGTTGGAGTTTATTAATTAGAATTCTCTGTAGAACGATACTTTTCTTATCACTTTATTACTTGTTGATAGTGTATACTTGCGTAATTATTGATTGAAAATCAACCAACAAGTTTTTGTGTGCATTGTCGAAGAATTTTATTAATATTAATTTCATATTAGTTATAATCAATTCGGTCTTAATTTAAATGTTACTTATTTTTCTTCTTGGATTGGCAGGAATTCTTGTGCGTGTATGCACACTAGATCGAAGGCTAAAGAGGAACTTTTTAAAAGTATCTGAGCGACATCGAAAAGAAGTTACGAAAGTGTGCGTTTGAATAGTGAGGTTATATATTTGGAAGAAGAAGCGGCATACCGAAATACCCGTGAACATGGCGAAGAAACGAACATAAATCACTTAGGGATTACGCCATGCAAGAATATCACGGATTCTGATCGAGTATTAAGATCTAAGCAATCAATGCGAACAGTTTGAGATAAAACCAGAACAATTCGGATGCTTGAGAATACATATCGGTTTGGGGGTAATTCGATAAATGATCCTAATGAGCATATCTTGAGTTTCTTGGAAGTTTGCGATACCTTCAAATTCAACAATGTATCGGAAGATGCTTTCTGAGGTTGAGGATGTTCCGTTTACTTTGAAAGATAAAGCACGAAAAGTGGTTTACACTCTTTGCCTCTTGGCTCAATCACCACAGGATGACTTAGCTCAAAAAATTTTAGCTAAGTTCTTCCCACCAGCGAAGTCGGCAAAACTACGGAACGATATTCACACTTTCGCACAATTTGATTCAGAGTCGTTATATGAGGCGTGAGAAAGGTTCAAGGATATGCTCCGTAAGTGCCCTCATCATGGAATTCCGCAGTGGATGCAATTAGGGATATTTTGTGATGGTTTGCACGCGTCCACGAGGTCTAGTATTGATGCAGCAGCAGGAGGAGCGATCGTGTCCAAGAGTTTTGATGAGGTGTATCAATTGTTAGAGACAATGGCCACCAACAACTATCAGTGGCCCATGACGAGGTCTAATCATCCGAAAGCATCGGGAAGGTATAAAGTGGACGCGATGACGGCATTAACAACCTGAAGTGACCCATGATAGCTAAGCATATGGAAACATAAGCGTCCACAAGCCACACACAATGAGGTAGCGATGGTTTGTGAGTTGTGTCTTTGAGGGGTCGTCTACTGGATCAATGTGCCATAAATTACGAATTAGCACGGTTAAATAGGAAACTATAATCGCTTTCAACTCAACCGTGTCCGACTCAAAATGCTTATAATCCAGGATGGAAAAATCATCCGGGGTTTTCATGGAGTAACAATCAAGTTGCAGCTCAACCACCTAGACAACAAAACACCTCCGAATTTCAAAATTAGACTCAACAACCAGAGAGGAAATCAAGTTTGGAAGAAGCCTTGGAAAAATTCATTAGAGCTTCTGACAAAAAGAACGAGGAACAAGATAAGAAATTGAATCAAGTAGAGCTTACTTTGCAAAGCCATGGGGCATCGTTAAAGAATCTGGAAAATCAAGTGGGGCAAATAGCACATGCATTGAATAACCGTCCACTAGGAACGCTCCCGAGTGACACAGAAATAAATCTGGGTAGAAACGAGCATTGCAAGGCTGTAACTTTACGCAGTGGGAAGGACTTGCACGAAACAGTTAAGGATAAGGAAAAGGGGATAACGACAAATTTGAAATAGAAGAAGTTGTGGAAACCAGGAAAGATAAAGAGAAATTGTAGAAGCGAATGCAATGCAAACCAAGCTGTCACAATTCCCCCATCCGTAGTCATCGCAGAGGTTTGAAATCCAAGTTAGATAAGCGATTTTCAAGATTTTGGATATTTTCAAGAAGTTGCATATCAACATCCCATTTAAAAGCTTTAGAACAAATCTTGAGAGCTACGCTAAGTTCATGAAGGATGTGTTGTCAAAGAAAAGAAAAGCGGGTGATTTTGAAGCAGATGGCGCTAATCGAAGAATGCGGCCTGATTATCGAACAAGTTGCCTCCGAAGTTGAAAGATCCGGTAGTTTTACTATTAAAATGCGACATTGGTAACCGATTTTTGGGAAGAGCGTTATGTGATTTGGGGGTAGTATTAATTTGATGCCATTATCAGTCTACAGACAGTTTGGGCTCAAGGCACCAAAACTGACAAATATCAGTTTATTGTTGGCGGACCGATCAGTTACATATCCACGAGGTATCGTTGAAGACGTATTAGTAAGAGTGGATAAATTCATCTTCCCAGCAAATTTTGTTATCTTGGATTGTGAAGCAGACAAGGAAATTTCCATCATTCTCGGACGACCATTTTTAGCAACGGGGAGAACATTGATCGATGTACAGAAAGGAGAATTGACAATGCGAGTTGAAGATCAGCAGGTCACTTTTAATGTGTTTAAATCAATGGCTTATCCAAAGGAAAAAGGTGAGTGTTTGCGGGTGGATTTAATGGATGAGTTAGTTAATCACATGTTTTGTAGAAACTACTCAGAGGACCTGATAGAATCCATGTTGTTCGGAATAGACGACTATGGTATTGATGAGGACATTGAGCTGATCAAATGGCTGAATCTGACATGACGTTCTCTAGGAAAAATAATCAACCATTCGACACCCTTGATAGGCCCAAAACGGAAGGTAAAAAGTGCAAACCCTCGATAAAAGAGCCACCGGTGTTGGAATTAAAGCCACTTCCCTCTCATCTTGAGTATACTTATCTGGGGAAGGGTTCAACTTTACCCGTTATTGTTTCTACGGAGTTAATTGACACGTAAAAGGAGAAACTGCTACGGGTTTTGTGAGAGTTCAAAACAGCAATTGGGTGGACTATAGCGGATATTCGAGGTATTAGCCCATCTTTCTGTATGCATAAGATTTTAATGGAAGAGGGGTCAAAACCAACCATTGAGATGCAAAGAAGGTTAAACCCCATTATGAAGGATGTGGTGAAGAAGGAGATTATAAAATGGTTTGATGTTGGTATTATTTACCCAATCTCAGACAGTTCATGGGTAAGTCCTGTACAGTGCGTACCAAAGAAAGGGGGCATGACAGTGGTGAAGAACGACTCCAATGAGCTCATCCCGACTAGAAGCTCATTACGGGATGGAGAGTATGTATGGACTACCGTAAAGTGAATAAAGCCACACGCAAGGATCACTTTCCCTTGCCCTTCATTGATCAGATGTTGGACAGGTTAGCGGGACATCACTTCTACTGTCTGCTGGATGGATATTCCAGGTATAATCAAATTGTCATAGCTCCGGAAGATCAAGAAAAGACCATGTTCACATGTCCATACAGTACGTTTGCATTCCAGCGTATGTCTTTTGGTTTATGTAATGTGCCGGCGACCTTTCAACGATGTATGATGGCAATCTTCTCCGACATGGTCGAACAGAATTTGGAGGTATTCATGGATGATTTTTCTGTGTTCGGGGATAGCTTTGATTTATGTTTGACAAATCTAATTTTAGTGTTAAAACGGTGCGTGGAGACTAATTTGGTGCTTAACTGGGAAAAATGCCATTTTATGGTGCAAGAAGTGATTATTCTTGGGCACAAGGTTTCTGTATCCAGATTAGAGGTGGATAAGGCAAAGATTGAGACAATTGAGAAACTGCCTCCTCTATCATCTGTAAAAGGAATTCGGAGCTTCTTGGGACATGCGGGTTTCTACAGACGATTTATTCAGGACTTCTCCAAAATCTCGAAACCTTTATGTTCTCTCTTGGAGAAAGATGTACAGTTCAAAATGGATCAGTCATGTATCGAAGCATTTGAGGTACTAAAGAAGAAATTGGTCTCTGCTCCAATTATTGTGGCGCCCAATTGGTCTTTACCATTTAAATTGATGTGCGACGCCAGTGACTGCGCAGTGGGAGCAGTGTTGGGTCAACGTCACGACAAGATTTTTCACACTATCTACTACTCTAGTAAGACATTGACGGATGCCCAGTTAAACTACATAACTACCGAAAAAGAGTTACTTGCAGTGGTGTTTGCCTTCGACAAATTCAGAGCTTATCTCATTGGCACTAAGGTAATTGTCTACACTGATCATTCTGCCATTAAATATCTGATTGAGAAGAAGGATGCAAAACTGCGTTTAATACGGTGGGTACTGTTGTTACAAGAATTCGATCTGGAAATCTGGGATAGAAAGGGTACAGAAAATCAGGTGGCAGATCATCTTTCTAGGTTGGAAAATGCAGAGGTACAGAAGAAAGACAACATACTGATCAATGAAAAATTTCTGGATGAACAACTGTTCCGAGTAACCACAATATTGCCTTGGTATGCTGACTATGTGAATTACGTGGTTGCCAAAGTGTTACCACCGGTTTGACCTCACAACAACGAAAAGAAGTTCCTCCACGATGTGAAGCAATACTATTGGGACGAACCATTTACATTTTAAGGCTTGTGCGGATCAAATGATAAGACGTTGTGTTCGCGTAAAAGAAATGGATGACATATTAGGCCATTGCCACTCCTCGATTACGGAGGTCATTATTCCGTGATCAAACAATGACAAAAAGTGCTACTGATCGAGATTTTTACGGCCTTAGCTATTTAAAGATGCTTACCTCTATGTGCTAAAGTGTGATCGGTGCCAACGCGTAGGTAACATCTCCAAGCGCAATGAAATGCCACTCAACACAATTCTGGAGGTTGAACTATATGACGTGTGGGGAATCGATTTTATGGGACCGTTTCCATCTTCCTTTAATAATCAGTACATCTTGTTGGTGGTCGATTATGTTTCCAAATGGGTAGAAGCCACAGCTTTACCCACAAATGACGCCAACGTTGTTCTCCGATTCTTAAAGAAAAATTTCTTCACCCGATTTGGTATGCCGAGAGCGATAATAAGTGATGAGAGGACTCACTTCTGTAATAAGCAGTTCACTAAATTGCTCGTAAAGTATGGGGTTTGTCATAAAATTGCTGCCGCATATCATCCCCAAACCAATGGTCAAATGGAGGTCTCGAATAGGGAGATTAAGCGAATTCTAGAAAAAGTGGTCAATCCATCACGAAAAGATTGGTCATTGCGTCTTGACGATGCTCTATGGGCTTATCGAACAGCGTACAAAAATCCGATCGGCATGTCACCGTACAGAATAGTATTTGGAAAGGCGTGTCACCTCCTAAATGAACTAGAACACGATTACACAATTTGGCCGATCGGAAACTAAACTTTGATCTAGAAGCGGCGGGTGAGAAAAGGTTACTGCAGTTAAACGAGATGGATGAATTTCGATTCAATGCCTATGAGAACGCAAAGCTTTACAAAGAGAAAGTCAAAGCTTGGCATGATAAGAAAATTCTCGATCGGAAATTCAAACCAGGCCAACAAGTTTTGCTTTTCAACTCTCGACTACGTTTATTTCCTGGGAAACTGAAATCTCGATGGTCAGGACCTTTTAAGGTTGTGTCTGTGACACCACATGGCAATATCGAGATCGAAAAACCAAATTCTAATTGCACATTCAAGGTTAACGGTCAAAGACTCAAACATTACTGGAGTGCACCCATTGAACGTCAAACTACGGTCATGAACCTTTCCGAACCAGTGGACAATTGAGCAACACCGACAAGTCGGGCTGACAACTATAAACCAAGCGCTATAGGGAGGCAACCCCAAGAGGTTTAGTTTTTATTTTATTTTTATTTTTATTTTTATATCGTATTTTATTCTTATTTCTTATTCTATTTTATTTTATTTGACTTCAGGCATTTTTATTGATTGACAAATGAGGCGAAGAATTCCACAATGCATTTAATGCCCCTTGCGCTCCTTTCCAGTTCAAATATAAGCGCCTCTCGGCTTTATAAGCGAGAGGCCTAAATAAAAGCAGCAGCCTTGGCGCTCCCAATATCTGAGCTCTCACAAATACGCCCGACGCCGATTCGATAAAACAAATTTCGTGTCCCAAACACCGGCGCTCAAAGTCAAGACACGCGCTTATACCCGTGGCCCCCCTGTTTTGCAATTTTAAATTCAGTTAAAAGCCCGTTCGGTTCAATAACCCCCTTCTTCCATACACGCGTGCCTCTTCCTTCGCATCCCATTCGATTTTCTCTATTAACAGCTCTACCAATCCTCACTCATATATCTAATTAATCCTTGACGTGCTTCCACATCTGATATCCATTCATCTCGTGCCATTCAATTTGTTTGTTATACAAATCTCCAAGGTATGCTCTACATTAAAGTTCAATCTCGGTTACACCACAATTTCTGAATTGCATACAATAATGGCTGAATTATGAGTTAATATCCATTTTGATTCCTCTTCTCTTTGACTATTGTGCACATTATCGTTTTCGGGTCACTATTCCATTGGGTAATTATGCCAATCACTTCTGATTGGGATGCTTATGTTGTATACACATGGAAATGGAACAATGTAAGGTTGGATCACTATAATATTAGGATTGTTCAAATAGACTTATAACATTCTCACAAAGTGTTTGAGGTAATGCCTCACTGAAAATTAATGTTATATCTCTTGTTAAAGCATGTATATCCCTTATGAACGCGTATCTGCTTGTGCGAATTGTTACACGACACATTTCATGGGTATCTCACGCACTTCACACCTGTTTGTTTTGAAATTTGGGGGTGGACATGCGGGTAATTATTACATAAGCACCATACACTCAAGTCTAATACTTGTGCTTGTGAATTTTTGAAGAAATTTCTCAATGACTTCAAAACGACAACGTGGAGACGGTTCCGGTTTCACCTCGGCTCCTCCGAGATTTGATAGCCGACGATTTGTCTTCGCTGAGGCACAGGAACGCTACAACCACATGGCTACCCGCTCACTAGTCCCCGAACGTGGTTTAAGACCCGACCAATCCAAAGATGGGGATATAGCAGTGATGATAGCGGAGCAAAACTGGTTCACACTCACCGAGCAGCCCGATCCAACAGTGATTGCAGTTGTAAAAGAGTTCTACGCCAACTTGCCCGAGCATGATCATTATGGGGTATTTGTCAGAGGAAAAATAGTGGAAATCGGCGAGGAGGATATAAATGGGTGTTATCAACTACCATTAGAGGGTCTTAATGATGAATATACTAGACTCGTGAGTGATGGACCAGACTACGAAAAGATTATTCGGAAGCTGTGTCAACCGGGAACCACATGGACCGTGCATGAGTGTGGCAGCATGACTTTCCCATTGTCACACCTCAGTATATATGGAAAGGCATGGTATTGAAAGTAGTATGCACACAAGCCAATCATGTTTGATGATAAAGCATATACTTTGTAACAATCTTATTCATTTATTAATAAAAAGTATTAATTTATTAAAGGCTTTTAATTATCTACATGATGCTGTTTTATAATATGTGATAAACCCATAGTTTTAAGCAATGCTTTTAGAATAATGATGATGATCATTCTAATGAGATCTAAATTCTTAGAAAGCTTAAAACTAAAATAGTTCCCAATCATTGGATTACTAAATTGGGGATTAGTGAATCCGGATAGATTGGTACATCGTTAACTTGCTTTCATTGGATGAGGATGATTGATCTCACGTGATCATTTGTGTGGAGACACTAAAACAAGTATGTAGGTGCTTATTAGAGAATAAGTTCACTTTGAGCGTTGGCTCGCTAAGGAATACCTAATGGAGTTTTATTTGCTGTCAATAGGAATTCTGTAGTGATAGTAGTCTGAGTGATCCTTGGACTTGAGATCATCATAGTATCTTGTGTATGATGAGTTATACTTTGACTAATTCCTTAAGACCCTTAGGGTATATCAAAGGGTATGCTTGGGTATAATAAGTTGTACATGGAGATAATGTATGATCAATAAAGAATCTACCACTTCTAATAAAAGAAGAGAAATGTCCTATGTGGTTCGATAAATGACAACCTAGTAGTCCTTGGCCAAGGCAGAATGAAATTAGAAAGGAGTTTCTAATTTGCATTATTTAGAGTTGTGCATTTAAGGATCGAAATACATATAATTAAATAAAATAAGACTTGACAGTAATTCCATGTCTTATATTTAATTGGGACATTGTATGGTGGAAGGATTGAATTGTACGGTAACTATTTACTCAAAGGTTCTTTAATGATTAATGTTGAAATCTATATTATCTGGAAAGTCGTTGATCATTAGGAGGCTTATCCCTATTGTAGAATAAATATTATTTAAATAAATTAATTATTTAATTTATTTATTTAAATAAGATTAGAATTGTTCTAATTGATTTATTCACAACCTATTAATATGGAGAACCTAAAGGGTCACACCATAAAAGGAAGAATAATTATTTAAGAAGTAAATGGCATAATCGTAATAATATGTTATGTATATTTAATTTAATCTATGGTGATAGAATAAATTAAATAGCTTAATATTATTATTTAATATTTTAGAAATATTAAATATAAATTAATAAGAGGAGTCTTATTAATATTATTACAATTATTATTATTTTAATTTCTAAAAGAGTTTAGGAATTAATTTAATATAAGTACTTCTCATTTATTCCTAATTGGATTAGGAAGGAAAATTAGTTAAAGGAGTTTAATTAATTATCCCTAATAAGATTAGGGAGCTTAATTAATTAAAAGAATTAATTAATTAAAACATAATTCCTTAATTGTTAAGGTGGGTTGCCTTGTCTATAAATAAGAGGAGTCTTATTATGGGTGGTATGGGTTGTTGACTTTTACAACGTAATAATTCCAATTTGTTGGAGAGTACCCTTTTCTATAGAGATAGGAAAAACTAGGGTTTGAGCCATAAACACCCATCTTCTTGAATTTTCTTCTTCCTTGGTGGATCACCTCTAGAGGCCAAACATTTGGGTGGCTAACGTTGATCAAAGGAAGGAACCAAACCCGGTGGATTCAAGATTGAACGCGAAAGGATTTGGAGGTGAACTTGTACCTGAGGAAGCTCGATCTTCAAGGTATGATTTATTCTTTATCTTTTCGTTTAATTAATAATTGTGCAAAAGGGTGATCCGTATATATGGTTTGTAAATTTTTAAACTCGATTTTACACGCTTAGCATTACTTTGCAATTTGATTGCGCACATGAATATTACAAACCTAACGGTGGCATCGAGCCAAACCTTTATCACGAATTATTAATTGTTCAAATTTGATATGTATATTGATATGTGTTTAGAACAATTTAATTGGGCATAATTTTATTGTATAAAATTTATTAAATAAAAAAAAAAATCCAAAGTTGTTCCAATTTCCATAGTTTTAATTAGTCGAATTAATGCGACTTCAACATGTGGGTGCTCACCCCAAACCATTTCTCTCTGTTACTTAGGTTGGTTAGTAAAGTAAATACTGCATGCAAATAAAAAAAAAAAAAAAGAGCAAAAGTCAAAAGTGAAGCAATGAAGCACGGTTTCTTTTTTATTTTTTATATATCGACGTGTTTAATGAAATCACATGCATTAAACCATACTATTAAAGGCCACGGTTTGATTATATATATATATATATATATATATATATATATACGGTATTAGTACATATATATATATATATATATATATATGATATATATCTGATAATTATATATATATATATAATAGTTATATATATATAATATATTATTCTCAATAATTTTATAATTAAAATAAAATATTTATTTTAATTTTAAAATAAAAGGTTTATTTTAATCTTAAAATAAAAGGTTTATTTTAATTTTAAAATTAAATTTCATGCTAACTAATTAGAGTTGGAATTGGATTCCATGATAACTAATTGGAGTTGAAATTGGATTTTATTTTTCCTAAAATAAAGGAGTTTATTTGTCAATAGGAAAGTGAATCCATGTTTCCTTAAATAAAGTAGTTTATTTAGATATGAAATAGGATTTCATATTATTCAAAATAAAAGAGTTTATTTGTGAATAGGAAATATAATACATGTTTCCTTTAATATTTTTTTTTACATGGAATTGGATTCCATAATTAATTAAAATAAAGAGTTTATTTTAATTAAAGATTTTTTTATTATATGGAATTGGATTTCATAATTAATTAAAATAAAGGAGTTTATTTTGATTAAAATTTTGATTAAAATAAAATAGTTTATTTTATTCAAAATAGGATAAATTAAAATAAAATAGTTTTATTTTGATTTAAATTTTGATTAAAATAAAGGAGTTTATTTTGATTCAAAATTAGATTTTATACTAACTAAATTTGCCCATTAAATGATATCAATATATATATTAAATGTTTATTATTCATGAGATGAATGTTATTTATTGATGCGTATGGTGATGTGTATGATAATAAATGGGATTGATTATGGATTATTGACCAATGCGATTGGATTTTATTTTAGTTGGATGCGTGAATGTATGGGTTTTATTAAATGGGGTTCTGCGTACCTCGTCTTCTCTAATTTTTCTTAATGTAAATTCTATCTCCTCCTATGTACTTCTCCTTGATCACGATCAAGGTTTCTATTTATTTTAAATAGTTTTGTAATAGGAATAGTTAGAATTAATTTTGAAAAATTGGAGATCAAGGAAGCGAAGCGCTTGAAGACCCGTTTGTAATAGAGCCCTAGGTTTTAAATGTAATAGTTATATTTAAATATTATTTCTTGCACCCTGAGGGTTTGACCTTTTTGGTTCACTTGGTGGCTCTAGTGAACCAAACTAGAATAAAAGTCCATAATCAATCCGGGTAGAATATAGTATTCTATATGTGCATGCTTATACTATATATATATATATTATGCAAACATGCTTAGCATGTTAATTAATATAACGCGTATTTTATATATATATGTAAATGCCTTGCTAAACAAGATGAGACAAATTAATAACAAACCCTCAATTTTTATATTAAGTCCTAAGCGTTCAAAGATATTTGGAATATCGAGCGTCGCCTTCTAGCATGATAAAATTAATAGAGTATTAAATATTTAATATGAGTTTGTTGTGTCACCACAAGGCAAGTATTAAGTATTTAAGATGTTAATTTATCACATTTGATGCTTATAAAGAAAATTGAACAATATTGTTTTGTTGTGTCACCACAAGGATGATATTTTTCTTTTTTGAATATATGGAGTGCTAGGTTGGACTTAACTTGGATAATTTTGATTCGGATGTGCCACCACTTGATCAAAATAATCTAAGAGGCAAAAATCTGAGGAGTTGCATAGTTGATGTAATTGACAAAAGTTGTCTACCTATTTATTTATATATAGTTTGTTGTGTCACCACAAGGCTATATACATTTGAAATGGGATCCTTATTCTCACTAGCAAATCTTTAATTAGATTTTGCCGAACTATATAAGTGAGGGTAATATAGTTTGAAGAAAATAGTGGGAGATACCAATTTAAAACAAGACCTAATTTATTTTGGTAATTAATAAAAGAATGTATGTTAAAATGTTGTTAATTACAAATTCATTTACAGAATTTTACAATGTCTAAATTACAATCACTGCGAAGCATATTAGATGCTAAATTAATCAGACCGAATTAAACGGATTGGTTAAGGAATTTGAGAATAGTTCTCATGGCTGAAAAGTTATCTTATGTCCTTAATACGTCTATCCCTGCAATGGTTGCGCATAATGCCTCGAGGAAGACATTGCTACTTTTAGAAAGTGGCGAAGATGATGCACCTGATTGGCTCAATGCATCATGCTCGCATCTATGAGTAATGCGAGCTTGGCGTCGGATGAAACTATGGATGCTTCTACTATATTCCCGCACATCAAGTAGTTGATGGTGAGGAAAGTAGGGGCGATAGATATCAAATATCTAAGGAGCTCTTCCGATCTAGAATGGCCAATGGCACTATAAATGCAGAAAAAAGGATCTTAACATAATCAATTTGATTGATCAATTAGGACAACGGGTTTTGTCATGGATGGAGAGTTGAGCCAAGATTTGATCTTGCACTCACTCCGGACTCCTTTCACAATTGTTGTGAATTTTCATATAAACAAGCTAGATATCGGCCTCATTTGATTTGCTTAACATATTGAAAAAATGTTGAGAGTCACTTTCCAACCAAGAAAGATCAAGTCTTCTTCTGGTAGGGGCCAAAGGATCTTTTGAAAGAAGAACGATTCAAAGAAGGTAAATAGAAAGGCATAAACAAAGGATAATAAGAACAAAATCGATACGGATAGCAAAGGAGTTTGCTTCCACCGCAATAAGCTGGACAATTTGGAAGAAAGCTCATGAGAAGCATCTTGCGAGAGGCTAACCAAAGAAGCTTAGTGAAGTTTGATTTAATACAATTTTGTTCATGATTTAAATAAATTTTTCTTTAAGTCGAGGTTCTATTTAGGTATTGGATACCGGCTTTGGTTATCATAAATATAGATTTATGAAGGGACCAAGCGAGTAGAAAGCTAAACAAATATAAGTAATCCTATGTGTGGAAATGAAGCAAAGGTTGCAACATTAGCCATAGAAACTTATAGTTTAGCAGCTCTTACTGAACAAATCTATTAAGTCGATAAGTTGTTATTGTATTCCGGTTCTCGTTGAAAACATTATTTCCATTTTATTGTTGACAATGAAATCTTTGGTATTATATTTAAGAACAATTGTTGTTATTTATAATAATAATGTTTTGTATAGAATGAATATTACTAATAAATTTTGTATACTTGACTTACATGAAAATAATTTTGCATATTGAACAAATTAGTATAAGAAAAAGGAGATGATCATTCAAAGAGTTGAGTATGTGTATTTGCTGAAATACAATTGTGAATTATTTAAAAGGTTCAAAAAAATTCAGAAGTGAAACAAATTGGCAAAGTATTAAGATTCTTTGATTAGATCAAGGGATAAATACTTGTGCAATAAGTTTCTAGATCATCTCAAATAGTTTTCTCATAATGGACACATCCTGATATGCAATAATTGATTGATGTATCTGAATGAAAAATCGTACCTTGTTGGACATGGTGCGGTCCATAATGATTTTACCGACATTTCAGTATCCCTCTAGGATCATGTCCTAGAAATGGCTGCATATCTACGAAAAGGTAACCTCAAAATCCAGCCCCAAGACTCCATAAAAGTTATGGATAGGAGGATTCTAATCTTAAGTATGTTAAGATAAAGGGTTGTCGAACTTATGTGAAAAGGTTTCAAAGGATAAGCTTGGGACAAGATTTGACAAGTACAATTTGTGGGACATCCTAAAGAAAGTTTAGGGTATATGTTCTATAATTCTACTTAGCAAAAGGTGTTTGTTCTGAAACACGCTTCTTCAAGATAAAGGTGTTTATCATTGAAAGGGCTAGTGGGAGGATAATAGATCTTGAAGAGTTCAAGAACCACAAAACACTATAAATCAAATAAGAGGAACCTATAGATATACTATTGTACCACAACCTAATCGTAAATGCGGAATAATGCAAGAAGATACCTAGGAGGTATGGACTCATCATGGATGATGATGATGAGGTGCGATCATAGAAGATGATGATCCGAGTTACATTCGATGAGGTAAGACTTCAGTGTGTACAAAGAGAGAGTGGGAGGCGTCGTGACATTCCTAGTATTATATGTTGATATACTACGGATGAGGAATGACATACTAATGCTACTGATCAAGAAAGATAAAGTTGTCTAAACATTCCTCCATGAATGATTTGGGAAGAGTATCTTAATTGGGGATATAAATCTATATATATATAGATTTAAGAGGATGCTCGACTTAACCCGAGGCGTGTGGCGACCCCAAAATAGGTCCATTCCATCCAACCCATTCTCGAATTAGCAAATACATGGTACGTAAACAACTACAACTTTATTATCACAACAATAAAAAAGCGTGAGTTTAAATACAAATATTATCTTCTAGATAATATTTATACTCAAATAAATCCTCATCACATTTATTGATACATTATTTTACAATAATGGTGAGGACTACTAAACAACTCTCTCTAGAACCTTCATTCCATATCCCGACTAGTACTACGCATACATTCTCGCCTCTCCCGAGAAGAAAAAATGGAACAACAATGAAAAGGGTGAGCTCAACTAGCCCAATGAAGAATATTATGACTAAGATAATATACAACAAATTATCGTTAGTCTCCAACAGGAAAAAATCGATAGAATACAATGAACAACAAGTTTCGGATCAATATTCGCGGCGGAAATAATAATTCATAGAAGAGTTACGTAGAGAATGAAATCTACTATAATCTATGAATTTAATGATTCATCATCAATATTTTATCCTGTAACATCAATCAATTATTCATCTCAAATCAAATATTCATCTTTGCACTCTGAGCCAAAGATATTCATCAATCGATCATGTTCATCTCAACACTGCTCATCTTTGCACTAAAGGCCAAAGATATTCATCGATCGATCATGTTCATTTAAACACCGCTCATCTTTGCACTCTGAGCCAAAGATATTCTTCGAAATCATTCATCTTTGCACTACTGGCCAAAGATATTCAATAATATCATCATTTAAGACCGAGGGATGATGAAAAATATTTTTAAAGAAACGAATCCGATGAAACAAAATGACAAGGATTAAGGATTCGTACTTGGTTTTATCCACGTCCAAAATACCTCAAAAATAATCATAGTGGTGTAAAATTCAAGAATGATCAAAACATGGATACAATCAAAGCTAGTATCCGAATAGATATTTTAGACGAAAAGAAAAATTTTCATTTTTCTATTGAATAGTCTTAAATTCGTGAATAGTCTCAGTATCACGAATAGTCTTGAGTATCGTGAATAGTAACTCAGACACAAAAGATAGAAATTCCACAAAAAAAACATCTTCACGCTTCATGAATAGTACTGTGAATAATAACTCGTGAATAAGTAACTCATGAATAGTAACTCGTGAATAGTAACTCATGAATAGTAACCCAGAGCATGAAAAAGTTCCAAATTTGATAAAACTTGGATCAACATTTCAAAGTAATGATATTGAAGAAATAATATCATTACGAAAAAAATAATATCCCTTACCTCGAAGAATCGATGATTTCGGAAGGAAAGGTCAAGTGATCTTTGAATGAAACTTGTCTTGAAGCAATGAAAGACTCTCAAAGTATCTAAATACTCACAAAATACGCTCGATAATATAGAGAGAGAAGAGAAAACTTTGTTTACGGTGTGATTTTCAATTCTAACTTAGCCCTCTTTATTTATAGGAAAATGTTATAGCGTGAAGCGACTTTTAACTCCGCAACTTTGATGGCTTTACACTACTACTATTGCCACCCACCACATTTGAAATAAAATTCAGCACATTTTTTCACCAACCACAAGTGGGGTCCACTCAATTCTAGAATTTTCCACCAAAATCAATTATAACCCGATTTAAATCGGACACCTCTTAAAATTCATAACAAATCATTCGTGAATTTTTAACGGTTCAAAATTTGTGGACATATACTCAACTTATATATGTATAACATACCCAAAATTACCACAATCCAACAGTCGGATTAAAATTATAACCCCATAATATATCTCTCAAAAACCCTGATTTAATTTTTAATACCTCCAATCCGATAAAATCTTGATAAAACACTTCAACATTAATTCCTTCATTTATAACCACATAAATAAATCCATCATTTATATTCATATAAAATAAATATTTCCTTATCATATGAATCAATAATTAATTATTCACAAATAATATTACGAATCACATTTATGATGACCAAAGCATTTCCTGGAAAGAGGGGCTTTCCGATAAGGATTTCTCCTTCTTCGTGCATGATTAGGTGACCAAACCTCTCCTTGATGAAACTTTCTAGACATTGCCAATAATGCTATCTAATAATATTATTCAAATAATATGAATTATTGATCCGATAATGGGAAATCTTTTGCGTTGACAATTATTGAACAACAATAATATAAAATATCAACGCAACAGATTATTGAATCAATAAAATAAAATATTGAGCGATAACTTCTTGTGAAAATTATTGAGTAGTGCCTTCTTACTACGTAAGGATCAATAATTCACAATCATGCTGCAATACCGTAATAAGCTCTTTGTGCACCACCAGACATTCTTGTATTTTAACCACCGGGTATTCCAACAGTCTTAATTCGAATAACTTCGCTACCGTTATTTTTAACCAACTTATATTTGTCGTTTCTTCATCCAATCGCTTTCACATATGGGGCCCACACATGGTCACACTGTCGTAAATACGAATATTCCCTCGACAAAGCGATCTGAATATTCCACGACCAAAAACGAATATTCCCCGACAAAATGAATGAATATTTTATAACCACTTGCTTAATTTGAAATATTTGCATATTTAACCCTTAACTATCCACATTAATCAAATCAACCCTTACTATTTCAAAATAATAAATAAAGGAAATTCTTTTATTTAAAAAATTTGGTCTTACTGACCTCCCTCCTTATGAAATTTCGTCCTCGAAATTGGCGTCGATACTGGTGTTTGAAAAGATGAGAATACCTACGCTTTCATTTTCGTTTCCAATTCCCGGTCATTTCCTCTATAGCATGATTCCTCCACAAAACTTTAACTTGTGGTATGACCTTTCTTGGCGTGGGACATGCTCCTTCCTATCCAAAAATCTTGACAGTACCTCCTCCTCATACGTTAGGTCTTGGCTATCTCGTCCTGTTCTAACTCAATGACATGGTTCGAATTAGTTCCACATATTTACGTAACATCGATCGTGAAAAACGCGTTATGAACACGCGTCATACTTAGCGGTAAAAGCGAGTCTATAGGCCACGATTCCTATTCGATCGAGAATTTCAAATGGATTAATAAATCGAAGGTTTGAGCTTTCCTCATCTCACCGATTCTCGCTTTTAAAATAACAACTTCTTGCCCTTCTTCTTCAAATTCATCGGCTCGGTGTAGCTTGAAACGACTTTAACTTTATCGATTAAAATCGATTATACTCAGTATATCATCATGTACTCGTATATCATCACGTGGGTACCTAGAGTTTTCATCTCCATCTCTATTATTTGTATATTATACTGAAATTAGTCTTTGACAATATCGTACTCGTACTTGTATACGATCTTCTACTCAACACGTCGGCTACCACGTTCGTTTTTCGGGATGGCATGGTCGTAACATGTCTTTGAAATGAGTCTCCTCTTGAGTTCTTGAAGCTCTTCCCACATTCCTTGCTCCATTTGAATTTTGTATCTCTATGAGTCATTTACGTTAATGGAATAGCGATTGAGAATATCCTTCAACGAATCTCCGATAATAACCAACTAAGCTTAAAAGCTACGTATTTCGATTCTGGACTTAGGTTGTTCTCAACTGTGACTCATATCTCAACCTTGGATAGCACGTCACAATGACACCTATCAGTTTACTATCGCACGAATATGACGTCCTCTACAGAGAGTCTGGCTTAGGTGAATTCCACAAAAGAAGTCACAAGATAAAGGCTCAGGTACCAAATTCTATAGTTGAATTTTTAACTCCTGATGTTCAATAGGAGCCATTCGATATGAGATTTTAGAAATGAGTTTTGCACCGGGTTCAAATTCGATACAAAATTTAATATCAGACTTTGGGAGTAAGCCAAGAAATTCTTCAGGAAATACATTAGGAAAAATCAATAACAACAGGAATATTATTCAAATCTGACGTGTCTTTATTCAAATCCATAACATGGATTAAGAAAACTTGACATCCGTAATAAACGAATGACTTCATGGCTTGATATGAAAATGTTTGATTACAATGGTTTGATTGCTTGAATTCGAATAACAGGTTGCTTAGGAATATGAAAACTAACAACCTTTCAAAAGCAATCAATTTGGCATGATGAGTAGTTAACCTTAAAATCACATCAAAAACAAATATCTCTATAGAAATAAGGTTAACGGTAATGTGATAGTGCTGAACTTGAATCAAGCAAGATTTTTTAAACAACGGATGTAATGAAAGTTTCTCTAACTGAGTCTCCATAAATAGGTCAAAGTCTAATTTCTCCGTAGTCGAGTTCAAACGTTGAGCGCAAGCAAAGAGAGATAAAGAATGGGTAGAACCAGGTATCTAGTAAGGTATAAACTTAGCAAGAATTTATAATTAACTAACCTGCGTTAACTTCGTTCGAGTTCCTCGCATTTTGAATTGGCCACGACAAACGCTCTTCCGAGAATCGTTGACTTTGACTTTTCTCGGGACATCCTTTCGAGTCACCATTCCATTTGGTCTGGGTTTCGATATCGTATAATCTCGGCGATATGTCCTTCTTTTCCACAATTATAGCATACCTTGAACTGTTGTGGGCGCTTTGAATGATATGTCCCTCTTTCCGCATTTGTAACATACTGACCAAGTGGTCGTTCTCCTCCCTTAGAACCGGTTACTCTTTGGGCAATCGACGTCTTCACATGGTCGTTGTTGAATCTCCTCTTTTTAAAATCTCCTCCCGACTCACTTCTTCTATTTTCATGGCCACGATTACCACCAGAGTGATTACCGCCTTTGTCCATATTCTTCTTTCTCCGCTGGTTATCGTTATTCTGATGACTGCTATCTTCGGTAAAATCCTGGTTATGGTCCCTCGGTTGAACGTACTCGTTATCTCGCTCTAACAACCGAGTGAAAGTATTATGCATATGAAGCGATCAATCATATGATGATAAAGCATATCTTGTGTAATCAATCTTATTTATTTATTAATAAAAGAATTATTTATTAAAGGCATTTATTATCTACATGGTCTTTTGTTATTATAATATGTGATAAACCCATAGTTTTAAGCAACGCTTTTAGAATAATGATGATGATCATTCTAATGAGATCTAAATTCTTAGAAAGCTTAAAACTAAAATAGTTCCCAATCATTGGATTACTAAATTGGGGATTAGTGAATCCGGATAGATTGGTACATCGTTAACTTGCTCTCATTGGATGAGGATGATTGATCTCATGATCATTTGTGTGGAGACAACTGAAGCAAGTATGTAGGTGCTTATTAGAGAATAAGTTCAATTTGAGCGTTGACTCGCTAAGGAATACCTAATGGAGTTTTACTTACATCGATAGGAATTCTGTAGTGATAGTAGTACAAATGATCCTTAGACTTGAGATCATCATAGTATCTTATATATAATGAATTACACTTTGACTTATTCCTTAAGACTCTTAGAGTATATCAAAGGGTATGCTTGGGTGTAATAAGTTATATATGAAGATAATGAATGATCGATAAAGAATCTACCACTTCTAGTAAAAGGAGATGTCTATGTGATTCGATAAATGACAACCCAGAATCCTTGGCGAGGTGGAATGAAATTAGAAAGTAGTTTCTAATTTGCATTCATTGGGAGTTATTCATTTAGGAATCAAATACATATAATTAAATAAAATAAGACTTGATAATTCCATGTCTTATATTTAATTGGGACATAGTATGGTGGAAGGATTGAATTGTGCGGTAACTATTTACTCAAAGGTTCTTTTATGATTAATGTTGAAATCTATATTATCTGGAAAGTCGTTGATCGCTAGGAGGCTTATCCTATTGTAGAATAAATATTATTTATTTAAATAAATTATTTGTTTAATTTATTTATTTAAATGAGATTAGAATTGTTCTAATTGATTTATTCACAACTAGGTTTAATATGGAGAACCTAAAGGGTCACACCATAAAAAGGAAGAATAATTATTTAAGAAGTTAATGGCATAATTGTAATAATATGTTAAAGTATATTTAATTTAATCTATGGTGATAGAATAAATTAAATAGCTTAATATTATTATTTAATATTTTAGAAATATTAAATATAAATTAATAAGAGGAGTCTTATTAATATTATTATAATTATTATTATTTTAATTTCTAAAAGGTTTAGGAATTAATTTAATATTAGTACTCTCATTTATTCCTAATTGGATTAGGAAAGAAAATTAGTTAAAGAGTTTAACTAATTATCCCTAATAGGATTAGGAGCCCATTTAATTAAAGGGTTTAATTAAATAAATAATACCTTATTTTAATTAAAATAGGGTTATATAATATCTTTATAAGAGGAGTCTTATATTAGATATGAGAATACGTAATTCCAAGAGTTGGAGAGTACACCTTTTTTCTTATTCAGATAGGAAAAACTAGGGTTTGAGCCAAATCCTTCTTCTTGAAAAATTCCTCTTCCTTGGTGGATCACTATAGAGGCCACACACTTGGGTGGCTTACATTAATCAAAGGAAGGAATCTACCCGGAGATTGAGGAGATCATGAGAAGTGGGAGGTGAACTTCATGCTGAGGAAGCTTCGTTTCTACAAGGGGTATGATTTCATAATTTCTTATTCTTCGTTTTAATTAATAATATGCATAAAGGATGATCCGGGTAATTGGTTTGTGAAAAATTTTAAAATCGATTTTATCTAAACTTATTACGTTTTGCAATTTGATTCTTCTTTCTGATTTTCATGAAAACCTAAACGGTGGTATCATGAGCCAAACTTTATCTAATTATTAATTATTTTGATTCTATATATGTATGGGTATGTATTTAGAATAATTTATTGGGCATAATTTGTTGTATAAAATTATTATTTTATGAAAAAAAAAAAAAAAAATTAATCTTTTTTTTTAGAAATCCGTGCGGCATTTTGAAGAAATTAACATGCAAAGCAGTTTGCATGTCATTTTTTTTTTTTTCAAGGCATGAATCCGTACATGTCATTATATTGATGTCATTATTTTTTTTTTTTGAATCAAAAGTGCCTCTATTTAAAGCAAAGAAAGCAATTTATCTAAAAAAAAAAAAAAAAAAATCGGTCTATTTCTTGATAATGCATCTGATCCGATTTTTCTTTGGTTTTGCATGCAATGCAATATATATTTGTCGATTTTATCCGGCAATATATCATTTTTATTTATACATGGGGTTGGTAGTTTAACGCGCAAAGAAAGTCCGGAATTTTTGTTTTGGTAGAGATTCCGCCCAGATGTTAGAAGTTGTTGCATATAATTAAAAGTAGGACTTTTATATATATATATATATATAATTGTTATATATATATATATATATAATTTTAATAATTTTATAATTAAAATAAAAGAGTTTATTTTAATCTTGAAATTGGATTTCATGCAACATAAAATTGCCCATTAAATGATACTCGTATATATATGGAATGATTTAATTTATTGATACATATGATGATATGTATGATAATAAATGGGATTGATTATGAACAATTAACCAATATGATTGGATTTATTTTAGTTGGATGTTTGAATGAATGGGTTTTATTAAATGGGGTTACTGCGTACCTCGTCTTTTACGGTTTTCTTCTTGATGTAAATTCTATCTCTCTCTATGTACTTCCCCTTGATTGGCGATCGAGGTTTCTATTTAAATTAAATAGTTTAATGTAATAGGATTAGTTAGAATTTTTTGAAGAAATAGAAGACGAAGATCGAGGCGCTTGAAGACCCATTTGTAATGGAGCAGGGTTTAAATGTAATAGTTATATTTAAATGTTTATTCTATGCACCCTAGGGTTTGACCTTTTGGTTCACTTGGTGGCTCTAGTGAACCAAACTAGAATAAAAGTCCATAATCAATCCGGGTAGAATATAGTATTCTATATGTGCATGCTAGTATTATATATATTATATATTATGCAAACATGCTTGCATGTTTAATAATATAATGCGTATTTTATATATATATTTGCATGCTGTATTAAACAAGATGAGACAAATAATAACAAATCCCTCAAAAAAAATTTTATTATTAAAGTCTTAAGCGTTCAAAGATATTTAGAATATCGAGCGTCGCCTTTCAGCATGATAAAATTAATAGAGTATTAAATATTTAATATGAGTTTGTTGTGTCACCACAAAGCAAGTATTAAGTATTTAAGATGTTAATTATCACATTTGATGCTTATAAAGAAAATTGAACAATATTGTTTTGTTGTGTCACCACAAGGCGATATTTTCTTTTTTTGAATATATGGAAGTGCTAGGTTGGACTTAACTTAGATAATTTTGATTCGGATGTGTCACCACTTGATCAAAATAATCCAAGAGGCAAAACATAAGGAGTTACGTGTTGATGTAATTGACAAGGAGTTGTCTACCTATTTATTTATATATAGTTTGTTGTGTCACCACAAGGCTATATATATTTGAAATGGGATCCTTATTCTCACTAGCAAAAAATTTTAATTAGATTTTCTTAGAACTATATAAATGAGGTAATATAGTTTGAAGAAAATAGTGGGAGATACCAATATAAAATAAGACCTAATTTATTTTGGTAATTAATAAATGAATGTTTGCTAAAATATTGTCTTTTTACATGCGAAATTTTGAAAATGTCACATTCACTAATTTCAACTGCGAAGCATACTTGATCTTAACAAACCCCATGGGATAGAACTACTGCGGAATTTGGTTGAGAATCTGAGAATTGTTCTCATTCTTTGAAAAGATTTCTTATGTCCTAAATTCGCCGTGCACCTGCAAAGTTGCGAGATAGCCTCTGAGGAAGAGATTGCTACTTTTAAATAATTGGCAAGATGATGCATCGTGGCTCGATGCATCATGCTCGCATCCATGAGTAACGAGCTTTGACGTCGGCATGAAAACATGGATGCTCCTCTTATCTTCTTACACCTTGGAGAGTTGTATGAAGAGCAAAGTAGGGGCGCTAGATATGAAATATCTAAGGAGCTCTTCCGATCTCGGATGGCCAGGGCACTACCTGGTTGAGACTCATGTCCTAAAGATGATCAATCGATTGAGCGTCTTGGATGACTTGGGTTCGTCGTGGATGGGGAGTTGAGTCGAGATTTAGTCTTGCGATCACTCCCGGACACCTTCTCACAATTTGTTGTGAATTTTCACATGAATAAGTTGGATGTCGACTTGCACGAATTACTTAACATGTTGAAAACTATTTGAAGGTCACTTCCCATCGAAGAAGAACCATGTCTTCTTGGTGGATGATTCTTCGAGAAAAGGAAGAGGCCCAAGGTATCTTACGAAAGAAGAAATCCAAGAAGGCTAAGGGAAAGGCGAAAGTGAAGGATCAAAAGAAACTGATCCGATTATGAAAGGAATTTGCTTCCATTGCAATAATAAGGTCCTTTGGAAGAGGAAGCTGCAAGGATTATCTTGCGAACAAAAGCGAAGAAGCTTGGAGAAGCTTGAATCCTAATCGAGGTTTGTTTATGATTGAAATTAATTTTTAAAGTCGATCTTCTACTTGGGTATTGGATCTGGGATGTGGTTCTCACATATGTAATAATATCGAGGGTTAGTCGAAGTAGAAAATTTGAACGAGGATGAGGTCGTCCTACGAGTGGGAAATGGAAGCGAAAGGTTCTTGCATTAGGCATAAGGACTTATTGTTTATGCAACGCCTACGAAGCAAGTTCATTAATTTAAATAATTGTTATTTTGTTCCAAATATCATTAGAAACATTATTTCTATCTACGTATTGGATATGGATGGTTTTAATATTATAATAAAGAACAACGGTTGTTCCATTTATAATGATAATGTTTTATATGGTGTTGGTAATTTCTGAAATGGACTTTATATACTTGACTTGCATGAAAATATATTTCAAATTGAACAAACTAAGAAAAGGAAAAGAGATGATGTTAATTATACCTTCATGTGTACTTTTGTAGACTTGGTCGTATTAATGAAACAAGATTATCCAGTTGCGTAAAGATGGGCTCTAGAGCTATCGATTATGAATCATATCCAACTTGTGAATCTTGTCTCATGGGTAAAATGACTAAATCTCCTTTTAGTGGAAAAGGAGAAAGAGTTCTGAGTTGTTAGCGTTGGTACACTACGGATGTATGTGGACTATGACAACGACCTTACGAGGAGGGTATTCTTATTTTATTACATTCAGCGGCGACCACTCAGATTTGGATATGTGTATTTAATGAAATACAAATCTGAATCATTTGAAAAGTTCAAAGAGTTGAAGTGAAGTTGAGAAGCAAAGCGGTAAGAGTATTAAGATTCTTGATCGATCGAGGAGGAGAATACTTAAGTGGTGAGTTTCTCGATTGTCTCGAAAAAATGGTATAATCTCACATGGACTCCACCGGGGGCGCCCCACGGATGAATGGTGTATCTGAAAGGAGAAATCGAACATTGTTGGACATGGTTCGATCTATGATGAGTTTCTGAGCCTTCCGGTTTCATACGGGGATATGCCACTAGAATCGGTGCATACCTACTTAACAAGGTACCTACAAAATCCGTCCCCAAGACCCCATATGAGTTATGGACGGGGAGAAACCAAATCTTAAGCATGTTAAGACTTGGGGTTGTCCGACTTATGTCAAAAAGTTTGAAAAGCGATAAGTCTGCAGACTAGATCGACAAATGTAGATTTGTGGGATACCCTAAAGAAACATCGAAATATTATTTCTATCATCAGTGATCAAAGGTGTTTGTTGCGAAACATGCTTTGCCTTCTTGGAAAAGGAGTTTATCCTTGAAGGGGTCGATTGGGAGTAAGATATATCTTGAAGAGGTTCAAGAACCACAAAATACTACGGATCAAAGTGAGGTACCTAACCAGTAGAGATTCATACATACCACACCCTATTAAGTAAATCGGAAGAGTACCAAAGATGCCAGAGACGGTATGGACTTGTCATAGAAGATGACAATGAGGTGCGCATCATAGATGATGATGATCCATTGAATTACGAGCAGTATGAGTAGTAAAGACTTCGAGAAATGGCGAAGCCATGAAATCAAGAGATGGACTCCATGTATGAGAACCAAGTATGGACTTTGGTCTCACCACACGAAGGCATTAAGCTTTATTGGGTGTAAATGGGTCTTTAAAAGAAAAGGCTGGAAGCGGGCGGCAAGGTAGAGAGACCTATAAGGCCCATTTGGTTGCAAAAGGTTTCAAACAAAGACAAGGAGTTGACTATGATGAAACCTTCTCACCACGATAGCAATGCTCAAGTCCATTCGGTTTTGCTTGCGATTGCGACTTACCGTGACTACTGAAATCTGGCGGATGGGCGTGAAAGCGGCCTTCCTCGATGGGAAACTTGAGGAGGATGTGTATATGACACAACCGGAGGATTTGTTTCAAAGGTTGGAACAAATCAAGTTTATAAGCTTCTGACGATCCATTTATGGATTAAAGCGAAGCTTCTACGTGGGTGGAACATCCGTTTTGATGAGACAATCAAAAAGTTTGATTTTATCAAAATGAGGATGAACCATGTGTGTCTGAGAAGGTTAGTGGGATATTTGTTTTTCATTCCTTGTATTATATGTTGATGATATATTCTTGATAGGGAATGATATTCTATCTTTATGAAACAATTAAAATCGGTTATCTAAACACTTCTCCATGAAGGACTTGGGAGAAGCATCCTATATTTTGGGGATAAAGATCTATAGAGATAGATCTAATAGGATGTTTGGCTTATCCCAAGGAACGTACATTGACATGATGCTAAAAGGTTTAGCATGGAAGATTCAAAAAGAGGTCTCGTCTTAGATGAGCCATGGAATACATCTCTCCAAAAACAAGCCCCAAAGACACACGAGGAGAGCCAGGTATGAGTAAGATTCCTTATGCTTGACAATAGGATCTATCATATCTGTATGATATGTACTAGACCGGATGTCGCTCATGCACTTAGTGTAACAAGCGGATATCGATCGAATCCGGAGAAGAACCTTTGGAAGGCGGTGAAAAATATCTAAAAGTACTTAAGAAGAACTAAGGATGTATTTCTTGTCTACGGTGGAGTGCGAATTAAAACTAGAGGGCTTCACGGACTCAAGTTTTCAAACAGACCAAGATGATGATAAATCCGTTTGGGGGTATGTGTTTACCTTAAGCGGTGGCGCGATGAGTTGGAAAAGTTCAAAGCGATGAAGCGATTCTTGATTCGAGATGAGAGGCGAGTACATAGGCTATGAGTGAAGGCTGCAAAGGAAGGCTATTTGGATGAAGAAGTTCATTCTGGAACTTGGTGTGGTTCCTAGCATTAAAGGACCCGATGCCTTTGATACGTGACAACACTTTGGAGGTACATTATTGCTGAAGCTAAGGAACCCGTGTCTCATCGAAAATCGAAACACGTGTTGCGGCGATTTCATTTGATCGGAGAGATCATTGAAAGAGGAGGCGTCACCACAGGCGTGTGGACTCTCAAGACAATATTGCGAGATCCATTTACTAAAGCGTTAACACAACAACGGTTTGATCGTCACTTAGAAGATGGGTATGAGATACCACGGCGATTGGCTTTAGTGCAGTGGGAGATTGAAAGTATTATGCATCTGAAGCCATCATGTATGATGATAAAGCATATCTTTATGTAATCAATCTTATTTATTTATTAATAAAAATTATTTATTAAAGGCATTTATTATCTACATGGTGTTTGTTTTAATAATATGTGATAAACCCATAGTTTTAAGCAACGCTTTTAGAATAATGATGATGATCATTCTAATGAGATCTAAATTCTTAGAAAGCTTAAAACTAAAATAGTTCCCAATCATTGGATTACTAAATTGGGGATTAGTGAATCCGGATAGATTGGTACATCGTTGCTTGCTCATTGGATGAGGATGATTGATCTCATGATCATTTGTGTGGAACAACTAAAGCAAGTATGTAGGTGCTTATTAGAGAATAAGTTCCTTTGAGCGTGACTTCGCTAAGGAATACCTAATGGAGTTTTACTTTTACTGTCGATAGGAATTCTGTAGTGATAGTAGTCTGAAATGATCCTTAGACTTGAGATCATCATAGTATCTTATATATAATGAATTACACTTTGACTTATTCCTTAAGACTCTTAGAGTATATCAAAGGGTATGCTTGGGTGTAATAAGTTATATATGAAGATAATGAATGATCGATAAAGAATCTACCACTTCAGTAAAAGGAGAGATGTCTATGTGATTCGATAAATGACAACCCGGGGAATCCTTGGCGAGGTGGAATGAAATTAGAAAGTAGTTTCTAATTTGCATTCATTAGGAGTTATTCATTTAGGAATCGAAATACATATAATTAAATAAAATAAGACTTGACGTAATTCCATATCTTATATTTAATTGGGACATTGTATGGTGGAAGGATTGAATTATCGATAACTATTTACTCGAAAGGTTCTTTTATGATTAATGTTGAAATCTATATTATCTGGAAAGTCGTTTGATCGCATTGGGGAGGCTTATCCTATTGTAGAATAAATATTATTTATTTAAATAAATTATTTGTTTAATTTATTTATTTAAATGAGATTAAATTGTTCTAATTGATTTATTCACAACCGTTTAATATGGAGAACCTAAAGGTCACACCATAAAAGGAAGAATAATTATTTAAGAAGTTAATGGCATAATTGTAATAATATGTTAAGTATATTTAATTTAATCTATGGTGATAGAATAAATTAAATAGCTTAATATTATTATTTAATATTTTAGAAATATTAAATATAAATTAATAAGAGAGTCTTATTAATATTATTATAATTATTATTATTTTAATTTCTAAAAGGTTTAGGAATTAATTTAATATTAGTACTCTCATTTATTCTAATTGGATTAGGAAGAAAATTAGTTAAAGGAGTTTAATTAATTATCCCTAATAGGATTAGGGGCCCATTTAATTAAAAGTTTAATTAAATAAATAATACCTTATTTTAATTAAAATAGGGTTATATAATATCTTTATAAGAGGAGTCTTATATTAGATATGAGAATATCGTAATTCGAGAGTTGGAGAGTCACCCTTTTTCTTATTGGATAGGAAAAACTAGGGTTTGAGCGAAATCCCTTCTTCTTGAAAAATTCCTCTTCCTTGGTGGATCACTATAGAGGCCACACACTTGGGTGGCTTACATTGATCGAAAGGAAGGAATCTACCAGGAGATTGAGGAGATCATGAAGAAGTAGGAGGTGAACTTCATTGCACGAGGAAGCTCGTTTCTACAAGGGTATGATTTCATAATTTCTTATTCTTCGTTTTAATTAATAATATGCATAAAGGATGATCAAGGTAATTGGTTTGTGAAAAATTTTAAAATCGATTTTATCTAACCTTACGCTAATTTTTTGCAATTTGATTGCTACTTTGATTTTCACGAAAACCTAACAATGAGCCCACTGACGACAACATCCGAATAGAGAGAAAATTTATGAAATGAGATCTTGTTATCTTGGGGTTTCAAACCTCTCGGAAACATCCACGTCAATACGTTCCTCATTCTCCACCAATGAGGTGCAAACACAGATAACTCCATGAACATTATATCGTCTTTGGACACCTCATAGTATTTTGTTCTCGGTCTAATAAACTCTACTTCCTTCATATACCGAATACTTTCGAGGAAGTACTTGTCATTGAAGCTCATTTACTAAGCGTCTCCATGATGTCTTTGAGTGAATTGAATGGAGTGCGCTTCCTGAATTCCACCGATGTCTGCCTCATATTATACATAAAAGTAGCGAATGGAACTTTACATTTCCTTCGTGCATCCCAAAGACATCGAATATCTTGGTAATTTGCTTGACCCATGTTTCCGCCGTGATCGGATCGGCTTTCCCAGAATTCGGTGGTCCCAACTCTTTGAAGCGCTTGTTTTGTGACCACCCTGTAATTGTTATCATCTCCTCCTGTATTTTTTTGACACGAGTCTCCTGAAATGCGATTTTGCATGAGCTAAAAAAACTTCTAAACATCCTTGTTCATCATACGCTTTCGGTGTTGTTATTCACGGAGGTACATTGCCGACTGTTGCGGACGTTCTCCTCGTTGTTAAATCTGCAGGCATCTCCACGGTCTCATTTACACCACTATTAATATTCTCGATTGACATTCTCAATTCTTGTCATAAAACAAGGGTTAATTAAGGAAATCAATATATCACATAATATCCTATATCTTGACCATTAACAAATAAGCTTAGGTAGGACACACTTGTGCAAAGGATTTACTCGTCTCTCCCCTCTAGCTTCTATTCTTTGATCTCATCTGGAGATCATATCCTAAGCTACGATACCAAGCTTGTGGCGACCCCAAAATAGGTCCATTCCATCGACCCGTTACGAGTTAGCCAAATACATAGATGCGAAACAACTACAACTTTATTATCACAACAATAAAGCGTGAGTTTAAATACAAATATTATCTTACAGACAATATTTATACTCAAATAAATCCTCATCACATTTATTGATACATTATTTTACAAAAATGGTGAGGACTACTAAACAACTCTCTCTAGAACCTTCATTCCATACCCCAGGCTAGTACTCATTACATTCTACCTCTCGAGAAGAAAAAAAATGGAACAACAAGGAAAAGGGTGAGCTCAACTAGCCCGATAAAGAATATTATGACTAAGATAATATCTGACAAATTATCGTTAGTCTCAAGCGAGGAAAAATCGATAGAATACAATAGACAACAAGTTTGGATCAATATTACATGGTGAAAATAATAATTCATAGAAGAGTTACGTAGAGAATGAAATCTACTATAATCTATGAATTTAACGGTCATCATCAATATTTTATCCTGTAACATCAATCGATATTCATCTCGAATCAAATATTCATCTTTGCCTTTCTGAGGGCGAAGATATTCATCAATCGATCGTGTTCATCTCAACACTGTTCATCTTTTTGCACTAAAGGCCAAAGATATTCATCGATCGGTCGTGTTCATTTAAACACACTTCATCTTTTTGCTTCAAGCCTATTCATCGATCGGTCCATTTTCGAAACACTGTTCATCTTTTGCTACGGGCCGAAGATATTCTTGAAAATCATTCATCTTTTACTCTGGGCGAAGATATTCAATAATATCATCATTTAAGGCGAGGATGATGAAAAATATTTTTAAAGAAACGAATCGATTGAAACAAAATGACAAGGATTAAGGATTAAGGATTAGTACTTTGTTTTATCCATATCAAAATACCTCAAAAATAATCATAGTGGTGTAAAATTCGAGAATGATCAAAACATGGATCTGATCAAAGCTAGTATCGAGAATAGATATTTTAGACGAAAAGAAAAATTTTCATTTTTAGGTGAATAGTCTTATTAAGTGAATAGTCTTGTATCGTGAATAGTCTTGAGTATCGTGAATAGTAACTCAAACACCAAAAGATAGAAATTCCACAAAAAAAAACATCTTCACGCTTCACTGAATAGTACTAAATGAATAGTAACTTCGTGAATAGTAACTCATGAATAGTAACTTCGTGAATAGTAACTCATGAATAGTAACCCAGAAGCATGAAAAAAAAGTTCCAAATTTGATAAAAACTTCCAATCGATATTTGGCGTAATGATATTGAAGAAATAATATCATTTGAAAAAAAATATCCCTTACCTCGAAGAATCGATTACTTGGGAAGGAAAGGTCGGAAGTGATCTTTGAATGAAACTTATCTTGAGCAAACTCTCTCAAAGTATCTAAATACTCACAAAATAAACTCGATAATATAGAGAGAAAGAGAAAACTTTGTTTACGGTGTGATTTTCAATTCTAACTTAGCCCTCTATTTATAGGAAAATGTTAGCCATAGAAGCGAGACTTGACACTGCTACTGATGGCTTTACACTACTTTATTGCCACCCACCACATTTGAAATAAAATTCAGCACATTTTTTCACCAACCACAAGTGGGGCCCACTCAATTCTAAATTTTCCACCAAAATCAATTATAAACCCTAATTTAGAGATCAGACACCTCTTAAAATTCATAACAAATCATTAAATGCATTTTAACGGTTCAAAATTTGTGGACATATACTCAACTTATGTATGTATAACATACCCAAAAATTACCACAATCAATGGTCGGGATTAAAAATTATAACCCATGATATATCTAAAAACCCACGATTTGATTTTTAATACCTCGATCAGATAAAATCTTGATAAAACACCTCAACATTAATTCCTTCATTTATAACCACATAAATAAATCCATCATTTATATTCATATAAAATAAATATTTCCTTATCATATGAATCAATAATTAATTATTCACAAATAATATTACTGAGAATCACATTTATAATGACGAAGGTGTTCCCGGGAAAGAGGGGCTTTCAGATAAGGATTTCTCACTTCTTGGTAGCCTGATTAGGTGACCAAACCTCTCCTTGAAGCGAACTTTCTAGACATTGCCAATAATGTTATCTAATAATATTATTCAAATAATATGAATTATTGATCGATAATGGAAATCTTTGTGCGATGACAATTATTGAACAACAATAATATAAAATATCAACGCGACAATTATTGAATCGATAAAATAAAATATTGAGCGATAACTCTTGTGAAAATTATTGAGTAGTGCCTTCTTACGTAAGGATCGATAATTCAACAATCTTGTGCAATCTGGTATCTTCTTTATGCGACCACAGCGTATTCTTGTATTTTAACCACTTGGGTATTCAACGATCTTACTTGATAACAACTACTGTAGTTATTTTAACCACTTATATTTATGCGTTTTCTCATCCATCGCTTTTTAGTTATGGGGCCCACACATGGGCTGCTTGTGCAAATAAATATTCGAATATTTCCAAGCAGATCTGAATATTCCACGACCAACGAATATTCCCAACAAAATGAATATTTTATAACCACTTGCTTATTTTGAAATATTTGCGTATTTAACCCTTAACTATCCACATTAATCAAATCAACCCTTACTATTTCAAAATAATAAATAAAGGAAATTCCTTTTATTTAAAAAAATTTGAGGGTCTTCTGACCTCCCTCCTTATGAAATTTAGTCCTCGAAATTGGCGTCACGTACACAGTGTTTGAAAAGGTAAAGATACCTCGCTTTCATTTTCGTTTCCAACTCCAGGTCATTTCCTCAATAGCATGGTTCCTCCACAAAACTTTAACTTATGGTATAACCTCGATTACATGGGTCATGCTTCTTTCCTATCAAAATCTTGGCGGTACCTCCTCATCGTTAAGTCTTGGCTATCTAAATCCGGTTCTAACTTCGATAGCGTGTTTGAATTAGTCCACATATTTACGTAACATCGATCGTGAAAAAGCGTTATGAACACGCGTCGTACTTGGTGGTAAAAGCGAGTCTATATAGCCCCGCGATTCTATTTCGATCGAGAATTTCAAATGGATTAATAAATCGAAGGTTTGAGCTTTCCTCACCTCACCGATTCTAAGCTTTTAAAATAACAACTTCTTGCCTCCTTCTTCAAATTCATCCGACTCGATTGTGTGGCTTGAGCGACTTTAACTTTATCGATTAAAATCGATTATACTCGTATATCATCACGTACTAAGTATATCATCACGTGGGTACCTAGAGTTTTCATCTCCATCTCTATTATTTGTATATTATCTGAAATGAGTCTTTGACAATATCGTACTTTCGTGCTTGTATCGATCTTACTACTCAACCGTACGTCGGCTACCACGTTAAACTTTTCGAGGATGGCATGGTGAAACATGTCTTTGAAATGAGTCTCCTCTTGAGTTCTTGAAGCTCTTCCCATTTCCTTGCTCCATTTGAATTTTGTATCTCTATGAGTCATTTCGTTAATGGAATAGCGATTGAGAATATCCTTCAATGAATCTCAGATAATAACCAACTAAGCCTGAAAGCTACGTATTTAGATTCTGACTTAGGTTGTTCTCAGCTTGTGACTCATATCGACCTTGGATAGCGCGTCACAATGACACTATCGATTTCTTATCGCATGCGAATATGGCGTCCCTACTGAGAGATGCGGCTTGGTGAATTCCTGAAAGGAAGTCACGAGATAAAGGCTCGGTACCAAATTCTATAGTTGAATTTTTAACTCACGAAGTTGATAGGAGCCATTCGATGTGAGATTTTAGAAATGAGTTTTGTCTTAGGGTTCAAAGTCGATACAAAATTTAATATCGATCTTTGGGAGTAAGCGAAAATTCTTGAAATCGTCGGGAAAATCAATAACAACAAGAATATTATTCAAATCGGCGTGTCTTTATTCAAATCCATAACATGGACTAAGAAAACTTGACATCCGTAATAAGCGAATGACTTCATGGCTTGATATGAAAATGTTTGACTACAATGGTTTGATTGCTTGAATTGAATAACGAGTTGCTTAGGAATATGAAAACTAATGACCTTACAAAAGCAATCAATTTGGCGTGATGAGTAGTTAACCTTAAAATCAAATCACAAAAACAAATATCTCTATAGAAATAAGGTTAACGGTAATGTGATAGTGCCAACTTGAATCAAACAAGATTTTTAAACAACGGATGTAATGAAAGTTTCTCTAACAGAGTCTCCATAAATAGGTCAAAGTCTAATTTCTCGTAGTCGAGTTCAAGCGTTGGCGCTTGCAAAGAGATAAAGAATGGGTAGAAGCAGGTTATCTAGTAAGGTATAAACTTGTGAAATTTATAATTAACTAACTTGAAATCTTAACCGTTCGGGTTCCTCGCATTTTATTGAAGTCACGACAAAGCGCTCTTCGAGGAATCGTTGACTTTGACTTTTACGGGACATCCTTTTGAGTCACCATTCCCATTGCACTGGGTTTCGATATCGTCTGATCTCGGCGATATGTCCTTCTTTTCCACAATTATAGCATACCTTAAAGCTGTTGTGGGCGGTTTGGTGATATGTCCCTCTTTCCGCATTTGTAACATATCGACCGATGGTCTTTCTCCTCCCTTGGAACCGATTGCTCTTTGATTTGGCGTCTTCACATGGTGGTTGTTGAATCTCCTCTTTTAAAATCTCCTCCCAGGCTCGCTTCTTCTATTTTCATGGCCACGATTACCACGGAGTGGTTCTGGCCTTTGTCCGTATTCTTCTTTCTCCTTTGGTTATCGTTATTACGATGGCTTCTTATCTTGGTATGATCCACGTTTATGGTCCCTCGGTTGAGCGTACTCGTTATCTCGCTCTAACAAGTGAGCCACATTGACAACATCTGAATAGAGAGAAAATTTATGAGAAATGAGATCTTGGCGTATCTTGGGGTTTCAAACCTCTCGAAACATCCGCGTCATCGTTCCTCATTCTCCACCAAATGAGGTGCAAACACGGATAACTCCATGAACTTAGCCTCGTCTTTGGGACACTTATCGTATTATTACTGCTCGATCTAATAAACTCCACTTCCTTCATATATAGCGAATACTTTCGAGGAAGTACTTGTCATTGAGCTGTTTTGAAACGTCTCCCATGACATCTTTGAGTGCGGTTTGAATGGAGTCGCTTCACTGATTCCCTGATGTGTCTGCCTCCCATACGGAACATAAAAGTAGCGAATGGAACTTTACATTCCTCCGTGCATCCCAGACATCGAATATCTTGGTAATTTGCTTGACCCGTGTTTCATGCCGTGATCGGATCGGGCTTTCCCAGAATTACAGGTGGTCCCAACTCTTTGAAGCTGCTTGGTTTGTGACCACGGTAATTACTTATCATCTCCTCTGTATTTTGAACACGAGTCTCCTAAATGCGATTTTGCATGAGCTGCAAAAACTTCTAAACATCCCTCGTTCATCTACTGCTCTTTCGGTGGTGTTATTCACGGGAGGTACATTGCCCGACTGTTGCCGTTCTCCTCGTTGTTAAAATCTGAGCATCTCCACGGTCTCATTTACACCACTATTAATATTCTCGATTCGACATTCTCAATTCTTTAACATAAAACAAGGGTTAATTAAAAAATCAATCACATAATATCCTATATCTTGACCAACTAACAAATAAGCTTAGGTAGGACACCTTAGCGAAGGATTTACTCGTCTCTCCCTCTGGTTCTATTCCCGATCTCATGGAGATCGTATCCTAAACTACGATACCAAGCTGTGGCGACCCCAAAATAGGTCCATTCCATCCAACCCATTACGAGTAGCCAATACATGATGCGAAACAACTACTGACTTTATTATCACAATGATAAAAAGCTGAGTTTAAATCTAAATATTATCTTACAGAGAAGCAATATCTATACTCAAATAAATCCTCATCACATTTATTGATACATTATTTTACAATAATGGTGAGGACTACTAAACAACTCTCTAGAACCTTCATTCCATACCCATTAGTACTAGCTTTACATTCTAGCCTCACGAGAAGAAAAATGGAACAACAAGGAAAAGGTGAGCTCAACTAGCCCGATAAAAGATGTTATGACTAAGATAATATCTGACAAATTATCGTTAGTCTCCAGCGAGGAAAAATCGATAGAATCTGATAGAATGACAAGTTTGGATCAATATTACGCGATGAAAATAATAATTCATAGAAGAGTTCGTAGAGATGAAATCTACTATAATCTATGAATTTAACGATCCATCATCAATATTTTATCCACCTTAACATCAATCGATATTCATCTCGAATCAAATATTCATCTTTGCCTTTCTGAAAGATATTCATCAATCGGTCGTATTCATCTCAACACATGTTCATCTTTGCACTAAAGGCCAAAGATATTCATCGATCGGTCGTATTCATTTAAACACACATTCATCTTTTTCATTTAAACACACTTTCTGAGGCCAAAGATATTCATCGATCGAAATTCATTTAAACACACTCATCTTTGCTTTCTGAGGCCGAAGATATTCTTGAAAATCATTCATCTTTTTGCACTCTGAGGCGAAGATATTCAATAATATCATCATTTAAGGCGAGGATGATGAAAATATTTTTAAAAAAGCGAATCGATGAAACAAAATGACAAGGATTAAGGATTAAGGATTAGTACTTTGTTTTATCCATATCAAAAATACCTCAAAAATAATCATAGTGGTGTAAAATTCGAGAATGATCAAAACATGGATCTGATCAAAGCTAGTATCCGAAATAGATATTTTAGACGAAAAAAAAATTTTCATTTTTAGGTGAATAGTCTTGCGTATTAAATGAATAGTCTTGGTATCGTGAATAGTCTTGAGTATCGTGAATAGTAACTCAAACACAAAAGATAGAAATTCCACAAAAAAAAACATCTTCACGCTTCATGAATAGTACTCGTGAATAGTAACTTCGTGAATAGTAACTCATGAATAGTAACTTCGTGAATAGTAACTCATGAATAGTAACCCAGAACATGAAAAAGTTCCAAATTTGATAAAAAGTTCAACCAATATTTGACATAATGATATTGAAGAAATAATATCATTTTGAGAAAAAAATAACATCCACTTACCTCGAAGAATCGATTGCTTGGAAGGAAAGGTCGGAAGTGATCTTTGAATGAAACTTATCTTGAGCAACAACTCTCAAAGTATCTAAATACTCACAAAATCGCTCGATAATATAGAGAGAAAGAGAAACTTTGTTTACGGTGTGATTTTCAATTCTAACAGCCCTCTATTTATAGGAAAATGTTAGCCCGTAGAAGCGGACTTGACTCTGCTACTGATGGCTTTACACTTCTATTATTGCCACCACATTTGAAATAAAATTCAGCACATTTTTTTCACCAACCACAAGTGGGGCCACTCAATTCTAAATTTTCCACCAAAATCAATTATAAACCTAATTTAGAATCAAGACACCTCTTAAAATTCACAACAAATCATTAAATGCATTTTAACGGTTCAAAATTTGTGGACATATACTCAACTTATGTATGTATAACATACCCAAAAATTACCACAATCAGCGGTCGGATTAAAAATTATAACCCCATGATATATCTGAAAACCACGATTTGATTTTAATACCTCGATCAGATAAAATCTTGATAAAACACCTCAACATTAATTCCTTCATTTATAACCACATAAATAAATCCATCATTTATATTCATATAAAATAAATATTTCCTTATCATATGAATCAATAATTAATTATTCACAAAATAATATTACGAGAATCCATTTATAATGACCCGTTTGTTCCCGGGAAGAGGGGGCTTTCAGATAAGGATCTCTCCTTCTTGGTAGCGCATGATTAGGTGACCAAACCTCTCCTTGACGAACTTTCTAGACATTGCCAATAATGTTATCTAATAATATTATTCAAATAATATGAATTATTGATGCGATAATGGAAATCTTGTGCGGTGACAATTATTGAACAACGATAATATAAAAAATATCAATATGACAATTATTGAATCGATAAAATAAAATATTGAGCGATAACTCTTGAAAATTATTGAGTAGTGCCTTCTTACGTGAGATCGATAATTCAACAATCTTGTGCAATCTGGTGTCTTCTTTGTGCGACCGCGTATATTCTTGTATTTTAACCGGATATTCAGCGATCTTATGCGGTAACAATTCTGTAGATTATTTATAACCACCCAAATTTGTCGTTTTCCTCATCCAATAAACTTTTAGTTATGGGGCCCACATGGGCTGCGCGTCGTCGTACGAATATTCCCAAAAAAATTAGCTGAATATTCCCAAACGATCTGAATATTCCGACGACCAACGAATATTCCCAAGCAAAAATGAATATTTTATAACCACTTGCTTATTTTGAAATATTTGCGTATTTAACCCTTAACTATCCACATTAATCAATCAACCCTTACTATTTCAAAATAATAAATAAAATAAATAAAAAATTTAATTCCTTTTTATTTAAAAAAATTAATTAAGATTTCAATTGAACCTTTTATGGCTATAAATTAGTTATTGATTTATTCCAATTATTTATGTTGAAGTGAATTGTTTATCATGCCTTGCATCTTTGATTAATTATTTGGCTAATAATTACCTTGTTATTCTAGAAGGAATTGAAAGAGGAATTCTAGGGTTAGAAGCTGGTTTGATAACGTGTGACTTATTTATTTGCATAGTGAATAATTAGGTTTGTGAATTGAATGGAAATATCTTTTCACGCATGTAACACATAAGGAATTGGAATTGAAAGAGTTTAATTCACTTATTTTGCATAGGAATATAGCAAGATTAATTTGGATTAAATATAAATTATCGGTTGATTACTTGGAAAAGGACTTTTGACATTGGAGAATTCTTGTTAACAATTGGTAGACATAATAGTTGGGATAATTGGATAATTGATTTATAGTTCATAATTGGGGATATTGAAGTCTTAATCCTTATCTATCGGAATTCATTCACTCGAATCTTAGTTTATTTATTTGCTTATTTTAGAATAATATCTTTAATTGTTTAATTTAGTTTTAATATTTGAGGAAAATCATAATTTATCATTGTTTGAAATAAAATTGGATTGATATAGTGCTAGTAGTTGGAATTTATTAATTAGAATTCTCTTGTAGGAGCGATACTTTTTTTATCACTTTATTACTTGTTGATAGTGTATACTTGCGTGTATTCTTTGATTGTGAAATCAACCAACAAGTTTTTAGGCGCAGATTCTTAGAGAATTTTTATTAATATTAATTTCATATTAGTTATAATCAATTCGGTCTTAATTTAAGCGTTACTTATTTTTCTTCTTGGATTGGCGAGGAATTCTTGTGCGTGTATGCACACTAGATCGAAGGCTAAAGGGAACTTTTTAGTATCTGAGACGACATCGAAAAGAAGTTACGAAAAAGTGCGTTTGAATAGTGAGGTTATACATTTGGAAGAAGAAGCGGCAAACCGAAATACTCGTGAACATGGCGGAAGAGCGAGCGAAATCACTTAGGGATTACGCCATGCTTAGAATATCATGGATTCTGATCGAGTATTAAGAGGTCATCAATCGATGCGAGCAGTTTGAGATAAAACCGGGAACAATTCGGATCTTTCTGAGAATACATGTCGGTTTGGGGGTAATTCGATAGATGATCTAATGAGCATATCTTGAGTTTCTTGGAAGTTTGCGATACCTTCAAATTTAACAATGTATCGGAAGATGCTCTGAGGTTGAGGATGTTCCGTTTACTTTAAAAGATAAAAACACGAAGTGGTTTACACTCTTTGCCTCTGGCTCGATCACCACTTGGGATGACTTAGCTCAAAATTTTTAGCTAAGTTCTTCCCACCGGTAATCGGCAAAACTACGAACGATATTCACACTTTTGCATAATTTGATTGAGTCGTTATATGAGGCGTGGGAAAGGTTCGAGGATATGCTCAAGTAAGTGCCCTCATCATGGAATTCCTGCGATGGATGCAATTAGGGATATTTTGTGATGGTTTGCCGCGTCCACGAGGCTAGTATTGATCTGCGCGGACGGGAGGAAGCGATCGTGTCCAGAATTTTGATGAGGCGTATCAATTGTTGAAACTGATGGCCACCACAACTATCGGTGGCCCATGATGAGGTCTAATCATCCGAAAGCATCGGGAAAGTATGAAGTGGATGTGATGGCGGCATTAACAACTGAAGTGGCCATGATAGCTAAGCATATGGAAATATAAGCGTCCACAAGCCACCACTGATGAGTAGCGATGGTTTGTGAGTTGTGTCTTTGGGGGTCGTCTACGGGATCGATGTGCCATAAATTACGAATCGGCCACGATTAAGTGAGGAAACTATAATCGCTTTCAACTCAATAGTGTCGACTCAAAATGCTTATAATCCGGGTTGGAAAAATCATCAAGGGGTTTCATGGAGTAACAATCAAAGTGCTGACTCGACCACTGAACAACAAAACACCTCGGTTTCAAAATCGGACTCAACAACGGAGAGAAAATCAAGTTTGGAAGAAGCCTTGGAAAAATTCATTAGAGCTTACGACAAAAGAGCGAGGAACAAGATAAGAAATTGAATCAAGTAGAGCTTACTTTGCAAAAAAGCCATGGGGCATCGTTAAAGAATCTGGAAAATCAATTGGGAAAATAGCACATGCGTTGAATAGCAATCCACTAGGAGCGCTCCGGGTGATCTGAAAAATAAATCCGGTGACTTGAGCATTGCAAAGTACGTAACTTTCTGCGATGGGAAGGATTTGCAAAAGCAGATTAAGGATAAGGAAAAGGGGACAACGTGATAGTAAAATAGAAGAAGTTGTGGAAGCAGGGAAGATAAAGAGGAAATCGTGAAGCGAGAATGCACGGAACCAACTATCCTGAATGCCTCCCATCTAGTATCATGAGAGGTTTGAAATCCAAGTTAGATAAGCGATTTTTCAAGATTTTGGATATTTTCAAGAAATTGCATATCAACATCCCATTTGCCCAAGCTTTAGAACAAATGCGAAAAGCTCGCTAAGTTCATGAAGGATGTGTTGTCAAAGAAAAGAAGCGGGTGATTTTGAAATAGATGGCACTAGCTTAGAAGAATGCGGTATGATTATCGAGAACAAGTTGCCTCCAGAAGTTGAAAGATCCGGTAGTTTTACTATTAAAATGCGACATTGGTAATCGGTTTTTGAGGAAAACATTATGTGATTTGGGGGCGATATTAATTTGATGCCATTATCGATCTATAGATCGGTTTGGGCTCGAGGCACCAAAACCGATAAATATCGGTTTATTGTTGGCGGATAGATCGATTACATATCCACGAGGTATCGTTGAAGGCGTATTAGTAAGGGTGGATAAATTCATCTTCCCAATGATTTCATTATCTTGGATTGTGAAGCGGATAAAGGAAATTCCCATCATTCTCGGGCGACCATTCTTAGCAACAGGGAGAACGTTAATCGACGTGTAGAAAGGAGAATTGATGATGCGAGTTGAAGATCAACAGGTCACTTTTAATGTGTTTAAATCAATGTCTTATCGAAGGAAAAAAGGTGAGTGTTTGCGGGTGGATTTAATGGATGAGTTAGTTAATCACAAGATTTGCGGTAATTACTCGGAGGATCGATAGAATCCATGTTGTTCGGAATAGAGCGACTATAGTATTGATGAGGACATTGAAGCGAGATCAAATGGCTAGATCTGATCATCATTCTACGGAAAAAATAATCGACCATTCGACACCCTTGATAGGCCCGAAGCGGAAGGTAAAAGTGCAAACCCTCGATAGAAAAGCCACGGTGTTGGAATTAAAACCACTCCCTCTCATCTTGAGTATGCTTATCACGGGGAAAGATTAGGACTCTACCGATTATTGTTTCTCTGGAGTTAAGCGACACCCAAAGGAAAAATTACTACGGGTTACTGCGAGTTCAAAAGCGATTGGGTGGACTATAGCGGATATTAGATGTATTAGCCCATCTTTACGTATGCATAAGATTTTTAATGGAAGAGGGTTGAAACCAACCATTGAGATGCAAAGAGGTTAAATCCCATTATGAAAGATGTGGTGAAAAAGGAAATTATAAAATGGTTGGATCTTGGGTATTATTTACCCGATCTCGAACGGTTCGTGGGTAAGTCACATGCGGTGCGTGCGAAGAAAAGGGGTATGGCGGTGGTGAAGAATGAAGCTAATGAGCTCATCCAGACTAGAAGCTATTACAAATTTGGAGAGTATGTATGGATTCTGTAAAGTTGAATAAAGCCACGCGCGAGATCACTTTCCTTCTTGCTGTTCGTTGATCGAGATGTTGGACAAGTTAGCGGGACATCAATTCTCTTGTCTGCTTTGGATGGATATTAGGGTATAATCAAATTGCCATAGCTCTGGAAGATCGAAAAGACCACGTTCACATGTCCATCGATGCGTTTGCATTCGGCGTATGTCTTTTGGTTTATGTAATGCTGCAAGCAACCTTTCAGCGATGTATGATGGCAATCTTCTCCGATATGGTCGAACATAATTTAGAGGTATTTATGGATGACTTCTCCGTGTTCGGTGATAGTTTCGACTTGTGTTTGAAGAATCGATCTTGGTGTTAAAAGATGTGTGGAGACTAACTTGGTGTTAGCGGGAAAAATGTCATTTTATGGTGCAAGAAGGGATTATTACGGGACATAAGGTTTACGCATCCGGATTAGAGGTGGATAGAGCAAAAATTGAGACGATTGAAGCGCCTCCTCCATCATACATAAAAAGGCATTCTGAAGCTTCTTGGGACATGCGGGTTTCTCTGAGCGTTTCATTAAAGATTTTTCAAATATTTGAAACCCTATGTTCCCTCTTGGAGAAAGATGTCACGTTCAAAATGGATCGATCATGTATCGAGGCATTTGAGGTATTAAAGAAGAAATTGGTCTCTGCTCCAATCATTGTGGCGCTTGGATTGGTCTTTCTGGTTTGAATTGATGTCGCGGCGCCCGGTGATTACTGCGATGGGAAGCGATGTTGGGACAACGTCACGACAAGATTTTCACACTATCTACTACTCTAGTAAGGCGTTGTGGATGCCCGGTTGAACTACACAACCACGAAAGAGTTACTTGCGGTGGTGTTTGCCTTCGACAAATTCGAGCTTATCTTATTGGCACCAAGGTAATTGTCTACTGCGATCATTACGCCATTAAATATCGATTGAGAAGAAGGATGCAAAACCGCGATTATCTGGTGGGTATTGTTGTTACAAAATTTGATCTGGAGATCCGGGACGGAAAAGATCTGAGAAAATCAAGTGGCGGATCATCTTTCTCGGTTGGAAAATAGAGAGGTATAGAAGGAAGACAACTTATTGATTAATGAAAATTTCATGGATGAACAAGCTGTTAGGGTAACCACAATATTACCTTGGTATCTTTGAATATGTAAATTATGTGGTTGCCCAAGTGTTACCTCCGGTTTGACCTCCACAACAACGAAAGAAGTTTCTCCACGATGTGAAGCAATCTTATTAGGATGAACCATTTTTGTTTAAAGGCTTTATGCGGATCAAATGATAAGGCGTTGTGTACCTCGTGAAGAAATGGATAGTATATTAGGCCATTGCCACTCCTCGGATTATGGAGGTCATTATTAGGTGATCGAGCAATGACAAAATACTTCTGATCGAGGATTTTTACGGCCTTCTTTATTCAAAGATGCTTATCTCTTTGTCTTTGAAATCTGATCGATCGATGCCAGCGTGAAGTAATATCTCAAAGCGCAATGAAATGCCACTCAACACATTACGGAGGTTGAACTATTAGGTGTGGGGAATCGATTTTATGGGACCGTTTCCATCTTCCTTTAATAATCGGTACATCTTGTTGGCGGTCGATTATGTTTCTAAATGGGTAGAAGCGCGACTTTACCCACAAATGATATTAACGTTGTTCTCCGATTCTTAAAGAAAAATATCTTCACCCGATTTGGGACGGCGGAAAGCGATAATAAGTGATGAGGGACTCATTTACGTAATAAGCGATTCACTAAATTGCTTGTAAAGTATGGGGTTAAATCATAAAATTGCTTTAGCATATCATCCCCCGAAACCAATGGTCAAGCGGAGGTGTCGAATAGGGAGGTTAAGCGGATTCTGGAAAAAGTAGTCAATCCGTCACGAAAAGATTGGTCATTACGTCTTGACGATGCTCTATGGGCATATCGAACAGCATAAAAAAAATCCGATCGGCATGTCACTGTACAGAATGGTATTTGGAAAGGCGTGTCACCTCCCGGTCGAGCTAGAACACAGTGCACACTGGGCCATTCGAAAACTAAACTTTGATCTAGAAGCAGCGAGTGAGAAAAGGTTCTTGCTGCGGTTAAGCGAGATGGATGAATTTCGGTTCGATGCCTACGAGCCTAAGCTTTACTGAGGAGAAAAAGTCAAAGCTTTGCATGATAAAAAAATTCTCGATCGAACATTTGAGCCAAGATTGACAAGTACTCTTTTTTCGACTCACGCTTGCGTCTATTTCTGGGAAATTGAAATCCGGTGGTCCAGGGCCCATTAAATGATTATATCACTCTCCATGCGGAAACATTGAGGTCGAGAACGAAACTCAAAGCGTACATTCAAGGTCGGCGGTCGGCGTTTGAAACATTATTGGAGTGGACCCATCGAGCGTCAAGCTACGGTTGATACCTCTAGAACCGATGGACAAGCGAAAACACTTACAAAAGTCGGTGGCGACTATAACCCAATGCGCTATAGGGAAGCAACCCCAGGGTTTTCATTTTATTTATTTTATTTTATATTTATATATTTTTTTTTTAATTTTTATTCTAGTTTATTTTATTTGACTTCATGCACTTTTATTGATTGTGAGATGGCGAAGAAATTCGGCCAAGCAGTTTGTATGACTATTAAGGGCCCGCCCGTCTCGACTAATATTCTGGCTCCCGTCCCGGTTGAGGTCCGGACTTCGACAACCCGTACAGCCCAGTACAGGCGACCATTTGAGCGATCTCTGGATAGCATTGGCACCGGCGACTATCTACTAAGCGGCGCCTCGGTTGCTATGCAATCTATAACTTGGCGCCCGTATTTGAGTCGAGTCATCACGATTCTATTCCTTTTTAATTTCATTCGGTTCCATCTTGTCTCTCCTCGACTTGTGTCCCACGATCTCCATTACCGTCTCTTGCTCTAATATAGTAGCGGTCCCTTCTATTTATTATAAATTGCATAATTTGTGGAACCTTGACCCTTGCACGCTCGTTCGACCATCATCTCATAAAATTGTGATTACTATACCCTCCCAGTATGTTTTAACTTTCGATGTCGATTTTTGTTGCACCACATATCTTGATGTTTATGGGTAAGTGTAAATGCGTGTGTGCCTCACTTACTGTCGAGAGTTGTAAACCATGATGAACCTATGATATGGGTGGTGCATTCTTTGCCACTAGTTATGCCCGACCAATATTATAGTATGCTTACAATGTGTTTGATCAAATGCCCATGTGAACTTTCTTTGATAATTTGCATCAGCGGTTTCTATATCATTAAATGAGTATCAAGTTTTGGTCTTAGGTCGAATTTTCTCTACTAGAATAAAAGTCCTTCCTCTATAACATCTGATGATCATCTTTATTAATTGGAGGATAATTATTTCTATATGTCTTAGTAAGTTTGATTCTGATCAACCGTATTAGTCTATTGCATGTAATTAGGTCCCAAGTTGCCTCGTGTCTCCAACTATTGAGCAACAAAGTTTTTATAAGAAATAGTTTGGGGATATGGATTGTGATATGGGTCAATTTTTTTTTTACATATTCACATGATGCTAAATTCTAATATATGTGCTTGTAAATTTGTGCGAAATTTTCTATATGGCATCTAAGCGACAACGTGGAGGCGATTACGGATTCCTTTCGGCTCCTCCAAGAGATTTGATGATCCGTAGGGTTTTGTCTCCGTTGCGGCTCGGAAAGCCTTCTGATAAGATGGCCACTACTCGGTCATTAGTCCCCAAAGCGTGGTTTGAGGCCGGATCAAACGAAGGATGGAGAAATAGCGATGATGATTCTTTGAAAAGCTGGTTCTCCTCATCGAACAACTGACGAAGCGGTGATTGCGGTGGTGAAAAGAATTTTATACTAACTTGCTTGAACATGATCATTATGAGGTATTTGTAAGGAGGAAAAAGCGTGGAAATAAGTGAAGAGGACTATAAATGGGTGTTATCAACTACCGTTAGAGGGCCTTAATGATGAATATGCTAGACTTGTTAGTGATGGGAATTTGGATTATGAAAAAGATTAATTAAGTGAACTTTGTCGATTTGGGCACCACATGGACCATGCTTGAGCGTGGCGGCATGACTTTCCCATTTGTCGAATCTCGATCTCTATGGAAGGCATGGTATGCCTTCATTTCATAAAACTTGATGCCATGCACGATGTGAGTCGTAACCTTGAGAAAGCGTTGTGGTCTTATATACTCGATCATCAAGGCCTTAAAGATTGATGTGGGCCGTCTCATTTTGCAATCTATTCTCCGAGCATCTCGTGGAGGGACCACGGAGGAGGTTACCACATCAAATCTCTCGTCTGCGTTTTATGTGCTAAGTTTGGGGTCAAATGGAAATCGGATGAGATGATTCAAAAACCTATGCCCATGTTGGACCCTGAAGTTGATCATCGTTATAAAGTGTGGGCGGTGGGGCAAATCACCCTAGGGGATTGGGTTTCATAATTCCCCAAGTTACACCCTCTGAAGCCCCACCACCTCGGGCTCCACCTACTTATGGCTCATCTGCATCGACTCGTCAGCGGTGTGGTCCCAAAGCAGGATCCGGTGGAGATGAGATAGATGGTTGGTTCTACAATATGGAGTCCCAGAATGAATGTACGTTTGTATGAATGTCGAGCGTGATTTTCAACTTTTTAGTTGACCCGATTTCTTTGCGAGAATGCAGCGTTGTCCAATCACATCAAGGCGTTCAACTTAGCCATTTCCCAAGCTGCTCCTGATTACTGCGGTCTTTCCCCTTGGATCGAGAGATGGCGAGGGCGATGATGCTCCACGAGGAATAAACTCGTCGGGGGAAGTCCTCTATTTTATTTTGCCTTATTTTTTGCATGAGGACATTGCTCTAGATTAGTTTGGGGGTAGTTAAGTTTTATTTCTTGAAATTGTAGTTTTTTATTAGTTTGTGGATTTGGTTTGTGATTGTTAGTTTAATGTTGCATTTAGGATTGCATGTTAATTCCGGTTTTTGATAAAATGCGTATATTTGGGGACCAATGATGATGATTTAGTAAATTGCATGAACAAGTCTAGTAAGGATTGTTGAGTGAATGATATGATTTTCTTGACATAAATTGAATCTTTATCTATTTGACATTGATATTATAGGAAAGCACTTTGAAAAACGACCATGTTGGCTATGATAGTTTAAATGGTTAGATAATAGAGTTCTAAAGGATGATTGCTAGTGAAATGAAAGGATAATTTGAATAGCTAGTGAAGGCGAATTTATCATAAACTTCGAGTTTGGGGGAAAAATATTTGGAATATATAAGCTAAAATAAAAAATATATATATATATATATATATATATATATATATATCTTAGTCTTGTTTGGGGCCTTTGTTACTTGAGCTTGAGAAAATGCATGAGGGATTGTCTTTACACTAAGCGCCTAAGGTCTTTTATGAATGCAGGAGTTGTTGGTGAAAGCTATTAAGGGTATGCTTGTTAGCTTTAATGGGATGAGACATTGCACAATCATTTATTTATGTATATAAAAAAATAAATAAATGCAAATAAAAGCGGGAAAAGTGCAAAAAGCCCCGTTATAAAAAAAATAAAATAAAAAAAAAGCATAAGTATTCCATTTGACTCTTGAATTAGGGTGATTGTTTGATTTTAGTTGAAGCAAGTATATTTGATGAGTTCTCGATTTACAACATGTATGATGCTTACTAAAAATTTATTATCTTTCATATTTTTGCCTTTCATGGGTTAGCATGGTTGTTGAACACACTCCATGATATCGGTAATATGATTGATTAGTTGATTGTTGGGATATCATTGATCGTGTCACATGATGTATCGTATGTTTTGTGATTTTTACGAGGCTATGGATATCTGGGGAGCTATTGGATTCTTTGGAATTACGTTCATTTAGTTAGTTGCATTTGCATGAGTTATCGTTTTCATATTGTTAGTATTGTTTTGTGTTTGTTGCTTGAGGACATACAACGATTTAAGTTTAAAATTATTTGATGATTGGGTAATATACCCATAAATCGGATATACTTGGGTTAAATTATTGTATCTTGAGTCGTTTAAGAATATTTTTGTTGTGTTTTGGTGTTATTTTGCAATTTGGGGCTGTGTAAAGACAAGCGAGGGAATTTAAAATTTGAAAAGGGCATAATTATAATTTTTGGAAGCCCGGTATTGTAAAGTGGGGAATTGAACTCTTGAGGCGTCGGAAGTATTTGGAGGCTGGTAGTGTTGGCGTTGACCGAGGGACTTCTTGGCGTTGACTTTTTGTTTACCCACTAAATTGATTGTTGTTTAAAAGCTGGTTGGATTGGGATTGTGGCATGATATAAAAAGGGATTAAAGTCTTTGAAATTAGGATTGATTTTCATTCATCTATTCATTCATTCATTGGAGGCTACGAGGATTACTTGAAGACTAAGGATTGGCTAAAGAGTTTTCTTCTTCTTCTCCTTATTTTTAATTTGTAATTCTTTAAGGATGATTTGCAAACAATTATTGGTTTTATTTCCGTTATGAACTAATTCTTTAATTAAGATTTCAATTGAACCTTTTATGGCTATAAATTAGTTATTCAGGTTATTCAATTATTTATGTTGAAGTGAATTGTTTATCATGCCTTGCATCTTTTGATTAATTATTTGGCCATAATTACCTTGTTATTCTAGAAGGAATTGAAAGAGGAATTCTAGGGTTAGAAGCTGGGTTTGATAACGTGTGACTTATTTATTTGCAAAGTGAATAATTAGGTTTATGAATTGAATGGAAATATCATTCATAGCATGTAACACATAAGGAATTGGGATTGAAGGAGTTTAATTCACTTATTTTGCATAGGAATATAACAAGATTAATTGGATTAAATAGAAGTCGGTTGATTACTTGGAAAAGGACTTTTGACATTTGAGAATTCACATTAACAATTTAGTAGAACATAATAGTTGGGATAATTGGATAATTGTTTATAGTTCATAATCTTATTGGTCTTAATCCTTATTTGTTTATTTTAGAATAATATATTTGCTTAAATAATATTTTAATTGTTTAATTTAATATTTGAGAAAATCATAATTTATCATTGTTTAAATAAAATTGGATTGATATAGTGCTAGTAGTTGGAATTTATTAATTAGAATTCTCGTAGGAGCGATACTCACAAAATAATATGATTTAAGACTTGATGATTGACTAGGAAATTGTTGATTGGTTTTGATATGAAGTATTGTCGTGTTTACTTGATTGCTCTAAGTAGAGGTGAATAGATTTGATTCTATCAAATCTTTATTTGGATTAAATGGCATATAGATGAGTTGCATTTCATTGCATTGGATTGAATTATGTTGTGTTACTTGGAATGACAACAGGTTTAAGTTTAAATTATTTGATAAGTGGATTTTATATACACTTATCAGGTATCTTCTTGAATTAGTTGCTTATATTTATGTGTCTTAGTTACTTTTCATGCATTTTGTGTTCATTTTGTAGGTTATCGTTTGGGGCCGGTGTGGCGACTATTAGTAAAAAGCAAAAAAAGCCTTGAAAAAAGCAAAATAGAACATCATTTAGGCTTTCATGTTTACTTCATGTTCTTGGTTTGGAACTTAGCTTACATTGAAGAGCATCATCTTAGCTTTCCGGAACATTTTGAATCATTCAATCGAGTTCGGATCAAGAGAGTTATGATCGTTGTACCAGCAGACGTCGAAAACGTCGTGGTTTTGGGTGGTCATTTACAATGATCACTTGAGCCAATTTGAGTATGGACCTTATTTTGAAACACTCAAAGAATGAAAGTTGTAGATCTACTTCTCCTCTTTAGGATCATCTTGAATCATCAAAATCGGAGTTCGGACGAAGAAGTTATGACCATTTTCCCAAAGGGCGTCAGGATGAAAATGTCGAGAACATGTGGTAGCCAAGGCGCCATTTTAACTTATACTTGACCGTAAGGTAGTAGAGTTTGGCGCCGTGCCCAATATTTGAAGTGAGGAAAGACTAGGAAGGCTTGGGCCGTTTTGGCGAATTTGACACCTTTTTGACTCGAATAGGATTGGGTTTGTTCTAAAGCTAAAAATTGGACTTGTAACCTATAAATACATGATGTAAGGCATAAAATAAAGGGAGAATACATAGGTTAGACTAGATATAACACTCCATTAGATTAGAACATAACCTAGTTCTTATTAATTTTGGAGATTGAAGCGACTTGGAGATCATTGAAGATCGAGAAGCGAGAAGCGAGAGGGAGCATCAGTTGCGCGACAGCGATTCTATTCTCATCTCTTATCATACTTTTATCGTTTAATGTCTATTCAATTGTAGATTCTTGATTTTAATTCATTAATTATGAACTAACTCTTTTATTGAGATTTGATTGAACTTTTATGGCTATGAATTAGTTATTCATTATATTCAATTTATTTATGTTAAAGTGAGTTGTTTATCTTGTCTTGTGCTTATTGCTTAATTATTTGATTAGTAATTACCTTGTTACTCTATAAGGAATTTGAAAAGGAATTCTAGGGTTAGGCGGGCATGATAACATGTGACTTAGTTATTTGCGTGGTGAATAATTAGGTTTGTGAATTGAATGGAAATATCACATTACATGCATGTAACACATAAGGAATTGGGATTGGAAAGAGTTTAATTCAATTGTTTTGCATAGGAATATAACAAGATTAATCTGGATTAAATAGAAGGCGATTGATCACTTGGAAAGGACTTTTGGCATTTGAGAATTCACATTAACAATTTAGTAGGCATAATAATTGGGATAATTGGATAATTGATTTATAATTCATAATTGGGGATATTGAAGTCTTAATCTTTATTTATTTGAATTCATTAGATTAAAATCTTAGTTTTAATTAGTTAATTTAGTTTTCTTAATTAGAAAAATCACGATTTGAGATTGTTTAAATAAAATTAGTTTGGTTAAAATTAGTACTTGGTGATTTTATTAAATAATTCTATGTAGAGGACGATACTCTACTTTCACTTTATTCTTTGTTGGTAGTGTATCTTTTGCGTATTCATTGATTAAAATCGACCAACAACATACATAGAATAACTTAAAAATAAGAAACATTTAACCTGATTTATGCATATATAATACCCAAAAATATACATACTAATATACTAATCATTCTCAAGATATTTAGAAAAAAGCTATCATTCAATGTCTATTTTCTTTCTCAAGATATTTGTAAAAAAAGTTGGGTTGAAATATACTTACTTTACTTTAGAATCGATTAGCCGGTTAAAGTTGAGATTGATGTACCAAATTCGAAGAAGCAACAACAAACCCTTATCTTTCTGTAGCAGCGAACTCGAACAGTATTCATAGAATGGTTTAGATTTGGAAACTGCCTGACCGCTTCTTCCTCCTACGGCCAGGCCAAATCCCCAAAACACTCTTAATTTTTTAAATTTTTTTCTCTTTGGCCAGCTAAAGCGATGGCAGTCGACATAGAAAATTTAAAAAATTATTGATAACCATTCTTCTTCTTACGACAAGCTGGGCGCTCATCGATTGTCATTCAATCCCAATTTTGAACGATTAAATAACAGATTAAATAGGGCGGTGTCCATAAATAATGTGTGCTATAGAACACTTCCCTATATATATATATATATCAATTTATATTAGTAACACGAGGCCATAGAGATCAACGTTAGAGCTCTTAGTTAGGTATACTAGAACAATATATAAGAATAATTTATGGGTTTTGATGTAACCATGAGTATAAGATTCATTATTTCGGTCTCTATCACTTACCTTCCACAACAAACCATACTTTGATTTATTCCCACACTAAAAAAAATAATCAAGTGGTGTGAAAGTCATTAAAAGTGCCTGCATATATGTAGCATGTGTCTTTTTAAAATTTATGAATATATAGGGATTACAATTTAATTTTAGGTATATGTAAACCTAAAAATAGGTCACGACTCATGAGAAATAGATTCGAACGTGTGACTTTGTAGAGTAAAAAGAATACCATTAGGTTATCATCTTTAATTTTTGAATAATATTGAAAATGTATCGAACAAACAATTCTCGATGCAATATCCAATATCAGTAAGTATGAAGCAATACTTACAATTGTCGATTGTCACGTTTGTATTACATTGGTTATCAATAAAATTTCTTTTTTGCTGATAAAAATACTAACAATAAGCTATATATTGCTTGAAAAAAATACTAAAATAAGAACCAATAAAATAATTAATGAACTATAGAATCTTATTTACTGCATGTGTTTTGATATTTTCATGGTTTCTTACAGCGTGAAGGTGAGACTACTCATTTGTATCTTCGTCGAGAGAGAGGATCGTGTGAAATATCAAAAATACATGTTAAAATGTGTTGGAATGTGACATCATGCTGATGGAAGAGAGAGAAATGATGATGAAGAATATATAAAGAATAGACTCTATTTTATTTGAAATGGAGAGAATCCTAGTCCACAAATTATATGATACATAACTATTGAACTTGTTAAAGTATCTTGATGCAAATTATTAAATTCTTTTTATTTCTTGCATTACATATAGGTACTCGTATCAGCCAATACTTTAAACCATAGTCTCATATTATATATTGTTGCAAGGTAATTTTATCTATTTACAAAATTAATTAATTATAATTTAGTAAATACATAATTTGTCGCAAAAATATGTAATAGGATAAGGGATGAAAAAAGAATTTGAAATTAGGGTTGGCGGAAGAACTTAGACCATTAATTGCAAGAATTAATAAGAAAAATACATACAATCTACAAAACACAGTTTTGGAAAAGATTGTGTTATCTTTTTATTGATTTTTCTTTTATTTTAGAATATTATAATTGAATAAAACACCCAAACATTTTTTCCCAAAGACATTTCCCTAATACTGAAATTCAAAAGATTAAAAAGTTAGTATAATGCTTCATTGAGAGAGTTAAGAGGGCTTATTAGAAATAATGATCTATAATATGAATAATGCTGTAAATTATAAAATAGTTCTAGTTGAAACATTTCATCAACAGAACAGAAGAATATAAATGTTAGAAGAATAATTAATACATGCATATATAAATATCATACACAATGCCATGCAGAAGCTGTTAGCAAGCACCTATCTTGCCACCCCAAAGAAATAGCTGTATTCTCATCTCTTTCAGAAACCTAAACCCTCCATTCTCCCCATCACATTGAACTGGACAATAATGGCTCCTAATTTTCAAAAGAAGTTTAGCTTGCATAATAGACCTTGAACTTATTTTAACTCCTTCAAATCCATGCCCTTCCATTCTCCCTTTCCATGTCTCCATCCTCTCATATTTAGGGCAATTTTCGTCGTCCTTTTCGTAGTTCATAAACCTTTTGATCTCCCTACCAAGATGATTCTTCTCGATCCCCAATCTCTCCGTGCTATCAAGTGGAAGGCAATCGTCTAATGAATCAAACATTGCTGCAAAATAATGCAAAGATTCCATAAATCGCGATAAGAATCTTCTAGGGCTTTTAGAACCTTCTTGTTCCACCAAGATTACAATGGCAGGCTTCAACAAATTTACATATTTCAATGTTTCAGAGATTTTGGAAAAACTAGTCAAAGGTATTTAGATGAAAGACTAAATTTACTGCCACCGTTTCGTTCTTCTTTTCTTTATGTTTACTAGATTTGAACCTCTCAAAAACCCTTGAAATTCAAACCCTAAGTTTCTAAAACCCTTTGCAAAACTCACTAGTCTTGTCTCAGTTTCTTGCAATTCTTCAGACTTCTTCCAAGGCCGTTATACGAAGAGATATTTTATCGCTATTGGTGGCCTTATCGGAGAGAGATTGTATAAGAGAAGGCCATTGGAATCCATAAGACACATCAAAATCAATTACATGCAATGCCTTGTTGTTGTACCCTTCTTCCTTCTCATAGGTCTCAATAATCGCTTGGTTGGCTGTGAAATGAGCGAATTGATAATAGGGAGAAACCTTATAGAGCTCGGTGAATGCAAAGAATTCCTCTTCTGCCGTTGGTTCCTTCATTATCATGTTGTAAAAAGGCGATTTTCGTGTCAAAGCCTTGCCACTAGACCATCAACAAAATAGGCTGCAACCCTTTGGACTGAGTCTCCGGTTAAAGAGACATTTTGGAACAACTCACTAAGACTCTCAACAGCCGAATCAGGCTTGTTTTCATCGACAGATGTGGCTGAAATAAGCAGCAAATGGATCAAATGAAGCCCTTTTCCATCTTCAGAAAATACCCTTTTCTCTTTTGGTCTAATTTTAACATTAGTTCCCTTAGTTGAAGGAGACTAAATATTTTACCTTCACAATCTTCATGATTTGAGTTTAAAGGCCTAATAAACCCTTCTCTTCTCTTTCTTTTCCTCTTCTTTTGCAACTAGACTCCGTAACAATTGCAAGTGTCAAACTCAAAAACTCTTCTTGATCATCTGTACCTTCCATATCTAGAATGAAAAAGAGAAAGAGAATGAAAATTAGTACAAGAAAACTAATGTATGTTTATATATGTATTTAGAAAAGATGAGAAGGGGTTAATCAAGGTTGAGTTCTAAGCCAAAATGTGGAATTAATTGGAATGGGAATAATTTGGAAAAATTCTTGTATCATATCATGGACAAAGACAAGGGAGAGTTCTTATAAATATATATACACACACTAGCACATTACATTACATATAATATTATTAAGTAGGTGTAAGAAAGGTATCTTTTTGATATTCAAAGCTACATTTAAGGTCAAGAAACTGTTATATTTCTTCTCCCAATTTTTTAGTAGATTAATAAAAGTAGAATATATAGAAGGGATATTTTGGGAACTATGAAAGCTGATTGTTTTGTTGGTCTTTTTGATGGTTCGGAAGAATCAAAAGATGCCCTTTGAAATAGACAAAAAGAGCGAGAAAATAGGAGGGAATCTAACCTACCGTCCTCACCAAAGAGTTGTCCTCAAACACCTTCTTCTAGATGCCTCAAGTTCAATCAAGATATCTTTCTTTAACATTCTCGCATAAGACTAACCTTATTCGTTTTGAATGTTAGTTGCAACTCTATAAAAAATACAAGAAGCATTAGGATCCCCTCCATATATATTTTACTCAATTTTCTCCAATACACATTTAGCATCGTAAATATTATATTTAATAATGTAATAAATTTTCTGAAATAATTGTGTCGATGATGCCTCACTAGAATCAATATTTGTGTTACTAAATGTGTATTGAAAAAAATTGGGGTGAAATGTGTAATAGAAGTGATCGGTGATCCTAGTCCACAAAGACAGAAAGCAAATTGGAATTTCATACATGCTGATTTTAGATAGTTCAAAAATGGCAGTCTATAGAACAAGTAGTTGCATTTTATATGGCAATGAGTTGTATATTTTAAATGGCTTTTGTTATACAAGTATTATTTAGTGAGAACTCTCTACTTTCTTATATACTGTCCAAATGAATTTATCTATTTTGAACTGACTAAAATCAGGATTCCATTTTCCGTTGGGTGGTTGAAGTTATATTAGTTATATCAGCATAGAAATGAAAAATTAATGCATGCTACTCTTTAACTAATAGTCTTCATTTCATACCTATTTCAATGTGTTTCCTTTTGGCATTTTAAACATACTACTATATGTTTTGTGAGTCTGAATATTAATTTAATTAATTTACTAGATTAATGAGCGCGATTTAATTAGTTTACTAGCTAGATGCATGTTTTGTGAGTTTAAATATTTTTCATCAAAGATTCTCTTTCAAGTGGCGAATTTATATATATATATATATATATATATATATATATATATATATATCTGATCAGGATCTTAAAGCTAGCACTTATCTAACAGGTTAAATACACTTTTAAAATTCTCTTTCGGCATAGGTTTCTGAATGAATCGTTGAAGCTGAATTTTTTCATTTGATTTCCATTTGAAATACTGATTTTTTACAAATAATTATAAATTCCGTTAAATTGTTTGACTTTAGAAGGAAAAATTACACAAGTTGCCACGTAAGTGAGAGAAATCATATTTTTCTTTGTTGGCATGCTTAGATGGAAGCGTGTATAAATTTAATGCTAAATTAATCTAAAATCAAATAAATAAAATAAAATAATGCATTCAAAATAAAAGTACAATAAAAATAATTTTTAAATTTTATTTTAATCATTAATATTTGTACAATTTTAAATAAATTATATAAATTACATATAATTATATAATTTTCTTTTAATTTAAATAACTCATTAAATTCATTAATTTAATTAACCTCTCTTTAGATAAAACTAAAATTAGTAATAAAACATATAAATATAGACATGTTATTGTATTAAGATATATTACATATATTATTAAAATAAGAAAATTTTAGGTAAATTTTGAATAAATAAAATAAAATAATGCATTCAAAATAAAAGTACAATAAAAATAATTTTTTAAATTTTATTTTAATCATTAATATTTGTACAATTTTAAATAAATTATATAAATTACATATAATTATATAATTTTCTTTTAATTTAAATAACTCATTAAATTCATTAATTTAATTAACCTCTCTTGAGATAAAACTAAAATTAGTAATAAAACATATAAATATAGACATGTTATTGTATTAAGATATATTACATATATTATTAAAATATGAAAATTTTGGGTAAATTTTGAATTTGAGTAATATCTTTAACATTATTCATATGTATTTTATAATAACCACAAATTAAAAATTAAAAATTATAAAATAATTTCAAACATAAAAATATAACTAAAATTTTGAAAATTAATTATTATTTTATTTTTGAAAACTAATATAATTATTATTTATAATATGAAATCATTATATAAATATTAAATATTAAATATATTAACAAATAATTAAATTAATTAAAAATATATTAAAAAATAAGTAAAAGTAATTAAATAAAATATATTAATTAAAGTAATTAATAATAAAATATATTAATGTGTAATTTTTACAAATATATTTATATAAAATTAATGCATTCATATTTTTTTAATTTTTATTCAATTATCAAAACACCAATTTCATATTAATTCAATTTTGTATCTTTAAAGTTAACTTCAAATATTTAAAATTAAAAAAAAATAATATGTATTCATTAATTTTATATAAATATATTTGTAAAATTATATATTAATATATTTTTATTAATTAATATATATTTTATTAATTTAATTATTTGTTATTTAAAAAAAATACAGAATTCAAGTTTGAAAATCAAAAAATTTAAGTTAAAGTTATTTTATTATTATTATTAAAAAAATCCACGGTTGGGTTATTTAAGTTTTCTCTTTAAAATGTAATTTATATAAAATTATTTTTATATATGTAATTTATATAAAATCATGGTTGTATTTAATATATAATTATTATGCATAGTGGTTCCTTACATCTAGAAAGAGAAAGGATCATACGGTTCCAACACATATAAAGTTATTTAAGCTTTGCCATTTAGACTTTACATTAACTTTTAACACTTTTGAGCGGAAATTTTAATTTTTGTAAAAAATTATAGTTTAATGAGTTGGCCAGTAATAAAATTTAGGTCAGGTGATCATTTATGCCAGAATTAAAGTAGAATGGGCAAAATGTATCTAACCCTTTATCTAACATACCTTACTCACCCCCCTTTAACGACTTGACACGGAGGCGACGATTTAGTCAGATTGATATATAAAGAACCATAAATCTTAGCTTTTAGCGACATCTGACATATAACGGCAGGACAACACATATAAGCTGACGGTTCTATATATAGCGACCAGATAGAATGAAATTGGGTCCATCGCTAAAGGGGGTGAGTAATATATATTGAATAAAGTTGATTTAGATACCGATATATATATATATATATATATATATATATATATATATATATATATATATGTTAGGTTTGTAATATTAAAAAGCAATCAAATTGCATAAATTAAGCGGGCGTGTAAAAATCGAGTTTAAAAATTTACAAACCATAAACCGGATCACCCTTTATGCACAATTATTAATTAAGCGAAAAGATAAAAATTATGAAATCATACCCTTGTAAAGCGAGGCTTCGTCAGTGCGAGTTCACCTCCTACTTCTCCATGATCTCCTTGAATCCATGGGGTTTGGTTCCTTCCTTTGATCGATGTAAGCCACCCAGTGTATGGCCTCTGAGGTGATCCACGAGAAATAATAATGATTGAGAAGAAGGGATATTGGCTCAAACCCTAGTTTTTCCTATCTACATAGAAAAGGGCGTCTACTCCGACAAATTGGAATTATGTGCGTTGTAAAAATCGACAACCCATTACCGTAATAAGACTCTCTTTATTTATAGATGTGGGCAACCCATAACAATTAAGGAATAGGGTTTTATTTAATTAATTAAATTCTTTTAATTAATTAAGCTCCCTAATCTTATTAGGGATAATTAATTAAACTCCTTTAACTAATTTTCCTTCCCTAATTCAATTAGGAATAAATGAAATACTTATATTAAATTAATTCCTAAACTCTTTTAGAAATTAAAATAATAATAATTGTAATAATATTAATAAGACTCCTCTTATTAATTTATATTTAATATTTCTAAATATTAAATAATAAATATTAAGCTATTTAATTTATTACATCACCGTAGATTAAATTAAATATCATATGCTATATTATTACGATTATGCCATATTATTACGATTTTTATGCATCTTATAGTGCCATTGGCCGTTCTAGATCGGAAGAGCTCTTGAATGTCGATATCTATCAGTCCTACTTTCTCACCATCAACTACTTGATGTGCGGGAATATAGTAGGAAACATCCATGATTTCATCTTGTGTTTTGAAGCTCGTTCTTCGTGGATCTGAGCATGATGCGTTGAAGCCATTGTGCATCATTTTGCCATTTTCTAAAAAGTAGCAATCTCTTCCTCGGAGGCATTATGCGCAACCATTCTTGAGGATAAGGCGTATTGAGGACATAAGATAGCTTTTGACTATGAGAACTATTCTCAAATTTCTTAACGATCCATTTAATTGATTAGGTTAATTTAGCATCTAATATGCTTGGATGATAGTAAATTTTAGACATTGTAAAATTACGTAAATGAATTTGTAATTAACAACATTTAACATCTGATCTTTTATTAATTACCAAAATAATTTAGGTCTTGTTTTGATTGGTATCTCCCACTATTTTCTTCAAACTATATTACCCTCACTTATATAGTTTGACAAAATCTAATTAAAGATTTCTTTAGTGAGAATAAGGATCCCATTTCAAATGTATATAGCCTTGTGGTGACACAACAAACTATATATAAATAAATAGGTGAACAACTTTTATCGATTACATCATTATCTGACTCCTTGTATTTTGCCTCTTAGATTATTTTGATTAAGTGGTGGCACATCAGAATCAAAATTATCGAGATTAAGTCAAACCTAGCACTCTATATATTCAAAAAGAAAAATATCATCCTTGTGGTGACCACAACAAAACAATATTGTTCAATTTTCTTTATAAGCGTCAAATGTGATAAATTAACATCTTAAATACTTAATACTTGCCTTGTGGTGACAACAAACTTCATATTAAATATTTAATACTACATTAATTTTATCATCTGCTAGAAAGCGACGTTCGATATTCAAATATCTTTGAGCGCTTAGGACTTAATATAAAAATTTGAGGTTTTGTTATTAATTTGTCTCATCTTGTTTAGCGGCATGCATACGTATATATATATATAATCTGGCGTCGTATTAATGAACATCTGAAGCGTGTTTGCATAATATATAATATATATAGTATAAGCATGCACATATAGAATCTTATATTACTAGGATTGATTATGGACTTTTATTCTAGTTTGGTTCACTAGAGCCACCAAGTGAACCAAAATTCGAACTCCCCAAGGTGCGAAAATAATATTTAAATATAACTATTACATTTAAACTAGGGCTCCATTACAAAGCGGGTCTTGGCGCTCCTTGTTCCTTGATCTCCAATTTTTCAAAATTATTCTAACTATTCTATTACAAAACTATTTAAAATAAATAGAAACCTTGATCGTGATCGAGGGAAATACGTAAGAAGGAGTTAGAATTTACATTAAGAAAATTAGAGAAGAGGCAGTCTGTGAGACCCATTTAATAAAACCCGTACATTTATCGTCAGCTAAAATAAAATCGATCACATTGGTGAATAGTCCATAATCGATCCATTTATTATCATACACACATCATCGTATGCATCGATAAATAACATTCATCTTATGAATAATAAACATTTAATATATATATTGATATATATTGTAGATCGAATGGTTAATAGAGTCGTAAATACGTGCTGCGGTTTAATATTGTAGAAGCGAGACATATGTCAAAAATACCCTCCTTGTAAAGTCTCCGTCAAAAAATATTAAGCTGCGGACGCTAAGCGATTAGGAAGCGATGTCTGTTGGCGAAAATCAAAAAAATTAGTTTTCTAGGTTTCATAGTATTAAACTACGGATGCGAATAATTGATTCCACTCTAAGATTTCATTGATTCAAATCTTCACTCTATGAAGGCGATTGCTTATCCATTGTGAATGTATGACATCTAAAATAGGTAATCGATCAAAAGAAGCTGTTTTATTTTTGCTAAGGACAATGATCTCGAGACACACTAGCCTAGAAAATCTAATGAGTATCTGAAGACTCGGTCCATCGATTATGGTAGTCTCGAAAGTAGAATCAAATCATAACTTTCAACTTCGTTTGTAAATCGCTTCATAGAGGCACTTTAATTTCTACTACAATTCATGGTTGATTTCTTGGATGATTGTATGGAACTAGAAAATAAGTATAGAATGGATCTTGAAAAAATTTCGGTTTGGCGAATAATCCGTAACATTGTTTGCGATAGAAGGGAGGAAAAGAATAACAAAAAGTATAAAGACCAACATTTAGAGACTGAATGAATGAATAAAGCTTTTCGTTGAGTGGATGTTTGGATCAATGAAATCGTATAGTGAAATCAATTATTTGGCATCCAGCGGTTTAATCTTTGTAGAGCTAGAAAACTAAAAAGGTTGAATTTGACCAATCTGACGTCATTTCTAATTTGCTTAAGCGTGTGCGATTTAATATTGTGGACGAGAGACTTTTTACAAGGAGGGTATTTTGGTCGTATATGTCCGTCAGTAGTATTAAAGCTGCGAAATCTTGAAAACTAAACTCTGATCGAACCTCTATTAAACCATTAGATAATAAGATGGAGCCCGATCGTGATGTGTTATGAGACTATCCTTAAGTTGACAACGTTGGCTATGGATCGGTTCCCATTTATATATATATATATATATATACACACACACACACACACATATAGAGAGAGAGGAAAGATCGAGAGCACTCCTCTTATCTAATACTCCTCCTTAAATAACACTCCTTTATTAAAACTATGTTGTTTTGGAGATTCTTAAAAGTGGTCTCACTTGCTTTCCTTTTATTTATAAAAAATACTACATGCATTTACCCATTTGTTTTTAAAAAGAATCTTAAAGCAGCGTAGCTTTAATAAAAAGTGCTATTTAAGAAGGAGTGTTAGATAAAGAGATCTTCTATATATATATATATTTAATAAATAGTATATATTTAAGAATAGTGTTATATATATATATAGAATATTAAATATGCTATATATATATATATATATATATATATATATATATATATATATATATATATATATATATATATATATATATATATATATATATATATATATATATATATACTTGCTTCTCCCGGTGGTAGGCGAACTAAAAACGAAGCAAACTTGTCATTATATAGCATAAAAATAGGTTTTTATGTTATAGCGATGGAAAAATAAATCGTTATAAGCTAGGTTAAGCTCTTAGTTACGCTCTCTCGAGGTTAGCTAGAGAAATCGGACTATATATATATATATATATATATATATATATATATATATATATATATATACATAATCTAAATCTAGTTTAGAAAATCAACATATTTTACATTCATTTATATATTCTATAATTATGTCTTTTGATTCATAGGTAGTCACTTAATTTGATTTGTTTCATTTTCTTTTACTCTTGTAATCTATTATATATACATTGTTAAATATCAATGAGAAGGCATATCGTAATTCTTCATTTCTTTAATAACTTTAAATCTCTTTATGGTATCGAAGTCGCGAGAATCCTCTACTGAGTTCTTCGTTCCTTTAAATCAAAGCCGTAAAATTCATGAGCCTTACAAACTTTCCCGAAATTTAAAAGGCGTCTGAAGGAAGCCCGATCAAAAGCAATAATAAACGAAAGCTGACGAGCAAATAAAAAGCCATCAAATTTACATGAGCTAATAAGTTTTCCGAAAATTTAAAGCCGTAAAATTTACGTAAGAACTATGAAGCTTTCTAGAAACTTAAAGGCATCTGAAGGAAGTCGATCAAAAATCGACAATAATCGAAGCCAATGAAACAAATAATAAAGGCGTGTTCCACCATACTGACTCTATTAGAAGCTTGATCCAAGGCGGCGACCATTGATGAATGGGTTTTATACCTATTATTTAGGTACTTTTAGGCTTAAAAATTTGTGAATTTTAAGTATTTTATATAATTATATAGAGTGTTTATTTATTTATTGTTTTTATTTTATCTTGTAGGACAAAAAGTAGTTAAGTGGCAAAATCATGAATATTTGAAGCAATTGGTGAAACGAGGAAGCAAAAGAAAAAAAGGGCGGGATATTGGAAGGCTACTTACTCACAAAGCAACTAAAATTTGGAAGTCCACACTGCGAGGTTGGAAGTCGCGACTCCTGCCCCTTTTTAGGCGCACGCATGAGTTCCACTCGCTCTGCAGAATTGAAGGGCTAAATGGATTATTTACGTTCTTGATTATTAAGGACACTTGCTAATTGAAGCCTAAAGGATTCACGAAGACTACAAAGCGAAGACTTCAAATATAAAAATGTTCCCACCTAGGGTTATAAAATTAATTGTAATTGATTAGGGTTAGGTGGAATAACTCCTATATATAGTCTTATGTTGGGATTGTAAAGGTTGTTGGGGAAAAGGTCATTGAATGCCGTGTGAGGTTAAATCCTCTACCATTAAATTCCATTTTAAAATGAAGCGAATATCGCTAAAAAGGAAGGCCGTGGATTGATATTTAAGCTTGGAGATGGAAGAATAAGCGAGAGAAAAATTTTCTTCTCTAAACTCTTATTTATCTTTATCTTTTATTAATGATGAATATTTGGTTGATTATAATTTATCTTCTATGAACAAGGTTTTTTAATATAAAAATTTTAATGGAATCTCATGTGTAGTTTTAGACTTAATCTCTTAATTTGATTGGTAACATATGAATTAGTTCATTATATTTTAATGCGTTCATGTGTAATTATTGGATCCAAGTGATTACGTGGGATAATCTATACAAAATTGGACGATGGATTATAGGTTGAGATCTAAATATAATGGCGTGTGATATGCGTATTCTTCTTGAATTGAATCCATAATTTGTGAAAAGGATAGAAATATACTTATACACCATGTGTAACTTGGTTTTGAGGAATTTGTTCTTAATGAATTTATTCTAATTTAATTTGCATAGGAATATTACACAGTTGGTTAGAATGAGTATTTTTATTTGCCATCGGAAGATGCTTATAAATGAAATTAAGTATTCTGGTTAATAATTCATCGTGACCATATAATCAAATGAAATGTTATGAGATTTGAATGAAGCTTTGGGTGAAGTTAAATTCTTAGATTTGTTATGTATGTAATTATATTTTATTATTTAGTTATTTATTTTTAATATTTAATTTAATTGTTAATTACTTTATATGTTTAAAGAAGATTGAGTTGATATAAAATTTGTACTTTCGAAAAGCGTTAAGAATGATTCCTCCGTAGGAATGATACTCTTCTTGCCACTATATTCTTAGCCGATCATGTATACTTGTGTGTATTTTGCTAGCTAGTACGATTTTTGACAAACAACCACCTCCTTGAAAGCATGCCTAATTATCTCTCCCTATTCCATGGTCAATGAAAAATACCCAAATCATCATCCCTAATGCCCAAGAACCCACAAAACCCTCACCATGATTACCATTCATTACTCTATCAAACTCACTCCCACCAATTATTTCTCTTGGAAAATCAAATGGAAGTCATTCTCATTGGCTATGACTTACAAAAATTTATTGATGGATCCCATCCCGCTCCCCAGCCAAGATCACCACCAATGGTGTCACCTCAATCAATCCAAGAATACCAAACATGGCTTTGTCAAGACAAGCATATCTTTGGGGCACTTGTTGGTACTCTCTCACCCTCCCTTGTTCCTTTCATCACCCAAATTCAAACCTCTCATGAAGTATGAAAAACTCACGCTCATATCAAGCAAATCAAAGACCACCTCAAACACATGATCAAAGGCTCCCAATCAGTTTCTAACTACCTATAATCCATTAAAACCCAGGCTGATGAACTTGCTGCTATTGGTGAGCTTCTTCACTATGAAGACTTGATTGAGAAAGTCTTTGAGGGCCTTGACAATAATTATCAATCCATCATTAATGTTGTAAAGGGTCGCGATACCCCAATCTCCTTCGATGAATTGCATGAAAAACTCATAAACAAGGAATTGTCTCTCCGCCGCAAGATCAATCCCCCTATCTTCTGACGTCTGCTCACCAAACCAATGTTCGCTGCACTCAGAGTTCTAATACCAACCACTCTCCACGACACTCCTGGTCAACGTCCTCTCAAGGTTCAACTGGTGGTCCTTGAAGAGAATAAAATATGTTATGTTTTTATTCCTTAATTAATGCCCAATCTTTTGTATTTATTTTGTGCCTAAATATACTCATTATACTTATATTTTTATTTAAGATGAAATTAAATGTTTTTCCTTTTTAATTATATTAGTTTATTTAATTAATATGCTTTATTTTATATTGTAGGATTTAATATTTTATTATAATAAAGTTAATATCTTGGTGATCAAAACGATATTTAATCTTTCTATTATTAATGGAAGGAAAGACAAAGAAGAATCCTACAAGGAGGAAGGATGTGGAGCAATTTTGGTGTCTGAAGTCCAAATCCCCAATGAAGGAAAGGAAAATCTATCTAGAAGATCTTTTTGAAGGAAGTTAATTGCTTGGCTAGGAGGTTGAAACCTACATGAAAAGGTTAATTTCTCATGCCTATAAATGAGGATTACCAAGAGCTTAGGGACTTGTATACAAACTTCTCTCTCTATTATTCTTTGGTGATTTCATAGTCATGTATAGCTAAATTCTTATTCTTAGTTTATGGGGCGGAAGCCTCATGTTAATACTAACTGTGAGATCAGATTGATTTTAATTGTTCAATTTATATTTTGAGTATTGATTATTCCTTTGTGCTTAAATTCTATGATTGATATGTTTAATTGCTAGGATGCATTACTAGTTTATTATTCTTTGAAATCTACTACTAAATTATATATCAAATCTGTAATTGTTTGATCACTCTAATTTGTGAAGCAACTAAGATTAGTAGTTATTTGCGGATCACGAGATTATTATATCTTAGGAAGAATACTCAACTAAATTAAATGCAACAACATTGTGCTTATGTTGTTTAGCTTCATTAGTTTTCTATCTCTTAAAGTTATTCTTTGGATTAAACTCTCAGCGCTTGTCTAAAGTTGTTTAGTACTTAGAGTTATTTAATTAAGCTTGTTTCTATCTAACTAAAATTAAGGAAGAACCTACGAAGTAATTCCAATGGTGAATATTCAAATTATTAATTATTTATGCTTGTGTCAATGATCAATGTGAATTTTGAAGGTGGAAGTTGAATTAATCAAGGCTCGTTTTCCTAATTTATTTCATTAGATTATTTTTTGCGTTATTTGTGTATTTTTACTTTATTCAACAACATTTAAAACCCTTTTTTGGTATATAAAGTATAAAATAGATTAATCATTCTCTGTGGGATGGGCTTCGTGTTTGTCTTCTACATTAATATTGTTAAGTAATGGTTTTTATTTTGATTCTTTTTCTGACGGTATTTAGTCCTCCCAATTACAAGCGTAACAATAGTTCCCCCCTCTCGGCCATTCCTTGGTTGTTGTTAGTGGTGTAGTGTTCAAGGTCATGTCTTTTCATAATGCCCTCTCTTTCGACAACAGTTTCCATAAAGTACAACCACCTTCTTGACCTGACAATCAATCACACTCTCGTCTACCGCCCACTGGCAACCTCAAGCTCATGTTCCAACCACTGATCCTTCCATCACCACATTTGCTTCTTGATAGTGGCGCATCCTATCATGTCACCACCGACTTTAGTAATCTCGCCTTTTACAATCCTTATAACGACACATATGACATCATAATTGGCGATGATTTCAGACTTCTCATATCCCACACTGATTCAATTCAACTCCCTCTCATTCTTTTGCTTTATCTATTATTTTATGTGTTTCCCACCATGAAATGAAATCTCATCTCTATTTCTCAATTTAGCATCTAATAACACTTCCATTGAATTCTTACCCACTTCTTTTTGTTGAAGGATCCTCACACAGGGGAAATTCTTTTGCAGGTCGGACTAACAATAGTGTGTATGAATGACCACTCTCCATTCCTCAAGCTCCTGTACTAGCTTTACAACGACAGTGTTCGCACTCCAAAACAATAACACTCTACGTAAAGGAGCAATCAATAATTGTTTTTTGGGAATTAAAATTTTTGAAAATCTTTAAGGCGGCGCTACATGTGGAGGCGAAATGCTTCTAGATTATAATAGATATCGTGGGACACAAAATTAACTTGGTTGAGCCGTGGCCCGATGAAGAATAAGAAGATTACTATCATGTTCGTTCTAATGGTGTGTATCTTGTTGCTACATAATTATCTCTATCGTGTCAAAGCCGAGCATTATATTTCAACCATACTCGAGAAGATAATTATTCGATAATTATTTGGTTGTGTGGTCTAGCAAATAATTAGTTGTTTAAAGCGTGCATAAGTAATTTACCTAATATTTCTCGACATTTTTTTTTGTTTTATATTTACATGCTATTATTAGCTTTAATTTTTTTTTATCAATTTAACACATTCTTTGTTTAGGGTAATAATATTTACCAAGATATCGTGATGCGACATATTCCTTCCATTCTAAATTATTTGATCATTGTTGACTTTTGAAAGTTAATTTGAGATATTTTCAAACTCGAAATTAAGGCGGCTCATTAAAAAATGAAACGATAAAACTTCTGATGAGTAATCTTTTTAGATAGTTCACAATAAACGTCATTTTATGTTGATTAAAATTAAAAGAATTTATAATATTTTTGGGTTTAAAATTTCTTAAGTTAATTTTAAAAAGTAAATAATAATTAAATACTAATATCACGAGGAAGAATAGCACTGCACCAGAATAATTATGTGTCATACTCTTCATAATTTAATCCGAGTTTTCTTGATGAGTAGACTATATGAAATAAATCACTATTTGAGCATGACTATATAATTCTGGAGAACATAAATTTGCTTTAAGATTGTTATTACTGTAAATATAGTTTATATAATATCTGATATCAAACTCAATTTAAACAAAAGCGAAATTTAGTATGTAAATTGTACTTACTTGGAAAAATCGAATCTGGAAAGCGAAGATAATTAAATCAAAGTCCTTTGAATTCATAAAGTCTCGCAAAGCAAATTTATTCTCTCCTTTTGGTCTTCAAAATGATCATTGAATAATTATTTCCCGAAGATAAAGCGGTTCAATTCTTAATTAGCGACACTTCAAAATTAAGAATCCTTGAAGCATAATTTCTATATTATCTCTTTGAACCTTCTTTGTAATGAAATGATGAATTATATGAAGGAAAAACTTTTGGAATGAATGAAGGAAAAATAATCTGCAATGAAGCTTTGAGAATGGGAAAAGCAGGGAGATCGCGAGCGGAAGAAAACTTATGTTTAATAAGCTCTACAAATAGTTTATTTATAGAATAAATTAAATACGATTAATACATGATATTACAGATTGGAGCATTAGTTAGTCAGAAACAACGTAGTATTGTGATGATAAAAATTAAACTTGATTTTGTCAAAAATTATATATCACGACCCGCTTTGCTTGTCCAGAAGCCAGGATGACGGCGATGATCTTGCGATTTTAGTTTGAACGAGCCTTAATGGGTCCTCTCCCTTCCACAAAAAGTGGGGTGCCCTTGGGGCCCGTTCCGTTAATGCAAACATCCGTATATAAATTCTTCACTTTTCCTCCGACTTCATATGGGACTTTTCGATTCTGACATGTCCAAGTAGGTGACTTTGGAGTCGATTTTCTCATTCGATTCTTAATAGATTTGTACAAATAAGTATACTCGCGTTATACTCCTTGTGGAAGCCAAATTAACGTTGAATTAAATGGACAGAGCATTTCAGGAGTATGGGCCCCACATTAAATTAAGCCTAAAAATGCTTTAATATTTATTTTCCAAATCCATTTCCAACACTTCTCATCAAGTACATTTAAATAAGAGTCTATTTTCCTTAAATCACCAATTATATCTCCCCTTCCTTGTTTAACTTTATCCTTGTGTTTGAGTGGTGCTCTGTGTCACTTAGATCATGGACACATCAATATTGACTTTTGGCTCTACACCTCCCATCATTCCACCCTCAAACAACTCCCCGACCTACTCCCCGAAGCCCAGTGGTAGCCACCCGACACCCGACATCCGGTTACTAGCCACTTCACTGACCCAGCATGCCCCTCAAACACATCCTTTTGAGCCACCACCCTCGCTTTAGAGTCATTGTGGAGATCTAAACATAACATATAAACCCGATCCAAAAGCTCGACCTTCTTTTGACTCAACAACTGTGCCTTGAACTGCCATTGTGACCCAGACCCTTAAGGACACTAAGTGGCGACAAACTATATTTGATGAATATGATGCACTTTCGTTTACCAAATGGTTTGATTGATAGAGTAAAAATCTTGGCCCAGGTTGTAAAAGGATTCCACGATACCCTAAAATTGATTATATTGAGACTTGTAGTCTATTTATCGAAACCTCTTATTATTCATATCAATGAGAAGGTATGTGTATAATTCTTGATTCTTCTACGACTTTAAATCTCTTTAATATATATATATATATATGGAAAGGATCAAAGCTTACCTTGATCCTACATACCTACATACCCACTTTAACGTGGATAGGGCATCGGTTCGAATTAAAATCATTAAAAAGTTAAGGCGACGATTCTAGATATATCGATGAATATGACCATTGATACATCGCAATCGAAATCATTAAAAGAAATTGAAGCATGGTATGTAAAATAAAAGGGATTGAACCGAAAAATGGAATATATATATATATATATATATATATATATATATATATATATCTCTCTATTGTTGGAGTAAGCCGAAGGCAGAAATTTATCGAAGCAGTTTTCGCTGTCGTTATAGCGTAAAAAAGCTTGAGCTTTCATGTTATGGCGGCGGAAAAACCGTCATTATAATAAGCCCAGTCGACCGATACTTGAATTCATTTCATTGAGTTAGTTGGAAGCTGATTTGTATATATATATGTGTGTGTGTGTGTGTGTGTTATATATATATAATGTGTGTGTTATTATTATTATTATTGTGTGTGTGTGTGTGTGTGTATCTTGAACGCAAATTGATATTATCTGGCTTGATGCAATGGGAAGGTATTGGCAAGAATATTATTTTGTTCAATAACATGGAATCAAATAGTACATTGGATGGATTACGGATTTGAAGTGTTTGTCGTCTTACGAATATTGCTGTATAAATTTCCAAGTTAACATATTAAAGATTTCTCTGTTATCAATCTGTTTGACAAATCAATTCTATGTTTTGAAATTGAATTTGAGAGCCAAATTTATACTAAATTTAAATTCAAGAAAATGTAGATTAGTTTTAGTTTCAAATCTGAGATCTTGTTATTGAGTTGCCAAACATATTATCAATCATAATTTCACAATAATGTTTCTTCTGGTCTTGTTTCTCAGTATGATTTACCCCGACTTTACCAAAAAAATAGAAAAGTCCTATATATTTCACTTCTAGATATTTTCTTATGCAT
>CM035172.1:117325809-117436295 GCA_020205615.1 Panax quinquefolius | reverse complement strand
TAAATGGTAAAATTCTTCTAATATTCCGTTCTTTATTATTACGTCAGAATATCCTTTACGTATACGTTCTGTGGGACTGTTTTCCATTATTTATTATTACGTCGAATATATCGGTATGCGTGCGTTTGTGCCGGACTGAGTTCCATTATTTATTATTCTGCATGAATATCCTATCATGCATTTATGCTTGACTGATTCCATTATTTATTATTCTATTGGGAATAACACATGCATGCGATCTATCGCATGCTCGGTGAATTCTGTTGTTATTCCATTCTTTATTATTCTGCTGGAACATCACATGCATGCGGATTACGCATGACACGGTTCCATTCTTTATTATTCTGTTGAATATAACACTGCATGCGGATTACGCAGCTCGGTGAATTCTTACATTATTCTATTCTTTATTATTACATTGGAATAACCTGCATGCATGTGGGGATTACGCATGCGCTGGTGAATTCTTCATTTATTTCATTCTTTATTATTACATTGGAATAATGCATCTACGTGGATTACCGCATGGCGGCAAAAATCCATTTGCGATTTCATATATTCTATCATACTCAGTTGGTTAAAGTTTTGGCTTCTATACTCCATGAAATTAGTGGAATATCCTTGATATTTGCGCTTCATCAAGTATCTTTTCATGGAAATATCCTTACGAGCATTCTTGAATTTTACTCCACAAAGCGATGATCGTGTTGACAATTTGGACATTATTGAGTTCGGATAAATTAACTTATAAATCTTTAAAATTTATTCTTGAACTTGTTTTATTAATTTTCATCATCCTCATTTTCCTATATTATGTTGAAAGTCATCTTTGGCTTACGTGCGTAGATGGACTTGGTATGATTATGACTGAGGATTATGCGGTATAATCATTACCGTAATGTGACGAATGATGTGGTAAAAGTCCTCGATTGGCACATAGTTCATTGGTGGACGATTGTTGGTATGATTATGACCAGGATTATTCTATTATAGTCATGACCATTGATGATTTCATGAATATCGTTGGTAGTGGGCGAGGATGATTCGATTTTATTTATTAAGTTTGAGTCTCGGTGATAAAGTTGATGAAAAACTTTTTAAATCATAGAAGATAGTAGATTTTATACTTTACTTGACTCTTCTAATGGATTGCTTGTTCACGCTATGATTAAACTTGTTGTCTATTATATTCTATCGGTTTAACATTGTTTGAAGCCTAATGATAATTTATTCGCATTATCTTAGTCATAATATTTCTTCTTGGGCTAGTTGAGCTCACCCTTTCTTTCATTTGTTCTCTTGAGGAAATGAAAACGTGGTTTGGGACTAGTCGGGGAGCAGTGATGGTCCTAGATGGTGCATTAGTAGTCCTCACTATTCTATGAAATAGTGTGATAATAAATGTAATGAGGACTTCATTGAGTGTGGATATTATCTAGATGACAATATTTGTATTAAAACTCACATGACTATGTTTTGTATTATTTTTTTACACGATTGTTGTATAATTAAGTTGTATTTGTATTCAATACCTTGTATCTGGCGACTCAAGATGGGTGATGTATACTTATTTTGGGGGCATCACAGTTGGTATCAAAGCTTAGGGATATGATCCTCGGGCGATATGTGAGTTAAGAACTAGGAGGGAGAGCGGAGAATTTCTTCGCTAGTATGACCTACCTAAGTTTATTTGGTATTTAATTGGTGGGTCGAGTATAGGGATAATATGTGATATGTTAATTAACCCTTATTTTGTGGCGATATTAGAAAATGGCATCCAAAATGTTGAGATAAACAATGAAGCACATGAGATCGTGGAGTCACCACAGTTAATACCGAGATAATATGCAGCAGGAAGACAATAATCCTCGGTGAACAACAACACCGCACCAAATGGCGAATGAGCGAAATGTTTAGGAGCTTTACGCAATTAATACAACATCGAGCAAGAGAAACTCCGATCCAAAATATAGGTGGAAACACCGAAACTCTCGGACGGTCGCTAAATGCAGTTCGAGGAGCCGGGACCACGAGTTTTTATTGGAGAGCCAAAACCACTTAAAAGGCGGAAGCATGGATAAAGCAGATCACCAAGTTATTTGATGTCTTGGCATGCTCTGAGGAGCAAAAGGTTCCCTTTGCCACCTTTATGTTGCGAGGAGAGGCAGATTACTGGTGGGAATCAGTAAAGCGTGCTCAACCTGCCGCACTGAAGATATCTTGGGAGAAGTTCCAAGAACTATTCAACGACATGTACTTTCCCGAAAGTATTCGTCATATTAAAGAGGTAGAGTTCATCAAGTTGGAGCAGAACCATATGATCGTGGCGTAGTACGAAGCTAAGTTTGTCGAGTTGTCCCGGTTTGCGTCCCACTTGGTTGATAATGAGGAGAGAATGACGTGGATGTTTTTAAGTGGTTTGAAACCGGAGATACGTCAATATCTTATTTCTCATAAACTGTGTTTGTATTCAGATGTTGTAAATAGGGCTCAGTTATTGGAGCGCGATAACGTCAACGCAACCAAGAGAAAGCGGCCAAAGATAATGAAAATACCGGTGGTAACGATCATCAAAGTGGTGACAACAAACGTGGAGGAATCAACATGCGAAAATGGTAACCACTTGAGGTAGTCATGGCGAGACAATAAAAGTGGGAGTTTCAAGAAGAGATTCATAATGATGGAAGGGCGTCGACCAAAGACTTTTGTTGTTAAGGAAGGAGAACGACCGTCGGTCGTATGTTACAAATGCGGAGGGGAGGGACACATCAATCCAAACTGTACGCAGTAGTCCAAAGCATGTTATAATTGTGGAAGAGAAGGTCACCTAGCTCGATTTTGTCGTGCACCGAAGTCAAGTCCAGCTGGGATGGAAGCATCAAAGTTCATCCCTGACAAGACAAAACCAGTAGTTCAAGGGAGAGCGTTTGTTGTAACCTCCCAGAAAGCAAGGAACCCGAACGAGGTCATCACGGGTAAGCTTATCATAAACTCTAGCGAAGTATATACCTTATTTGATACTGGCTCTACCCATTCTTTTATTTCTCCTACTTGCGCTCAACGTTTAAATTTGACTCCGGAGAAATTGGAATTTGACTTATCGGTTGAAACTCCGTTGGGAGTAACCTTCATTACATCCACGGTTTATAAGTCTTGTTTGATTCAAATCGGTAACACTCATTATTACATCGATCTTATTTCATTAAAAATACTTGCGTTTGGCGTAATTCTAGGGATTGATTGGTTAACTACTCATCATGCAAAAATTGATTATTTTACGTAAGGTTGTTAGTTTTCATATTCTAATCAACCTATTATGCTAATTCAGCGACCAAACCATTAAAATCAATCATGGTCATTTCAAGCCATAAAGTTATTCGTTTATTGAAAAAGCGGATGTCAAGCTTTCTTAGCTCATATCACGATTTAAACAAAAATACGTCGATTTGAATGATATTTCTATTGTTAATAAATTTCACGATGTATTCCCCGAAAGAACTTCCCGGCTACCCCCAGGCGTGAAATTGAATTTTGTATCGACCTTGAACCCTAGATGCAACCCATTTCCAAAGCCCCATATCGAATAGCTCTATTGAACTTGTGAGTTAAAAACCCAACTACGAAATTGTTGAACATCGGTTTCATCCGTCTCTACTACGTCTCCTTAGGGTGCTTCATTACTATTCATGAAGAAGAAAGATGGAAGTATGCGACTTTGTATTAATTATCGGGAGTTGAATCATGTCACCATTAAAAATAGATACCTGTTGCCTCGCATTGATGACTTGTTTGACCAGTTACAAGGCGCACAATTCTTTTCAAAGATCGATCTTCGTTCTGGATATCATCAGCTGAAGGTTAAAACAGGAGGATATTCCAAAGACCGCTTTAGAACTTGAGTACGGGCATTATGAATTCTTAGTCATGTCTTTTGATTGACTAATGCTCCTCTTTGCCTTTATGGATATGATGAACCGAGTATTCAAGGAATATTTGGATCACTTTGTGGTTGTCTTTATTGATGACATTCTCATATATTCCAAAAGTCGTGAAGATCATGAAAGCAACACTTGAGGCGATATCTCAAAGCTTTGTGAAAATAAGTTTTATGCGAGTTGAAGAAATATGAGTTACGGGCGAGGAAGTTGCATTCCTTGGGCATGTGATATCAAATCATGGAATATTTGTTGACCCAAAAAGATTGAAGCAATTCAAAGTAGGGAGTAACCAAAATCGATGTGAAATATCGTAGCTTTCTCGGCTTAGTGGTTATTATCGGAGATTAAGTGGAAGGATTTTCTCGAATCGCTACTCCATTAACTCAAATTGACTCGAAAGATACTGAAGTTGATTGGGCGAGGAATGTGAGAAGAGTTTTCAAGAACTCGAGGAAAGACTCATTTCAAAGACCGTCTTGTGATACCATCCGGCTCGGAGGATTTGTCATATCTGATGATGCTTGAGCAAAAGGTTAGGATGTGTTCTCATGCAACATGGGAAAGTCATAGCTTATGCCTCTCGACAACTCAAAGAATATGAGAGAGAGTTATCCTACTCATGATTTAGAGTTAGCGGTTGTTGTCTTCGCACTTAAAATTTGGAGGCATTACTTGTATGGGAGAAATTGGAGATCTTCTGAGATCATAAAAGCCTCAAATATTTCTTCACCCAAAAGGAACTCAACATGCGGCAATGACGACGTTGGCTTGAACTGCTGAAAGATTATGATCATATCATTGATACCATCCTGGTAAAGCGAGCGTAATAGGTGACGCGTTGAGTAGAAGATCATATGTCACGAATGCGAGTGCAATATTATCAACACAAAGGCCCATTTTGTATGACTTACAAAGAATGGAGATAGAGTTAAAGACTCGAGGACCCATGTGATGATGGCGAATATACGAGTGAATCGACTTTAATCGATAAAGTTAAAGTTGCTCAAGCTACGGACACTGGAGTTGATACGTATGAAGAAGAAAGTGCAAGAAAGGTGCTATCTTGGGAAGCAAGAATCGATGAAGAAGGAATACTTGAGTCGACTCCGGACTTTGTGTTCCTAACGACCACGATTTAAAGTATAAAATCATGATGGAGGTGCACAACACACACGCTTACAATCCATCATGGGAGTACCAAAAATGTATCATGATCTTGACATACATTTTAGTGGAGCAATATGAAGAGAGAGAGATAAGCGGGGTTTATCTCAAGGTGTTCAACTTGTCAAAGAGTTAAGGCGGAGCATCAAGTACAAAAGGTCCATTGCAACCACTTGAAATTCCAAAATGGAAGTGGGAGCACATTACCATGGATTTCATTCTTCGGTCTTCCCAAGGTTTCTCAAGGCATAGATGCGATTTGGGTCATTATTGATAGATTGACCAAGTCTCGCTCATTTCTTACCTATCTGAAAACTTATACACTTGAGCGTCTTACTCGTATGTACATAAGCGAGATTTTAAGATTGCATGGTATGCCGGTATCCATAGTTTCGATCGAGACCCAAGATTCACTTCCGATTTTTGGTTAGTTTGCAGAAAATCATGGGCATGGATTTACGATTTAGCTCGGCATATCATCCTCGAGACGGACGAGGCGATGGAGATGACTATTCAAACTCTTGAAGATCTATTAAGACTCGTGTCCTTAACTTCAAAGGAAGTTGGGACAAGTTCTTCTGGTTGGTGGATTTTTCCTCTGAACAACAGCTTATCAAGCAAGTATTGGCATGGCTCCATTTGAGGCGTTGTAAGGAGAAAGTGTCGTTCTCGGTATCTTTGGGATGAGGTGGGTGAAGCAACGTTGTTGGGACCAGAGTTGAATGCGTATGACTACTGAGAAAAAGATTTAAACGATTCGACAACGTATAAAAACCTCACAAGATCGACAAAAGAGTTATCTTGATCTTCATCTAAAGGGCGTAGAATTCGATATTGGAGATCATGTGTTGTTACGTGTTGATCCATGGAAAGGAGTTACTGAGATTTAGAAAGAGAGGAAAGCTCGATCCTTGATTCATTGGTCCATTTTAATCCTCGGCGGTAGGAATCGTAGCTATAGACTCGCGCCTTATCGCTTGAAGTATGTCTCGTGTTCATAACGTTTTTCACATATCTATGTTACGTAAATATGTGAAAGACCCGAACCACATTATTGAGTTAGAACCAGACGAGATAGAGGAAGATTTAACGTATGAAGAGTTACCTATTAAAATCTTGGATAAGAAGGATCATGTTCTACGCTCCAAGGTTATACCTCAATCAAAGTTTTGTGGAGAAACCACGATGTGGAGGAAATGACTTGGGAGTTAGAATCTGAGATGAAGTTAAGGTATCCTCATCTCTTCGACATACCGGGTATGTACCCTAATTTCGAGGACGAAAATTTCATAAGAAGGGAGGTTGTAAGACCCCACTTTTATGAATAAAGAATAATTTTCTCGAAATATATGTTTGAATATTATGGTATGCATTTGATATAATGTTATAGTTGTGGGTAATATTTACAAATTTTGCAAAGTAAGCAAGTGGTTATATAATATTTTATTGGTTGGGGAATATTCGTTTTAACGGGGAATATTAAATGCGATTGACAAGCACAATCATTAATGGACCCATAACTGAATGTATTGTCGTAGTTAGAAAAGCGGAATTATCTTTCTATAAAAAATAACAGGGAGGTGGTGTTACAGTTAAAACTGTTGAACTAACCAGGTAGTAAAAGTACGATAATATGTGTGGTTTCATAGTAGCACACGGTATTGATTATTGATGCTTTACGTGAGAAGTCACTCGGCTATACTCAATTATTATTCTGATGGTTGATGCATCATATCTCTCGTATTATTGATTCAATAGAAGTCTCATTACCTCACTTTTCCAATATCCGGTTTCTTCTAAGGTAAGAGATATTATTTGTTGTACTCTTAAGGTGTATTATTTCTTTCATTATTCATGAAGAGAACTTCATTATTCCATTCTTTTATATTATGTTGAATAACTTTTGTATGCTGAATCTGCATACATGGTGAAATTATTACATTATTCCATTCTTATTATTACATTGGAATAACTTTGTTTATGTAAGTCCGTATACATGATGAAATTCTTCTAATATTTCGTTCTTTATTATTACGCCGAATATCACATGCGTAAGCGTTTACACCGACTGGTTCCATTATTTATTATTACAGCCGGAATATCACATGCAATGCGTTTACACCGGACTGGTTCCATTATTTATTATTCTTTGTCGGAATATCCTGTCTGCATACGTTTATCTGGGACTGGTCCATTATTTATTATTACATTGGGAATAACCTATTTGTGTGGTCTATCGCATGCTGGTGAATTACATTGTTATTCCATTATTTATTATTACATTGAATAACCTCTATGTGCGATTACGCACGCTTTGGTGAATTCTTCATTTATTTCATTCTTTATTATTACATTGGAATAATTGAATTACGTGGATTACCGCATGGCGGTAAAAAATCCATTCTTGGTTTCATATATTCTATTATACTCAGTTGGTTAAAGTTTTGGCTTCTATACTCCATGAAATTAGTGGAATATCCTTGATATTTGCACTTCATCTAGTATCTTTTCATGGAAATATCCTTCTGAGCATTCTTGAATTTTACTCCACAAAGCAGTATCATGTTGACAATTTGGACGTTATTGAGTTCAGGATAAATTAACTTATAAATCTTTAAAATTTATTCTTGAACTTGTTTTATTGAATTGTAATCATCCTCATACCTATATTATGTTGAAAGTCATCTTTGGCTTACGTGCGTAGATGGACTTGGTATGATTATGACCGAGGATTATCTTGGTATAATCATGGCCGTAATGTGACGAATGATGTGGTAAAAGTCCTCATTGGCTTGTAGTTCATTGGTGGGCCGGTTGTTGGTATGATTATGACCGAGGATTATTCGGTATAGTCATGACCATTGATGATTACATGAATATCCTTGGTAGTGGAGCGAGAATGATTCGATTTTATTTATTAAGTTGAGTCTCGTGATAAAGTTGATGAAAAACTTTTTAAATCATAGAAGATAGTAGATTTTATACTTTACTTGACTCTTCTATTGGATTGCTTGTTCATTTATGATTAAACTTGTTGTCTCATTATATTCTATCGGTTTAACATTGTTTGAAGCCTAATGATAATTTATTACGCATTATCTTAGTCATAATATTTCTTCTTGGACTAATTGATCTCACCCTTTTCACATCACCGTTCTCTTGAAATGAGAACGTGGCTTTGGGACTAGTCGGGAAACGCAGTGATGGTCCTAGATGGTGCATTAGTAGTCATCATTATTACGTGAAATAGTGTGATAATAAATGTAATGAGGACTACATTGAGTGTGGATATTGTCTAGATGACAATATTTGTATTAAAACTCACATGTTTTTATGTATGTTTTGTATCGATTTTACGATTGTTGTATAATTAAGTTGTATTTGTTTTTACGATTACCTTGTATCTGGCGACTCAAGATGGGTGATGTATACCAAAAAGTAACCATTTTGGGGCGTCACATCATTCCTCATTTTGGCGGTTTTAACCCGTTACAAAAAACGTTTTTCTTAGTCTTCTAACGGTGGGAAAAATTTGGCAAGGAATTTACGAGCCAAGTCTTCCCATCGTAGTTATCGATCCGGCGGCAGAGAATGTAACTAACTCTTCGCTTGTCCTTTAAAGTGAATGAGAACAAGCGAAAAGTCTCACCCGCTTATCATCCGACACCCCATTGTACTTGAAAGTGTCGCACATTTCCAAAAATTTAACCCGATTAAATGCTCGTTCGGATCGTCATTTGCCAATCCCCAATGAATGAATTACGCATCATCATATTCGTATTATCAGTCGAATGGTCCCAAGCTTGATTTCAAAAGTGTTCGCAGCTATTAAAAGGCGAAGATATTCGAAAAAAATCATTCATCTCTTTACTACGGGCCCGAAGATATTCTTGAAAATCATTCTCTTTACCTTCGACAAGATTTGATTAATTGAGCCTGATCAAACATGAATATCGTAGCCAGTATCGATAACTCATAAGTGGAATAACTCGTGAATAAGAACTCAATAAGAATCATAAGAACCCATTTAATAAGAACTCGGACAGAAAAAGTTCCAAATTTGATAAAATTTCCAGATCGACATTTCAAAGATATAATGATATTGAAGAAATAATATCACATTTGAAAAATAATCCCTTACCTCGAAAGATCGGTACTTCAGCTCAGGGTATAAGGTCTGAAGAACACTCTGCACGATCTAGCAATACTCAAAGTATACTCAAAATACTCACAAGAATAATACTCAAAATATCGAGAGAAATAGAGAGAAAACTTGGAGTTTCGGTGTGATTTTTCAATTCGAGCACCCCATTTATGCGATAGGCATAGAATCGCTAATCAAAGACCCGAATTCTAATATAATATTAATATAATTATACAAATCTTCCTAATGTCCAAAAAAATACAAAAACGTTTTTCTTAACAAAAATAATTTAAACTAAAGTGATCATTCGATCATACCTAATAATTATTGCCCGATAATGAAAATCTTTGTGTACAAGAAAGGGCTACAAAACACCAGCACACATGTTAATGATGTCCAAAAAAAAAATACAAAATACCTCGTTTTTTTCTTAACAAAATATAATTTAAACTCCCAAAAAGCCTATCGATTATTTGAGAGCTTGAGAACTTCAATAATTCATTAATAAATAGCCCTTTCATCAGAAAATTGAATTTCCAAACAAAAATTCGATTAAATAATTGTGCCTACCAACACACCGTGTAATGAAACATGTGTTAAACATTTAATAAATGTTCGATGATGAAAATACTCTTCCTCCATGTCCTCATATACTCCGAATGGCTATATCCCACATTCATTGTAAAAAAGGACCAACATCGTTCCTACGGTCGCCTCTCGGTCCGCAATTTGATTATAATTACATGATCTTTAAATTATCATCTTAATCTCTACTGGTCCATCGATCAAGGCATTAAACCTCTCCTGGAAATTACCTCCAATATGTCTGAATCATCAGCTGGTCATCGTCTTTCTAACGAATGAGTGCAAAAGACAGAACTTTCTCGTCTTTGCACTTTCTGAGTACCATAGATATTCATCGAATAGCGATTGCTGAGGAAACTTGTTGCCGCAGCATATGAATTATTGTAATAATGAATCTTCCCAATTTATTGAAGATTTCACTGCTACACTCTCTAGGACCTTTGAGGTTTAATATATCTTGAAGGTTGAGTGGTCCTTTAGGTTGCTTACATCCGGGTTTGAGATGGTATGCGAGGCTAAATAAGAAATTCGTGCCCTTTCTCTGAACTAATAACTGAAAATCATGAAGTGAATCTTGGGTCACGATCTAAACATCTATGGATCTTGGCATTGCCTACAATCCTCACTTGATCTCATTTCGTACATACGAGAAAGGCGTTATTCTCTACGTATGGGTGAAAATAGTGAACTCAAGATATGCTCATTTAAGCAAATAAAATCATGTCCGAGAATAAACTCATAATATCACACGATACATTTAATTGACTTCCGGATGGATTGGAAATGGCGTGTGTGTGCCCTCCATGTAATCTTGTACTTGAATCCAGTCGTTAGGAACCCTGAAAGTCTGAAAGTGGACTTGAAGTATTTCGCCTTCATCGATTCTACCAAGCTAGAATAGCTCCTTCTTATCTTTCTTAGATTCATTATACTTAGAATATGGGTTAAAATGCCAAAATTCTTCTATTAAGAATTGGCTAAGAAATATACTTGACAAGCATCTTTTCGTTCCCGTGTGATAACTTGGTGCAATTCTAACACGTTAAACTTTTCGAGGATGTTTTAGAATAATGCTTTGAAAATCCCTCAAAATCTTCTAGCATTCCTCGCTCGTAAAATTTTGTATCTTTTAATCCATTAAGTTAACGGAATAGCGATTGAGGAATGTCCTTAACCGAATCTCAAATAATAACATGACTAAACTTTGAAATCTATAATGTTCGATAAGCAGATTGCTCTCATTTGCCTTACTTCGTATCCCAATCTTTTGATAATAAACACAATGATAGCCTCACATCCCCTTAATGCATGTTTCAACGAAAATCGTATTCAAGATAAAAACAGTGCCAAATTCTATAGTTGAATTTTAGCTTAAGAAGTTCGATAGGAGCAAAATAGATTTAGAAATCTGGGGGTTGAAATCGATACAAAATTTAATTCTTGAGCTTTGGAGTAAGCGAAATTCTTGAGAAAATGCGTCGGGAAAAATCGTCGAATGAGCGGGGAATAATATCAAAAATTGTCTTTATTGATCCATAGGATGGACTGAGAAAATTTGACTGTCAAGTAATGTGGGCCCCAAAATAATCGATTTTAGCACCTTGAAATCACGCCAACAACATATAATGAAATAAAGGTTAACGGCTTAATGTGATAGTGCTTGTTTGAATCGAAAGCAGATTTATAAGCGATGGAATGAAAGTTTTCTCTCAGTTCTAAACATAAATCGATCAAATCCACAAACTAATTTCTCATTAATGATCGAGATTTCACGAATGGCCGCATAATAAAGAGATAAAGATAGGTAGAAACGCGATATCCCACCAAATTTATAATTGACTAACTTAGTGCTAACCGTTCGGGTTCCTTACATTTTCAATGCCACAAAAATCTTCGGAATCATTGACTCCTCCTGATATTGAACGAATATTCCTATCCTTCTTTCATAACTATAGCATACCTTAAACGTTGTGGGCGGTTAATTTGATATATTTTTGAAACGATTCTCCTCCCTTAAACCTAATTCTTGTATTAATCTCCTCTTTTTCAAAAATCTCCTCAGTGAAGAAAATTACAAAACCCTCAACGCTTCGGGTCTTCGCAATCGCTTTCTTCCTTATCGTGAGTTTTTGAATTCGCCTCTATTTCCTCTTGATCCACTTACTTAACCTTTGAAATCTTCTTTCAATGTCGTCTCAAAAGGAAGCAAGTCTTGACGAGGAAAAATCGATAGAAAGTCGATTTTGGATCGTGTTTGATAAACCAATGTCAAAAACACGAAATAGGAAGAAAAAAAACAAAATGTTTAAGTAAAAAATTTGAGATATTAAAATAATGATATTGAAGAAATAATATCTGGACTAATTAAAAAACTGCGATATTGTAAAAATATTAAAATCTAGGCTAAATTGTCCCTCTATATCGTATTTTCCTCATCATATAAATCAATAATTAATTATTCCACGAAATAATATTCAAATTAAGCGAAAAATTTAACTTGGCCCAAAAACTTGTTGGGTAAAATCTATATACAAAAACATGCAGTATACATAATTTCAACAAGTAATATAGTAATGAATAGAGTATCGTTCCCACGCGTGAACAAATTAGCAAGAAATTTAACTTCACAATTACCAATTTTCTATTAATCCTAATTCATATTAAACTATTCAATTCAATGATTTAATCTTATAAAACTAAATTAATAAATAACTAAACTATCACAAAACAATCACAAATATCAAAATCCTAATTTCAATCAAATAATGGAGAATTAGACTTATGATTTCACCCTAAGCTTCACTCTGATTTTCAAACCTTTATTCCAATCCAACTCAATATCCCAGTTTATTAATCAAGAACACGAATGTAGTACTAGCCACCTCTCGATGCACTAATACTGTATTAACTTAAATCCACAATTTAGATAGAAACAAGTTAAACACCTAAATCAACCAATACACTATATCTCTATGTGAACTGAAATTAAAGAAGGTTTAAGCTTAAGTTCTCTATCTGATTATATGCGATGTCAAGCATATCTCTACCTTAACAATAATCAAGAATCTGCTATTCACAAAATTCATAACACATGTTATATTAACTATGTCTAGATTTGAATATCATCTCTCGATTCCATACAAATCCATAAAGAATTGTTGATCAAGCAATTCATAAATTCACGCTCAAGTTAATATAGATAAACTGAAAATACTTTATTGAACTGGAAATCAAAATTATAAAATCATCGTTTCACCCAAGGATCCATCATAAGTCTAATAAGCGAATTAGTTCATAACGAATGACATAAAAACTGAATAATCTAAAGAAAACATCCTTGCAATTACAAATAAAAGACTAAAGAGAAGAATAGTGATGAACACCCTTCACGTAGCCTAGAATTGCAATCGTCACGAAAATCTCTTCAAAATACTCCTCCAAAGCTTTCAATCAATTTCTAGAAATAATCTACCATAATATGCCTCATGTAATACTCTCAATCCGGCTTTGTTAGTCGAGTAATAGACGTCCCCCCTAGTGTCCTAGCCGAAATCCTTTATTTTCTAGAGTCCATACGCAATCCCAAACCTTAGCATCCATGTCCCAAAGAGTTCAACCATAATAGACATTCGATTTCGACACCCAGCCTTTGAAAGTGCCTTCTATGAAGTTATTTGCTCCATTTTCCACATTAATTCCACTTTTGCTCCAAAATACCTCCTTTCTCCATGCTTTGCATGAACGACCACCCTACACATAAAAAGAACAAGAAACGAGTAAAACTAACACGAAAAACGAAAAGTAACAATTAATTAAGCTTGAAATAAACATCGACTCGTGGATATAAAATCTATTTATCGGGACCCGTTGGCGGAACCTTGAAATTCGAGGACCCCATGACCAGAAGACCAAACTACCGTACATATTCAACATGGCGCTAGATCAAGATGCAAAGGCTACTCGAGGAGGTGTCAAGAGTAACAATTTCATTTAGAAATTAAATTACGCGAGAAATATGAGTCAGATATTTTTGTGAACTATTTTCTTGTATATACCCAAGTCACAGGTTAGAATATGAGACACAAAAGTAATATTGTGTTGATAAAAATGAATTGATGATACAACTTTAACAGATTCTAAAAAATAAGAAAGTGGTGATTTCGAGGACGGAATCCTTTTAAGGAGGGGTTAATGTGATAACCCGGGATTTCGAATAATCAAAATTTACGAATAATTTTTTTTTTATTTAATATTATTTATTAATATTATTGTCTTTGTTTTATCTGTGATACGAGTCTTGAGAATTAGTCAATCTGTGTATTGACTGAGAAAATAGAGTAGAGTTGTGCTTAACAACTTTAGAAACCCTAACCCTAATTTCTGGATAGGATTCTAGAGAAAATATAATTAAAATAATTATATTGATGAGAATGTGTTTGTATTGTATGTTGATAATGATCAATGATTGATCGGATAAGGTTTAAAATTAATAAATTCTAATAAGAGATTAGAAACCCTAATCTTAGGATTAGAAACTCTAACGCGTAGTTAGAAACCCTAATCAAAAGTCGAGAAACCCTAATTTAATATTCGAGAATCCTAAACCTTAATTAGGAAACCCTAATCCTAATTGGCGAGCATAATGTGTTTATTAAACATTAATATGATTAAGAAAACCTAATTTAATTAGAAAACACTAATTTTAGTTTCAAAATTTTAATTTTCTAAATTAAAACCCTAATTTAGAAAATCCTAGAAAGTTAGTAATTTAAAACCTAAGGATTAGAACCTTAGGGTTAAACCCTAAGAGTTTGTGCAAATGTCTAGTATGCCATTAAATTTATTTTACAAATGACCAAAATGCCCTTTTAGGTATATTTTAATATGTAACTTGCAAGTCTTTGTATAATGGTGGTAGGTGACCAACTATGTTGACTTAGTAACTCTCTGATCTTCAAAGAATCAAATAAAAATATCGGCCATAAAGAACATTATATCATCATATATATTGATTTAAAGAGAGAAAGTCCACAAAGTTGCTCATTTGCTAACTTGCTCTCACCAACTCATTCTCTCTCTAAACCTCCGATTTCCTCAAGTATTTCAGTCACATATTACCTCTCTAAAACACCATTAACAGATAAGGAGATCTAAGATCAAGCATATTCAAGAGAAGGTATAAACCCTATCTCATTCTAGATCTTGGATGCTAGGTTCAAAGTTGTGTTTTTGTGTTTATGTTTGTATTAAAAGGTGTTTTTAGTTGATCTATGATGATCCATGATGGATCCATAGCATCAAATGGCTTTAAAATGGTGTTTTTCAAATACGTCCAAGAACAAAATTTGTGGTATGACAAATTAATGTCGGGCCACATATTCTTGTTCGCTTTGTTATTTATGATGTTTTAAAGTTGTTATAGGTAGCTTTGTTATGTTGTCTTCAATCCGGAAGTAGAATCACAAAGGATTGAATGGCTAGATTTCATTTTATTAATTTAAAACTTGATTGACCGCATGACTAAGCACAATCTGGGCAACCCGTAAATTTAAAAATATCCGTCGACAAGATTTTTAAGCTTCTTGATATGTCGTTTTTTAGTGTTATGTTGTTGTTGTTGTAGCATACTTGTAAATGGTTATGTGGACTATAGATTCATAGTTTTAGATTGTGTGAATAATCAACAGAATCGAAGTAGCATATGGTCAAAGTAGGCCAGTTGAGCATAGAACACGTTTTTGGAAAAACCCAGAAACCTGAGGAACACATTGTCTGACATACTTTGACCGTATTTGATTACGGAGATAGAGTTGTTGTTGAACTGAGATGTTGCTTTGTAAATGTTCTTTGACATATGGACAATAACTTTGAACCATTAGATCACATAAAACATGACTGGAACCTAGAATAAATCGAGCATGAAAGTGACTGGTCGAACCATCTAGGTTTCTGGAAAACCCAGAAATGTTCTGACAAGATGTTTGCTAGCTCAGATCTTTTTATTGATTTGTTGTATAATCGAGATGGTGATTGATGTATGTAGTATTACATAAACACTACGTAATAGATGCTTAACATTGCTTAGAACTTGTATAGATTGGAAATTACACACTAATAACGCTGCACCTCAACTCGGAAATCGATGATTGTTCTTGAGCTCAAGAACACCTAAGACGATTAGAAAGTGTCGCTAAAGACCATTAGCGACGGTTTATTTAATTTTTTGAATTTCTCTGAATTTTTAGAAATTATTTAAAAATAGAAATAAATTATAAAAATTATTAAAAATAGTTTTAAAAATTATTTTAAATTATGAAAAATAATTTTAGACAAATTGGAATATTTTTCTTTGATATTTATAATTATTTAAATATTAAAGGTATTTTTTTATTTAATTAGTGTATTAAGTAAATTAGAAAAAAAATGATTTAATATTATGAAAAATCATTTTAAATAAGAATAATGTATTTAAAAATATTTTGGGTTATAAAATGTAACTTTTAATATTTTTAGAGACTTTTCATTAATAAATTAATATTAATGATATTAGATTTAATTAATTATTAAATTAAATAAATAAGATAAAAATGATTTTATTGATTTAAAAATCATTTTAAATGAGAATAAAGTGTTAGAAAATATTTTAAATTATAAAATATAACTTTTAATATTTTTGGAGAATTCTCATTAATAAATTAATATTAATGATAATAGATTTATTTAATTATTATATTAAATAAATGAATTAAAAATGATTTTATTGATTTAAAAATCATTTAAAAATGAGAAAAATGATTTAAAAATATTTTAAGTTATAATTAATGACTTTTAATATTTGGATAATAATTCCATTAATATTTAGATGTTAATGGTGATGATTTAAAATGATTTTTAATTATTTTAAAAATCATTTAAGTAGAATATTGATGATTTAAAATATTTTAAGTTATTAAAATAACTTTAATATTTTGACAAGTATGTTATTAATATTTTTATATTATTAAATATTAATAATGATAAGATTATTTAATAATTAAATCATTTAAAAATGATTTCGATGTTTAAAAAATTATTATAAATTATAATAATTGCTTATAAATTATTAAAAGCTTCCGAAAAATATTATAATTGATAATTGAATTATCTAAATTAATATTGAAGCTTAGAAACTGAATGTAATTGACAATAACTGTGTTAATTGTCGGATAAGGTGACTAGAACACTGAGAATGGACCGAAGTCCAACCAGACCGAAATAGTTAGACTTGTTAAGTGTTTATATAGGTTATAAATACAGATGTGACTATGTGGTAATGTAATGTGTCAGAGAAGATCGATCGTGTGAATTACAGTGTTGTGTGTTGTGAATTATTGTGCTAATTGTGAGACCGATATTATTGGTTATAGCTCTAAAAGCGGATAAGTTTATTGTGTAGCTGTAATCAGCGGAAGTAGTAAGTTTTCTAACTCAACCTTGAGTTATATTCATTCAATCATTATAGTGGTTAATTATTGCTAATTATACCACGTCCAAGAATTTATTGTTGATTATTCGCAGTTAGTGCATGTTTAATAATTCAAATTGAATTACTGATTCGAAAAATATATATTCATAGAATTACTGTTGTTGGATATTCATATCTGTAGAAGCTAATATTGATAGTACAGATAATTCATGTTTATTGTCAAATTATATTGAGAAATGTCTTAGCTAACTATTATGGCTAGACGAACATTTGTTAGAACTTGATAGGTTCGAGAAGAGAAGAGAAGATAAGAGAATTTAATTATTATTGATAGATCAATGCCAGTTGTATCGGCTAGATCGAGAAAGAAAACTTGATAGGTTTAAGAAGAGAAGATAAGTGATAAGATATTGAAATCATTGCATTTCGTTGTTAAATCAAATTCTGATTCAAAGATTGAGAAGAACAACCTTTTATATAAAGGGAACATTTTAGGTCGTATATTCGGCCATTGCGCACTGTTAAGTATTATAAATAATATAGGGTATAATAAAGTTGATCACTTGTTATACTTGCAGAGGGGTATGATTTAATCTTTATGGTTATCTGATACACCTGCGTATGTATCAAAGTAAATCTTTGATAGATACCCGAGAAGAGAAGTTCTACATCTTGTGTGATCACTAAGCATAAATTTGGAAAACATTCCACTTTGTTATTCCGTAGAATTGATTCTTGTTCATTCAATAGAATATCGTAGAAACTTTGAAAGCGTTGTACTCTTTCATTATCAGATTATTGTGTTTCCTAGAATACGAGAAGACTTGTTATTGATTAACGATTTGTTCAGCTATTTCAAAGTTCCCCAAACTTTGGTGTCATTCTATCAAAATAGATAGTCTATTATTCTGATACTTATACATTCATTGTATATCTTAACTTGCGGGGCAAATTTGTTGCTCACCCTTGCTAAATAAAACTTTTCACTAGGGACAAAGTTGCGAGAGGTCTTTGTGAAGAAGAACAAAGGAAAAGGCATAGTGATAAATTAGTATAATGAACATTATTAATATTATGTTGTATTGTAAACCCTTTTGTATATCTAAGGGGTATGTTTGTAATGTTAAGGTTAGAGAACACCGGGGTAATGTATTAACTATATCGCTTAATGAAGTGTATGTTCTATTTATAATTAAATGGTAGTTAAATGTTATTTATATTATGGATCGTGAGCACCAAACTCGGGGGTCAGATAACCCGGATTTGGGGGTGTCATAGGTACCAACCAGAATAGTTTTAGATCAGACCACATTCAAATCTCAAATTTAAAAACTTAATTCAAATAATACTTTCAGATGATGCATATGTGATCATGAGATCACCCATATAAAAAATGGGCGCCAGCGCGATTCCAGCCATGGTCTTGTGCTAACTTGTTCAACCATGATGCGCCATGAGAACTACTTTATCAAGCATCGCGCAATGCCGCTTACGTCTGCGTGATATCGCTATCTCTTCATTGTTGCTTGTTGTTTGTTTTTCAGCAACACTCAGTTCCTTGTCACCACACATTCCATTTGCCAAGCCTTGGTTAGATCCATACCACAATGCCAACGCCAAATCATACCATTTCCTGCATTTCCATACTAGAGGAGTTCTAATCAAGTAATGCAAAATAAACACAAAATGCAATTAAAAACATACTAAAATCCACTTGAGATGAGCATAATTCTCGTGAATTGATATTAAATAAGTAGGTATAAAACCTACTTATCACCTGTGAATTTGCTAGACGGTTAGGGCTACTCCCTAAAAATTGCCTATACCATTAAATATTAAGGTAGCAAATGAAGAAATAATTCATGTTGAACAGATTCATAGGTGTTGTTGTGTAGAAATAAGAGGTTATAAATTGTCGGTAGATTTAATACCAATAAAGTTGGGAGAATTCGACGTAATTCTCGGGATGGATTGGTTGTTTAACCATGGTGTAATTATAGATTGTCAAAAAAAATGTGTAAACCTTCAAACTTTGAAGAAGCTTAAGGTAGTGTTTTACGGTAGTAAATAGCTGGGATGTTCATGTTGTTTTACTATGACAAAAACTAGGAAATTGCTAAAGAAGGGATGTGTAGGTTGTTTGTGTCATGTTGTTGATATCCAGAGAGTGGGAGCAACAATGGAACAAATACCTATAGTAAAAGAATTTTTAGATGTGTTTCTAAGCGAATTATCAGGTCTTCCACCAGATTAGGAGATCGAATTCATAATATATATTGTGCTAGGAGGGCACCGTATCGTATGGCACCAGTGGAAATGAAGGAGTTGATGGTTCAACTGCAAGAACTATTGGATAGGAAATACATTCAACCGAGTGTTTCGCCATGGGGAGCACTGATATTATTTGTAAAGAAGAAGGATGAATCATTGAGACTTTGTATCGACTTTCTAGAGTTAAACAAGCTAACGATAAAGAATAAATACCCATTGCCCAGGATCGATGATATTTTTGATCAGTTGAATGGGGAAAAGTATTTTTCTAAGATAGATTTGTGAACGGGGTATCATAAGTTAAAAGTCAAGAAGGAGGATGTACGCAAGACGACATTCAGAACTCGTTACGGCAATTATGAGTTTCTGGTAATGTCATTGGGGTTGAGAAATGCACCAGCTGCATTTATGGATATGATGAACAGTGTGTTTAAACAATATTTGGACAAGTTCATTGTAGTGTTTATCGATGATATTCTAGTCTATTCTAAGACGCTAGAAGATCACGCTGAACATTTAAGATTAGTGTAGGAGACACTAAGGAAGGAGAAGTTATATGCGAAATTCACTAAGTTTGAATTTTGGCTTGAAAGAGTACAGTTTTTAGGGCACGTTGTTGACATAGATAAAATTTTAGTGGATCCAACAAAGGTGGAAGCATTGATTAATTGGGAACAATTGAAAACACCAATAGAGGTACGAAGTTTCATAGGATTAGCAGGATACTATCGAAGATTTATCCAGGATTTTTCTAAGATAGCTACTCCGTTAACTAATTTGACAAGGAAGATAGTGAAGTACGTGTGTGCTGAGAAGTGTGAAAATAGTTTTCAGGAACTAAAGTAAAGGTTGAGTGAAGCACATGTATTATCTTTACCCGATAATATAGGGAATTTTGTAGTGTATAGCGATGCTTTGCATAGAGGACTAGGTTGCGTGCTCATGCAACATGGCAAGGTCATTGTGTATGCATCACGACAGTTGAAAGATTATGAGAAAGTTTATTCTACTCATGATATAGAACTGGCAGCAGTAGTATTCGCCTTGAAGATTTATAGGCATTACCTATATTAGAGTTATACACGGACCATAAAAGTCTAAAACATATCTTAACATAAAAAGACCTCAATATGAGGCATAGAAGATGGTGGGAGAGGCGAATGTGGTGGTCGGCGCCTTAAGTAGAAAGGGTCGGAAAGGTCATACTATGTTAGCGGCTACCAAACCGAAAATTAATAACAGAGATGACTAGAATGGAGTTAGAGGTGAGGTTACCGAGTGAACCAGATCAAAACTATTTACAATGGAGACTTAACCTACCATTGTAGAGAATCAAGAAGTACAACATTAAGATGATGAGTGTAATCGGATGAAGAAAAAACTAATAGATGGAGAAGAGATAAAGTACGCCTCCTAATAACGAGGGGTTATTAAGATTTGAAGGAAGAATTTGGGTTCCATGTGAAATGGAATTGAAGGAGGAGATATTACATGAGGCTCACAGTTCAAGGTACTCGATTCATCCTGGTAATACTAAGATGTATCAAGACCTTCGACATAATTTTTGGGGGTCGAAACATGAAGAGGGAGATAGCAGAATATGTAAGTAGGTGCCTAACTTGTTAAAAAGTTAAGGCTAAACATCAACGACCAAGTGTCTTATTACAGTCATTAGAGATTCTGGAATGGAAGTGGGAGCATATAATAATGGAATTTGTGGTAGGACTTCCGACTACACAGAATGGATACGACGTTATCTAGGTAATAGTGGATCGTTTGACGAATTCGACCCATGACATGACAAAAACAACTATTAATACTATACAACAAAAGTAAGCAGTTATTGCTATCTACAAGGTAGAGGGATTTTCTGCCATTTTTACCCTTTTCGACAAATGCAAGGAGTGCTACTACAACTGCCGAGGGTCAAGTCCTGGTGGATAGCTGTGATGAAGGGGCGGTTATCATCCTCCTATTGAATAATGACCATGACGTCTGGACAATCATCTGGGATGTCCCTGTTCATACCCTCTGTATGTATTAGGACACACATCTTTGACAAATGTCTCTTTATGTCTTGTTTGCACCTTTGATTCATTTCCTCAATGTCTGGGTCTAGAATCAGAACTTCTTTCCCATTAGCCGATCTAGGCTTAGGAAACAGCATACCCGCCACAGAGACAGGAATTTTCCTTAGAGGCCATGCAAAATATGTATCTGTAGGTTTAGGCTATAGTATTGTAGATGAAGAACCGGTGTATGCTTGTGTGGGTTCTTGTGAGTGGACCTAGAGGAGTATCCTAGTCTGGTTTTCCCTGTATGGCTGGGAACTTGAATTGGACATTTAATTCCTTGTTGATTCTTTCCTAACCCTTGTCCTGGTTGGAAACCCAAGGATATCATCTCTTGACTGGCCGACATTACCTCGGCGAAAACTCTGGGTTTTAGAGCTGGAGCCCAAATGGGTTAATAGTGAGTGTTGCTCACCTCAAGGGCTTGGAAGCTGACATGCTCAACTTCTTCATTGAAACTAATTAGAGGTATATAACTTTGGACATGATACTCTGGTTTCGCATTGATAGTGACTAGATTACTGTTGATGATATACTTGAGATGTTGATGAAGAGTGGATGGGATGGCTCCCGCCATATAGATCCAAGGTCTTCCCAATATTAAATTATATCCTGTAGAGATTTTGAGCACTTGAAAGGATATGTAGAATTTATGTAGACGGATTTCCACTGGTAATTCAATCTCTCCGACGTCATTTTGCCGAGATCCATCAAAGGCTTGATGATTGTGTGGCTACTTCAAATTCGGTTTTGATTGATCTTCATTCTTTCTAATATGGCATAGGGGAAGATGTTTACGAATGATCCTCCATCTATTAGCACACCTCCGACCACATATCTAGAAGACATCACTGCTATGTGCAATACCTTGCAATGACCAGTCCCTTCGGGAGGTATGTCCTCATCAGTAAAAGATATCACATTGCTGTTGAAGATGTGATCTACCAGACAATGAAATTTTTCTACATCCATTGTCTTTGGCAAGTGGGCTTCTTCAAATGTCTTTAGTAAGACCTTCTGATGATCGTTTGAAGAGAATAAAAAGTCCATAATAGATATCCGTTGAGGTGCTTCTTTCAAGATTTGCACCACCTTAACTTCATCAGGTCCCATCTTGTGGAGGAATTCTTCATTTTTTCTCTTGGGCACTTTCCCTTAAATTTGATGACTGGCTTCATCACTCGTTGAGGGAGATACATCGGATTTTCTTTAGATACAACATCAGTTGTGTTTGATGTTGATCCTTCAATCTCTCCATAGTTCCATTGGACTTTCTTAAGGCTGACGATTGGATATTGTGGCCTGAATGGAAATATGAATGGTGTTTTCAACTCCTTTGAGCTTTATGAGTTAAATTATAAGGGGTGTTGTAGCCAGGTTTCCCTCAAAGGATATAATAGCTATGATTTCCCTCCATCTTTGTGATCCTGGAGGAAATGTATTTCCACTCTCAAGTGATGTTGTGTCATCGTCTGCCATTTGTAGGTCACCGCTGTCATATTTTGGAAGATAACAGAGTGTCCAACATCCTTCAGTGCTGTGACCACGAAAAATGGGAGTGGTATTGATAGACTCCAGTAGCATCAAATCTCTTTGAGCGTGGATTGACTTAAGGTAGCAGTGCTGTGATTTTTCCCTCATTGATCAGCATCTGCAATATTTCTTCCATCGATTGGCCTAAATAGGTGAACTCACTTTTGTTGGCAAAGTCCCGATAGACTTGGGCTCTTGCTTTTCTTGCAGCTTTTCCTCCAAGGTTTCACTATCTTGGGTGAGTGGTTAGGTCTTTGTGATAAGGGTGAGGAGACTAGCTTGCTCCTGACTGAACAACTGTCGTGTGACTTGGTGTTGATGTATCACCAGTTCTGCCAGTTGATTGACCTGTTCGGCAATAGATTTTAACTCCCGTTCCATCATGAACTGGAACTCTAAATAATCCCACTTGTCGGAATTATCCTTGTTGGTTTGGGGAGAACCACCCACATATTTGAGGTACTTGGAACTCTCTCCGCTGCCTCTATTGATCATTTTAACATCCTCTTCCTGATGTTGAGGGAGAGGGTTATCTTGAACATGTGGTTGTTTGGGCTTGGTTACCATAATCTCACCACTAGCTATTAAGTCCTGGATCTTATGCTCTAGGGCCCAACAATCCTAAGTGTCCTGGCCTAGTGCTCCAGAATGGTAAGCACACTTCTTGCTTGTATTGAAGCCTTTTCTACTTGGATTGGCTGATGGAAAGAGATGAGTAATCTTCTTATGAGCTATCATAAGTTTAAAGATGTTTTCGAGTGAGTCCCCTAAGGGTGTGAACAGTCTTGAGCATCTGACTTCTCCACTCTTTGGCAAGGGAGGATTTGAGGATTGCGAAAGGGGAGTAGTTTCTCCTTTGAATAGGCAAGTTTTGATTGCCTTTTTGTGTTTGTCCTTGTAGTATCAAGAAGATATCATCTTCTTTCTTCTTATGGACCCTTTGAGGGTTGTTCCCATAACTTCTAGATTGGATATGCTCAGCTACGACTTTTAAAGCGGCAAGGTCATGAATCTTCCCAGAATTCAATCCCATTTCTTCAATTTCTCCGTGCTTAATTATTTCTGAGAATGGTTTTCCCATTCCAGCTAGGACCCTCTTATAAAATGGAGCTTCTTGAATATCTATGAAGGTCATCACCATCTCAGTCTATGAAGGTCATCACCATCTCAAATTCCCATCTTTGGGCATACTCTCTGAATGACTCATTGACTTGCTTCTTGACTTTGGTAATTTGATACCTGTCTAGAGCCATCTGAGTTTAAAAACTGTATTAACTGAGGAAAGCATGGGCTAACTCCTCCCAGTTGTGTATTTTGGAGTTGTCTAATCTGGTGTACCATGCTTTGGCTTCTCCAGTCAGACTTTTATGAAATAGCTGCATTCTCAACTTTTCATTCTCGGCATAGGATCTGAGCTCTCCAATAAACTCTTTAAAGTGCGTGTAAGCATCTCCCAATCCATCATATTTTAGGAGTCTTAAATTTATCCGGATAATGAACCTCGGGGAATATGCAAAGGTCTAAATAGGAAACACTTCCGTGTGTTTCAATCCCTTTGATGGAACAAATGGTCTCTTCCATTTGTAGAACCTTCTTCCGAATATCACCGGTTTCTTAATCTTCTTTAAGATGGGTGATTTCAAGGGTTTTGTTGGACTTCTCAGTTTGAGACTAAGGTATTGGGACTTCTCTGTCCGGACCCTGGATTCCTCCCTGTGCAGAGGATTCTATTTGGATGGGTATTTGTGGACCCTGAGTTGATTTATTTAGTTCTTTCAGGAGAACAACCAACATTGTTATTTGATTCCTTAATCCTTCGAACTCCTCGCAAGAGATAGTAGTAGGATCAAGTTGGGCACTTGTAGCCATGTTTGATTGTGGGCTTAGTGCCTTTTTAGACTTAGAACAGGTAATGGGACTAATCGTTTCCCTACAAAAAGACTAAGTAGTTTAGTCTGGGAAAATGGGGAAATGGTATGCTATGTAATGTGTCCATTTTTTAGGAGTGTTTTAATATTCTCCTACAAAACGGATGTCATTCGTTTTGATGACATAATAGCATGACAGGTCTTGATATGAAAAAGGAATGCATATTTACATACTTATTTATATTTTCCATTACATTGAGATTGACATGGAAATGAAATTACAAGTAATTGAAATTATAAGTAATTGAAAAGGTAAGGTATGAAGAGACTTCCCTCCGCGTTTGGTTTATCAGAGTCTAACCTATCTTAGGTTACTCTCGCGGCTTTTTAGCATGAAGGTCCCCAGATCATCGCAATTTACTAGATGGGAAGTTAATCCGATCTTTCAACTAGAGCGAATATGGGCGGTGCATTTCCTTAGCCTCGCGAAATTAGTCTCCCTTGAGTCCAGTAATCAAACGTCGACGGTTTAGCCTCCTAGTGGAGGAATCACATAACATACATTCATAAACATCGCATCTCACCGTATAGAAATGATGACTTGTGCAAAGAACTAATATCAAAGGCATATACGGTGTGAAGCACTAAAGTGCAGTAAATAAAGCATTAGTATACATTCATTCAATGTAAGTACAGTATTCATACATAAGCAGATAATAGTTTTTGAAAATCTTGTGTCGACGTCGGGATTTTTAGTTGTCCCTTTTCGTTACTTGTTCTTTGGTGTTCTCATTTTAGGTGAGATTTGATTGAAAAAACAAGTGAAAAAGGTCTGACATGTATAATGTCAACGATGGACTGTTAAGAGTCGCCTATTGGTTTTTTAAATGGTTGTACCAACACAACCGAGAAAAGGTTTGCACATTGACCCAGTGATGTGACACTGCTAAACGGGTCGGTGAAACCGAGATTCATTAGGGTCCAAGGACTTGATTATGCGAAGGGAAGCTGTTAGGCACCCCCCGACATCCGTGTTACCATGGTGACAGCCACTTTTCAAGAAACTGTTATATGAATATGTGTATGTGTGTGTGGATCAATGTGCTATTTATTTGGAAGTAGTGTGAAGCCTCGTTCGCACCTATATACACAGGGTTTGAATTTATGTAAAAATTCAGTTTTTTAGCAAGATATGACAGTGATGTTTTATAAAAGAGGTTTTTCAAACCCTTATGCTCAATAGTAATTGAGACCTTTTACACTCCCATTTTATTAAGTGTTCGGCTTGATTGCTTTTATTTTCGAGATGCGAAGCATCTATAAGAAAATAATGTACAAAATAATGCCAACTTTCTCGTGGGTATGAAAACCATCTGAGGAAATTCAGACACCACAGATAAATTTACAAGTCGCTACACAACCGAAATGTCCATCACGGAACCGAATCTAGATCCAATAGATCAATCATGATCACATGATTCCTAGGCTCACATGATGTCGCAATTTGTATGAAAGAAGTAAAGCGTATATATATGTAAAAAAGCTAAAATATATATATACGAGCATACGATCACCAACCACGAAGCACCTCCATGGGGATCAAAAATGTAAATAAATTTGTAAAAGCAATCAACCGCCACGGAGGAACTCCAAAGGGACAAAACGTAAAGAAAGTCAGTAAAGCAATCAACCACCACAAAGTAAACTCTAGGTGGGATTTAAATATATATATATATGAACTATTGTCGAACTCGCTCGATGAGCCTCGATTTTATATCCGATATATATATATATATATATATATATATATATATATATATATATATATATATATATATAATCAAATAAACGCCTCAGGATGTAAAATCCGCACTCATTGAATGTTAGTTCGATATGCGCTTCATATATATAAGTATATATATTAAAGTAGTAAACGCTCTGCATCAAGTTCAGGCTCATCGAACAAAGTTCGACATACGCTAATATATATATATATATATATATATATATATATATATATATTAAAGTGAATAAACGCCTCCGCATCAAGTCAACGCCAATCGAGGCACAACTCGATAATGTTAGTCCATCTATATTAATATATATATATATATATATACAAACTGAAATAAAACAACTGAATCAAGTCCTGCAAACACACGCAACACGACTCTCAACGTGAAGAAAGGTGTATGCAAAGATGAAGAGAAATGCTTTAAAGTGTGAGAAGACTTATACGGTGGGGCGCCAAAAGAAGACTTCTATATCTTTAAAGTGGATGAAACTCGGCTCCCGCTAGTACAAGAGTAGCTATATGTGAGCTCACAAGTGTTTAAAATGAGAAAGCACTCAATATAGGGTGAGTACGGAGCAAATTTGACAAGGCTTCCTCACCTTTTTCTCTTACAAAATGGCCACCCCAAGCCCTCTATTTATAGAGGGGGTAGCCGCAGGTGTACCTGAGGCTAGCCGCAGGTGTACCTGAGGCTGCCCGGGTTGCCCCGGGATTCGTGGGTCTCGTCGTCTCGAAGTACGTGCACGCGAGCAACGTGATGTCCGCTCAAACTTTCAGAATTGCAATTCGGGCATCCGACTAAGGTATGTAGGACCTATTTCGGACTGCCTTTGTCGAGAGTTACGCAATGGCATGGGATTAGAGGTTGTATAAAGTCATGAAGATGGGACAGTGCCCTCCGGTCTTCAAGCTTCAAATTCTATTCGTTACCCTGCGTAATAGTCACTTCGGGATTGGTTTTCCTTGATTCTTGTGGGACATTGATGTGTATAAAATGTTGAGATTGAGACGGTGTGGCGTGGCGGTGGCAAGATGATGACTTTGCCCCTCACCCGGTTATCACCGGTTTGGGGCGAAAGCGATGTTGCTCGGTTTATCATTTGAGATTGGATCTACCGCAAGTGTTGAAGGTCCTCAGTGTCATCTATGATGTGTGCATGTCTTCCCGGTGTTATCTTTAGATCTGGTACTAAGTGCCTCGGTGTGAGCGCTGAGGTTGAAGTTGATTGCAAACTTTTGAAACAAACATTTCCGGGGTTATCTCTGGAACTGTAACTGCCTTCCTTGGGGTTATCGCCAAGGTTAGTAAATGCTATTCCCAGTGTTGGGACTCAGACTGGACACCTCGGGGTTATCTCCGAGATTGATCGGTCTTCTCCGGTGGCTTTTCCAGTATTGGAACTGCATGCCTAGGGGTTATCTCCGAGGTTGGATATGTTACTCCCGGTGTGTTTCGGGGTTGAGACTGAACTTCCGATAGTATCCGGACTTGATGCGAACTGTCTTCCATGGTTATCTCTGAAAGATGAACATGCCCTCCTGAAATGTCAGTGACAGGTGTGCAGAAAATTTCGAGTGTCTACAGATGCCCCTCTTTATCATATTCATGCAATGCAATGCATGGGTAGGATAAAGAATCCTAGACACTTGAAATGCAACAAGATAAACATGATGCCATGTGTAGCAACATGATGCAAATGCATGATGCATGTGTGCAGGGTTGTTGCCCAATATGATGGGGATGATTTTCGGCTCCCTGTTGCTTCTACTGGGGATTGACAACTATGACCCGATTGGATATGTGATCCAAATCTTCTAGGATGTTGACAATGGAGTTATCACCAAAGTCCTTAATCCTTGATACAAACTTGATTCCGAAGAGGTGCCTCTTATGTGTAATAGATCTGTGGGGATAAAGCTTTGTTTGTTTGAGGATGTGTATAACATATTCCATCATTAATTCTCCTTGATGACGTTGACCTTTCCTGGTTTGTATCGCCAGGATATGTCAATGTTCGTTGATTTATCGCCAACAAAGATATGTTGTCAGATCGCCTCGATCTCCGTTGACGTGTACTTCACCGACGTGTGAATCAATGGCTGATACCCTGTTGGGCAGATTGTCAAGGCTGCTTGACCTTCGTTGACGTGTGCATCAACGACTGATACTCTGTTGGGCAGATTGTCAAGGCTGCTTGACCTTCTCTGATATGTGTGTCAACGGAACATTGCGTTGTGACCCCCGCCGGGGATATGTACTTTGACATATACCAACGCGTTGTAACCCTCGCCGGGGTATACGTTGTAAATGAGGATAATGATCCTGAATGAGTGGCATTGGACCTGCATAAGGTATTGCCGAATGTAACTTGTAATGTTTGAGATCATCGGCATAGTATACCCTGTGCTTGGGCGAATACCAATGAGTAATGTATAGACCCAAGGTTCAATCTAAGAATACCCGGAATGTAAGATATTCTGCTCAATCGCGTAGCGTTTTTATTCCTGATTTTACCTTTTTAGTCTGTGAGAACTCCTTTGCAACTCGAACTGGACCAAGCCGGAGGGGTGGGACCCACACAAGGGTGCCGCAGGTACACCTGTTGCAATCGCAGATGGACTTGCGGCCAACTGTGGATATTAAAATCCTGCAGGTTGCTTTCATAAGTCATTTTCAAGTTGCGCTGCGAAGGAAATCCGACAGCTCTTCTTCAGATCTGCTGAGTTCAGGCGATTTTCTGCAAATTCTGTCACCGTATAAGTGTTCTACACTATCCTGGTAACGTATGCATGTATGGTTTTTCAGTTTTTATCCGTTGGAAAATGAATTATCACATGAAATGCATCTAAACACATAGTAGTGATTATGTATGCTCAAATGACTTGATAAAAAATACTCAACATAGTAAATGTTAGTATTAAACCATGCTGAACATAATGATGTGAAAAAATTTAACTTTTGAGACTGTCAAATTGGCACCTTTTTCTGCTATTTCTTATCCTATTTGAGGACAAATGAGCAAAATGTAAAAGGCAAAGTACTTCTGGTATTGAGGTTAACCTTATGGATTGATGACTTTGATTTTTAATGCATATATTATGTATATGACTTTGGGGCAGGTGTGCTACTGAATGGCCACCTAGTCATACCTATGTGCATGTGGATAGTTCTATTTACAAAGGGGACTATGGCAAAATTTTCCAAAATGTAGGCATTTGATTAATCATGCATTTTTAACTCTATTCTAGATGTATGTTAAAGTAATGCATGCATGCATGCATGTAATCATAAAATGCATTTTGAAAAGCTCCAAGTTAGAAAATACCACACCCTTACTGAGGTGATTTGGAGACTTCTTGTCCAGATATTATGGATTCTGGATCAATGAGAGTAGTTCCCGAAGACCACTTCGGTGTTCGAAGGAGGGCTTCTAAAGTACCTCGACCCCGTTCTGTTAGACAGCCTCGTCGGTTGGTGGAGGCGGTGATACGTCCAATCCAGGTTGATGTACCGGACGTTGAGGATGAGGAGGAGGATGTTCCGATTGCAAACCCTGCTTCTGCTACGCATGTTCCCCGTAGGGACCTCCTGAGTATTCAAGATGCAAACCCAGAGCTTCTGGGTGATTTGAGTCGACATCCCTCGATGTATTTGCATGCCAACGAGGTATGACGTTAGATCTTGATCTTCCTTCTTTCCTATTGATGAGGAGTAAAGGGTTTTGATGTTGATCTACATTTCATGTAGGTTCCCGGCTTTACACAGCCTCGAGGGAACTGGTTCACCATTCACTCCATGTACCAGGCTCTTCATCCTGACTATAGAAGCGGTTGTGCACGGCCGGGGTTTTGGAGCATTCTTTTCCATCCTTCCTCGTCATTGCCCTCGGGGTTACCTTAGGGCATTGTTTGAGCGTTGGTTTCACCGCACTCGATCTCTCCATTTGCTTGGCTGTGAGGTGATGATGATGCCGATGGATTGGCGCGCTTATCACGGTATAAAGTTTGGAGGGCACCAAGGTTTCTTGCATGGCGGATATTACCCCTACTACCGCCGATCCTTGCAAGGAGTTTCAATGAGGCGCCAAGGCGCGGGACTGTTCGTGTAGGTCCTTTGAGCATAGATGTTATAAGTATGTTGTTGAGCGAGCCCGTGCCCGATGATGTCAGAGTCAAGGATCGCATTCTTCAGTGATTGTTCCTGATGATCATTAGGGGTTGCTTCATAGCAAATAACTCTTCTACGGTGTCTTTCTCCTTGATCAATGCCACGCGTTATGTGGATCGTATTATAGAGTATGATTGGGGTTCCTACACCTTTGCCTATTTCCTTAGGGGCATACATATGCGCTCATAGGGTTTGACTGAGACTTGGCTAGGATTTTACCCATTTCTGTTGGTGAGTATTTCTCTTGTCATTTCCCATTTATAGGTTAAGAGTGTTTACTGACCGCAGATGTGTTTGCCATTGTGTTAGCAGTTTTGGGCCTATGATAGGCTCCCATGCTTGCGTCCTGTGAGTGTGTTAGGTTTAGATACCTATCCACGAGGATGACGATGGCATCATTCCATACCGGCGGAGGTCCCTATAGCTGATGGTTTCACTCATTGCCGCCTGCAGCTGGAGTTGTTGATAGCTGATATTATCACATGGATTCCCTATTCTGGGGAACATTTAGCCATCATATTTGAGGATGGGCACCCAACTGGCGTCGAGTATGTGATTTCCACCCGGAGAGTTCCTCTCTTTACAGATGGAGGATGGGAGCTCTATTTAGGAGAGCGTGCTATTAGGAGCACCACAGGGGAGATTCGTATACCGATCTTGCCTCCTGTCAGGTGGCCTGTATCGCAGTCACCCGTCACTGATATCCCATTATTAGGGGTTAACAGCTTTGCACTGTCAGAGGGTCCCTGCACTCAGGAGATATTTCAAAGCTGGTGGTTCCCTCGTACTATTTGAGCCCAGTCCCACGCCACTCGGTTCATTGGGGATATGGTTCCAGATCCGTGATGATGATGGATTGATAGCTTTGTGTCCCAGATCCGACTCATATGACACAGATTGACAAGTTTGACCCGGCCATTGACGAGCACATTTCTTTATCCTCAAGACTTGGCGCGAGATCCGTGAGGCATATTCGTTTGATCCTTCCAAATTCGGTGTTGGCCCCTCGGATGATCCATTTGGTTTTGCTTGGCGTAAATCCTCCTTTCAGATAGGCCCGACATCCCCGCTGATAGAGATCCGGTGGATCGAGGAGGAGTTACATCGTGGATGGGATTGATGATGTGAACATTGACACCATTATCTTCTTCTGATGTGTATTCTCGTTATCTCTTTTGATTGGCCTCTGTTAGCTATTGGGTGGCTGTGCCCCATTCTTGTTATATCTTTTGATAGGCTTCTGTTAGTAGTAGGGCGTTTGTGCCCCATTTCCCAGTATTTATAGTTGTACAGAGATGATGTATTAGATGTTGATATACTTAAGAATGTATGCACAGTTTTTCATTCCCTATATCATATTGCCATCTATTATCTGCAATAAATGTATCATGTTATGCATATGTATGTCCAAGGATATTCAACATTAACCCCTGGATGGTCTTATGACACGGCCCGTACAGATGTCTTTTTCAAAAGTTAGTCGTATTGATCATACCCCACCATTATTGGTGGCATCTGGTATGCGATCGTGGTATGATAGCATGTCACCATCAGACAGGGTGACCGTAGATCATTTGTTGCAGCATACTATGACCCTGTTGATGTTTTAAGTTCCCACAAGATTCGTAGATGGCATGCTAGAGCACTGGGTATCGGAGAGGCGGGTTTTCCGATTTGGGACCCGACCCGTTAACTCCCACTCTGGATGAGTATGCACGGTTGACGATGTTGCCACTGGACAGACCTTGCGTGCATATGGCTTTAGGGGACATGAGTCGACGGTTCATGACCCTCACTGGATTGATGCGTAGGGTGGTACAGGATGATCTTACATCTGGCCACGTTATATCCCATTGTTTTTTGTTTGACAGATTTGGCTCTGAGGATAGTTACACACGATATTCTGGGGATTTCACCACACCGGAGGATCATCATCAAGCGTCTAGCCAAGGTGGATGTCTTGCTATTGTGCGTATTGTCGTATGTCTATATGCCACGGTATATGGATGAGATAGACATTGGAGTCATCATGGCAGTGAGAGCTCTCAGGGAGGGTCGTACCATCATATTGATGATTATAGCAGAGACTTTGAGGTCAGCTACATACTACTGCACTTATCCGACAAGAGTATTTACGGGCAGCTCGGTCATGCTATACGTGTTGTTTATGTCACACTTGAGACCGATTGGCACTTTTAGATGGCATGGGTATTGTTTCACCCATGATATAGCCATGTTATACTCCTTTAAGCCATCGGAGTGTACGGACGCTATGTCTTGGTCTATGTTCTTGGCGGATATCAGAGATCCGTTTGGCATTCTTCCATGCACAGGGCTTAGCTCACCCTATAGATTCATTACTCATGCTCCGGGCATGGACTATCTCCCTCTGGCTGGCTTGAGGGGCATGACTACCTACCACCCGCTGGCCGTGATGTCACAGTTTGACCAGTTCTAGGATTTTCATCCTTTCGAGAGGGCGTTGGGACATCGTTTAGCTTCTCGCTATCTTTCAGCAGAGGACCGATCCCGTGTGTATGCTTGTTAGGATCAGCATGAGATAGCTACTTTTTCTGTTAGTCAACCAGGTTGTTCCGAAGAGTATTTCGCATGGATGGAGACAGAGACTGCATCGGCTGCGGTAGTATCCACATTGCCGATTAGTGATTCATACGATGTGGATCCCATAGAGGACATTGATTCCAACATTGAGGAGGAGCTAGTTATCGGGTTGCCAGCATCTCCTTTAGATTCTCCCAGGTGCTAATCATTGTTGTGATTCAAAGATTCAAAGACAAGATTACTTTGAGTAGAGTCTTCATCTGATGACCTTCGAGAGAGACCAGGCTAGAGCCTTGATGTTGACTGCCCTTGATGGGAGAGACGCATCTCTGTTAGAGAGAGACGAGGCATTAGCCCACAGAGATGTCGTTGTCGCTGAGCGGGATGAGGCCAGATCAGCTAGAGATGCAGTGATAGTTGAGCGGGATAGTGCCACAGTTCGCATAATGCTCCACATGGAATTCTCATGGTGGGTCTATCCAGTACATCGTTCTCTAACACGTACCTATGCATTGACTTAATATCTCATATATTTATGACCAATGAGATTTGGTCATTAGTTAATCCACATACTAGTCTCAATGCATCATTTTTGTCCAATCAACAATGAAACTCGACTAGGGACATTTAAGAGCAATGATATTAATTGTAATTATATAATCTCATGTTCAAGTCACATACTTGAAACTATATAATTTGTATCACTATCCTAAGGAATTTTATTATGTTAACATTTATATAACGCAGTAAATAAAACCATAATAAAATTATTCATTTATTCAATCAAATATAATATCAAAATGTTAGCAATTATATCAAATAATTAGCCTCTGTAAGCACAAACTCTAACACCTTCTCCTCGCTAATCAAGCCCCGAACTCTATGAATCTCGGTTTCAAGGCACATTAAATAGTGTCCAATAATTTGGCATTTTTGTAAACCTTTTCAAAATTCAAATGAGTTGGTACAACCATTTCACTACTACCAACTGGCGACTCTAAAATTTCAAATCGTCGACATTTTGTGTCGGACTCTTTTCAAACTCGCCCTTCCAAATGAAATTCAACATATAGAAAACATAAAGGGTAAGAAAGACTAAAAGAGGAATTCCACAAAAGGAAATTTTTTCCAACGTCGATACTGAGCTTGGTGATCTCCTCTAATTTATGTAGTCAGTACTTCACATTCTTCTTCTGATTTTAAAGGTGACTTTACGATCTCGATTTCTCGTAGCGATCTTGGAGTTATGTTACGATATTACTTTTATTCGAGTATGCGCTTGGAGTATTCGATCTACAATAATCCTTTACCGAGTAAGCTTTTCTTGACTTTACGATTCATTGATATCTTAGCAAGTTGATCGACTTTGTTAGGTGATGTTTAATAAATAACAACTTTTTCGACTCCTTCTACACCTTTGTGATTGACTTGCAACTTTGAAATGGACTGAACTCTGCGATCTTTTGATGTTGTACAAACACCGCCGACTCTGCGAAATGTCTCCATCATCGCGCGAGTTGGCGGGAGTAACTTTTACGATAATGATGTCATATCATCTATACATCAAATTAATTTCGATAAGATCATCAAAACATTATTTGATCTTTCTAATCTAAATCTTTGTGCATCAATTCTTTAAAGGACTTTACAAAACTTACTTGTACAAATATACATTAATCAAATTTCACTTTAAGCACATATAAATTACTTTGTTAACGATGTTGTTATCATGTAGAGCATCCTTTTACAATGATTTTATCTATTACACATATATATGAATTTAAGATCAACCTTATAAGTTTGATCATACTATTCTAAGTTCTTGTACATAGATATCTCGCTTAAGGACCATAAAAATTTATCCATACAAATATACTTTATGAGCTTCATCATCAAATCACATACATTTGGAATCTAATGAGGGTCTTAATTAAACTCCCTTTCATTAAACAACCTATTAATCCATACATAGATTCCTAACAACTTTGTTTGGGCAGAGATTTATGAGAATGGTGAGTCATGTATATGATCTCGATCACATAAGTGACCCAAGGACCGCTTGGTAGGATAATGGGGACATACACATACATAAAGAGTCTTTAGTAGTGTTAATTTGGTGAGGATGTGAGAGTTTTGACTGTGCATGGTTTAAAGTTAACCGTGAGTTATGTTTTAATCTCTAAGGCACATACATTAAACTCTTTTGGTTCTTTATCGATGTTTGTTTAGTTTTTCATGCATTTTTGGTTTTGTTTGTATGTTACTTTTCATTCTTGTTTTAGATTGTTTGAGGACAAACAATTGCTTAAGTTTGCAGCTATTTGATGAGTGGGTTAGATATATACCTACGAATCTGGTATTCATGACCTTAAAATATCGTTATTACTTGAGTTTGTGCATGTTACTTTTTATGTTTTTATGTTTAATTTGCAGGTAATGGCAAGGATGGGATTAACATGCTGAAAAGGGAGCATTCTTGGAGACTCTTATGGTCGGACATGGGGTGCGCTGCATTTGTATTGACCTGGACGCGGGGCGCACTAGGTTCGTTAAGGATTCTACATAGCTAGCACGGGGGGCGCCTAAAGAAAGAGAAACCGGGCGTGAGGGGCGTCGATCTTCCAGAAAAGGGGCTAATTTTATTATCTTGTTCCAATTTGAGCTAGGAAAAGGATTGATGGTTACCTAAATTATTAGGGTTTGCATAAGGGCTATAAAATACTTGTTTAAGAGTTGGTTTAGATATACTTTTGACTACGAGAACTGGGAGCCAACTAAGAAGACTTGAAGTTTGAATCAAAGAGCAAGAAGAGATAGACATTGAAGATTAAGCGGATTAAAGATTGTCGCAAAAGTTTTTCTTCTTCTCTTTAATTCATTATCTGTACTTTGAATGTTATTTAAATTTGATATGATGGTTTTTATTAGGATGATGAGTTGATTTCTTAATTAGGGGTACAATGGAACCTTTTGCTATGCTTTAATTCAATTATCCATATTTTCAATTATGATATTGTTTGAGTTGTTATCATATCTTATGTTTAATTTATTAATTGTGTGGCCAACAATTAATCTGATATCTTAGATGGAATTGAAAATTGAAATTTATGATTAGATCTGGATGTGATAACACATGAATTTGTTGATTCTTTCTAGAATAACATAACATTGTATAATATGAGAATACTTGTATGTCATGCGTAACTTGATTAGGAGTTTGTGCTTATTAATCTACTTTTAAGTGTTTTGCATAAAATAGAAACATAACTGAAATTGATCTTTTTGTTAATTATGGAAAGATGTTAATAATTGATAGACAATCATAGTTAACAACTCATTGGATTAATAAGGTGGAAATAGGGTAAAACAACAATTACTGCAACACAATTGGAGAAATTGTATTCCTAGGTTTAATGTAAGACCCCGAAATTTTTTTAAATAAAAAGGAATTTCCTTTATTTATTATTTTGAAATAGTAAGGGTTGATTTGATTAATGTGGATAGTTAAGGGTTAAATACGCAAATATTTCAAAATAAGCAAGTGGTTATAAAATATTCATTTTGTCTGGGAATATTCGTTTGGTCGTGGAATATTAATCTGCTTCAGAATATTCGTATTTACCAGCGAATGCATGTATGGGGCCCCATAACTGAAAGCGATTGGATGAAGAAAACGACAAATATAAGTTGGTTAAAAATAACAAACAGTAGTTATTCACAAGTAAGACCGTTGGAATACCCATGGTTAAAATACAATGAATACGCGTGGTCAAGACAAAGAAAGACACCAGATTACATACGATTGTTGAATTATCGATCCTTACGTAAGAAGGCACTACTCAATAATTTTCAGAGTTATCGCTCAATATTTTATTTATTGATTCAATAATTGTCTGCGTTGATATTTTATATTATTGTTGTTCAATAATTGTCAACGCACATTATCTCCATTATCGGATCAATAATTCATATTATTTGAATAATATTATTAGATAAAGATTATTGGCAATGTCTAGAAAGTTCACGAGGAGAGGTTTGGTCACCTAATTGCACACCAAAGAAGGGAGAAATCCTTATCTAAAGCCCCTCTTTCCGGGAACTACCACGGTTGTCATAATTGTGATTACGTAATATTATTTGTGAATAATTAATTATTGATTCATATGATAAAGAAATATTTATTTTATGTGGATATAAATGATGGATTTATTTATGTGGTTATAAATGAAGAAATTATTGTTGAGGTGTTTTATCGAGATTTTACCGTTCGAGGTATTAAAATTAAATCGTGGGTTTTGAGATATATCATGGGGGTTATAATTTTTAATCCGGACCGTTGGATTGTGGTAATTTTTGGGTATGTTATACATACATAAGTTGAGTATATGTCCACAAATTTTGAACCGTTAAAATGCACGAATGATTTGTTGTGAATTTTAAGAGGTGCTTGGATTCAAAATTAGGTTTATAATTGATTTTGGTGGAAAATTCTAGAATTGAGTGGGCCCCACTTGTGGTTGGTGAAGAAATGTGCTGAATTTTATTTCAAATGTGGTGGGTGGCAATAGTAGCGTGTAAAGCCATCGTAAGGTGGTCAAGTCCGCTTTCACGGCTAACATTTTCCTATAAATGAGGGCTAAGTTAGAATTGAAAATCACACCGTAAACAAAGTTTTCTCTTTCTCTCTATATATTATCGAAGTATTTTGTGAGTATTTAGATACTTTGAGAGTTCATTGTTTAGTACAAGTTTCATTCAAAGATCACTTGACCTTTCCTTCCGGCAATCGATTCTTCGAGGTAAGGGATGTTATTTTCTTCTCGATGATATTATTTCTTCAATATCATTATCTTTGAAATATCGGTTGGAACTTTTATCAAATTTGGAACTTTTTCATATGGGGTTACTATTCATGAGTTACTATTCACGAGTTACTATTCATGAGTTACTTATTCACGAGTTACTATTCACGAGTACTATTATTCAAGCGTGAAAATGTTTTTTGTGGAATTTCTATCTTTTGCGTGTCGAGAGTTACTATTCACGATATACGGCCTTATTCACGATATCTGACTATTCACGATACTCGGCACTATTCACGATATCTGCACTATTCATCGAAAAATAAAATTTCTTCTTTTCGTCCAAAATATCTATTCGGATACTAGCTTTGATCAGATCCATGTTTTGATCATTCTCGAATTTTACACCACTATGATTATTTTTTGAGGTATTGTTGACATGGATAAAACAAAGTACTAATCCTTAATCCTTAATCCTTGTCATTTTGTTTCAATCGGATTCGTTCTTTAAAATATTTTTCATCATCCTCGGTCTTAAATGATGATATTATTGAATATCTTTGGCCCGTAGTGCAAAGATGAATGATTTCTGAAGAATATCTTTGGCACAGAGTGCAAAGATGAACAGTGTTTTAAATGAACACTGACTAATCGATGAATATCTTTGCCTGTAGTGCAAAGATGAACAGTGTTGAGATGAATACGATCGATCGATGAATATCTTCGGCCCTGTAGTGCAAAGATGAATGTTTGATTTGAGATGAATATTGATTGATGTTACAGGGATAAAATTTTGATGATGGATCGTTAAATTCATAGATTATAGTAGATTTCATTCTCTACGTAACTCTTCTATGAATTATTATTTCACCATGCGAATATTGATCTCAAACTTGTTGTCTATCAGATTCTATCGATTTTTCCTCGTTGAAGACTAACGATAATTTGTTGTATATTATCTTAATCATAATATTCTTTAACTGAGCTAGTTGAGCTCACCCTTTTCCTTTTTGTTCCATTCTTCTCGTGAGGCGCAGAATATAAGCGAGTACGAGTCGTGGGTATGGAATGAAGGTTTTAGAAAAGGATTGTTTAGTAGTCCTCACCATTTTTGTAAAATAATGTATCAATAAATGTGATGAGGATTTATTTGAGTATAAATATTGTACAGAAGATAATATTTGTATTTAAACTCACGCCATTCTTGTAATAATAAAGTTGTAGTTGTTTCGCACCACGTATTGACAACTTTCGAATGGGTGATGTATACCTATTTTGGGCGCGCACAATTGGTATCGAGCTTAGGGATATGATCTCCAAGCGAGATCGTGGAATAGAACTAGGAGGGAGAGACGAAAATCCTTCGCTAAAGTGTCCTACCTAAGCTTATTTGTTAGTTAATCAAGATATAGGGATATTATGTGATATATTGATTTCCTTAATTAACCCTTGCTTTTATGATGATTTTGAGAATGTCGACCGAGAATATTAACAAAGGAGTAAATGAGACCGTGGAGATGCCTGTCATTTACTAACGAGGAGAACGTGTGACAGTGGCAATGTTCCTCCCGTGAACAACACCAATCGGCGAGATGATGAACGAGGGATGTTTAGAAGCTTTTTAGCTTCATGCAAAAATCGCATTTGGGAGACTCATGTTCAAAATACAGGAGGAAATGATAAGAATTCACGGGTTGTCACAACAAGCGCTCAAAGAGTTGGGACCACCAGAATTTAAGGGAAAGCCGATCCGATCACGCCATGGAAACACGGGTCAAACAAATTACCAAGATATTCGATGTCTTGGGATGCGGAGGAGAACGAGAAGGTTCCATTCGCCACCTTTATGTTCCGTAAGCGAAAGCGCACTCATCGTGGAGAGTCAGTGAAGCGTACCCATCCATTCCCGCACTCAAAGATGTCTTGGGAGACGTTTGAGACTATTTAATGACAAATACTTTCCCGAAAGTGTTCGTATATGAAGGAAGTGGAGTTCATCGATTGAACAAAACAACACGACGTGTCTCAATGACGAGGCAAAGTTTGCAGAGTTATCCGTGTTTGCACCTCATTTGGTGGAGGATGAAGAACGTATGACGCGGATGTTTCTTAGAGGTTTGAAACCCGGCGATACGCCGAGATCTCATTTCTCATAAACTTTCTCTTTATTCAGATGTTGTAAATGGCTCAATTATTAGAGCGAGATAACGAGTACTGGCCAACTCGAGGGACCATAACCGTGATCGTACTGAGATAGCGAACAATGTAATAATGATAACTCGCGGAGAAAGAAATGACGGACGAAATGGTAACCACTCCGTGGTAATCATGGCCATGAAAAGCGAAGAAGCGAAAGTTAGGAGGAGATTTTAAAAGAGGAGATTTAACAACGACTATGTGAAGACGATCTTGGTTAGAGTAAATCTGGTTCTAAGGGAGGAGATCGACCACCCATCATATGCTACAAATGCGAAAAGAGGGACATATCGCTCCAAACCGCCCACAATGAGCTTCAAGGTATGCTATAGTTGTGGAAAGGAAGGACATATCGCTTTCGAGATCAGACGAGCGAAACCTAGTTCAATGGGGACGGTGACTCAAAAGATCGTCTCCGTAAAAGTCAAAGTCAACGATTCCGGAAGAGCGTTTATTGTGACCGGGTCATAATGCGAGGAACCCAAAACGAGGTTATCACGGGTAAGCTATTTATAAATTCTTGCGAAGTTTATACCTTACTTGATCTAAGTGCTACCCATTCATTTATCTCTCCCGCATGTGCTCAACGCTTAAACTCAACTCGGAGAAATTAGACTTCGATCTATCTGTGGAAACTCCGTTAGGAGAAACTTTCATCACATCCACTGCTTATAAATCTTGTTTGATTCAAGTTGGCACCATTACCTTACCCGTTGACCTTATCTCTTTAAAGATACTTGCTTTGATGTGATTTTAGGAATTGATTGGTTAACTACTCATCATGCCAAAATTGATTGTTTTCAAAGGTTGTTAGTTTTCATATTCCTAACCAACCTGTCAGACGAATTCAAGCAACTAAACCATTAAAATCAATCACCGTCATATCTAATCATAAAGCTATTCGCTTATTGAAAAGCGGATGTCAAGCTTTCTTAGCCCATGTTATGGATTTGAATAAAGACACGTCAAATTTGAATAATATTCCTGTTGTTATTGACTTTCCGACGATTTCAAGAACTTCCCCGCCTACCCCGTAACGTGAAGTTGAATTCTTTATTGATCTTGAACTCGTACAAAGCCCATTTCTAAAACCCCATATCGAATGGCTCCTATTGAACTTCGGAGTTAAAGGTCCAACTACGGAATTGTTGGACATCGGTTTCATTCGCCCTGAAGACGCCTCCTCGGGGTGCTCCTGCTTTATTTGTAAAAAGAAAGACGGAGTATGCGACTTTGTAGACGACTATCTGGAATCAAACCATGTCACCATCAAGAATAGGTATCCTCACCTCGTATTGATGACTTGTTTGACCAATTTACAAAGGCACAATTCTTTTCAAAATCGATCTTCGCTTCGGATATCATCAAATTTGAAAATTAGAATCGAGGATATTCCAAAAGACCGCCTTCAGAACTCGGATGGGCATTATGAATTCTTAGTCATGTCTTTCGGACTAACTAATGCTCCTCAAGGCTTTCATGGATATGATGAACCGAGTATTCAAGGAATATTTGGATCGATTCATTGTTGTCTTTATTGATGACATCATCTTATATATTCCAAAAGTCGTGAAGATCATGAGCACCATTTGAAGTCGGTACTCCAAAGGCTTCGCGAAACCAACTATATGCCAAATTGAAGAAATGCGAGTTCGGCTTGAGGAAGTAGCATTTCTTGGGCATGGGTGTCAAAAACATGGAGTATCTGCTGATCCGTGAAGATTGAAGCAATACAAAGTTGGGAGCAACCAAGTCGGTGGATCAAGTACGTAGCTTTTTGGGCTTAAATGGTTATTATCGGAGATTCGTGGAAGGGTTTTCTAATCGCTACTCCATTAACTCAAATTTAACTTCGGAGGATACAAAATTCGCTTGGAGCGAAGAATGCGAGAAAAGTTTCCAAGAGCTTAAAAGGAGACTTATTTCTAAGACTGCTCTAACAATACCATCCGGTTCTTGATGGATTTGTTATCTCTGTTGATGCTTCGAGTGCAAAGGGTTAGGATGTGTTCTCATGCAACGTGGAAAGTCATAGCCTTTATGCCTCATGACAACTTAAAGAGTATGAGAGGAATTATCCTACTCATGATCTAGAGTCAAAGCAAAGATCGTTGCGCTTAAAGATATGGAGGCACTATCTATACGGGGAGAAAGTGGAGATATATTCAGATCATAAAAGCCTTAAATATTTCTTCACTCAAAAGAACTCAACATCGCGGCAATGACGTTGGCTCGAGCTATTGAAAGACTACGACCACACTATTCAATACCATCCCGGTAAAGTTTAACGTGGTAGGACGATTGAGTAGAAGATCATATGCGAACGCAAAGTGATGATGATGTCAAGTATACGACAGAGCCAACTTTAATAGAAAAAGTTAAGGTTGCTCAAGCCACCGACCCGAAGCGATGCGATGAAGAAGAAAAGTACAAGAAGGAGCTATTCCTAAGCGAGAATTGATGAAGAAGGAATACTTGAGTCCACTCTGACTTTGTGGTTCCTAACGACTGATTTGAAGTACAAGATTATGATGGAGGCACACAAGACACCATTTGCAATCCATCCTGAAGTACTAAAATGTATCGTGATCTTCGACATACATTTTGGTGGAATAATATGAAGAGAGAGATTGCAAAGTTTATCTCGATGTGTTTAACTCACCAAACGTAAAGGCGCGAGCATCTAGTACCTAAGGGTCCGTTGCAACCACTTGAGATTCCTAATGGAAGTGGGAACACATTACCATGGATTTCAAGTTACGGGTCTTCCTACGGCTTTCTCAAGGCATCAATGCTATTTGGGTTATTGTTGATAGATTAACCAAGTCTCGCTTTCATTTCTTGCGATACGGGAGACTTATTCCCTCGACGCCTTGCTAGATGACGTAAATGAGATCGTGAGGTCGCATGGCATGCCCGATCCATAGTTTCGGATCGCACCCCAAGATTCACTTCAAGATTTTGGGTTAGCTTGCAAAAAGCTATGCACACGGATTTGCGATTTAGTTCTAATACCATCCCCAAACCCGACGGACAATCGAGAGAGGACTATTCAAACTCTTGAAGATTTATTAAGACTTTGTGTCCTAGACTTCAAGGGCGGTTGGATAAGTATTTACCATCGGTGGAATTCTCCTACAACAACAGCTTATCGTGCAAGTATAGGTGTGGCTCCATTCAAGCATTATATGGACGAAAATGTCGTTTCTCCAATATGTTGGGATGAGGTGGGTGAAGCAACATTGTTGGGACCCGAAAGCAGACGTATGACTCACCGAAAAGATCCAAATGATTCGACAACGTATACAAAACTACTCAAGATCGACAAAAGAGTTATGCGGATCTTCATCGAAAGGACGTGGAATTTAATGTAGGGATCATGTATTGTCATGAAGTTGCTCCATGGAAGGGAGTTACAAGATTTGGGAAGAGAGGAAAGCTCAATCCACGATTTATCGGTCCATTTCAAATTCTTGACCGAGTAGGAAATGTAGCCTATAGACTTGCAGACACCTCCAAGTATGTCTCCTCGTTTCATAATGTTTTTCATATATCCGTGATTTCAAATATGTGAAAGACCCAACCACGTTATAGAAGTTAGAACCAGGACGAGATAGCCAAGACTTAACGTATGAGGAGGTACTGTCAAGATTTTGGATAGGAAGGAGCATGTCCCACGCTAAGAAAGGTCATACCACAAGTTAAAGTTTCAGGAGGAATCATGCTATAGAGGAAATGACCAGAATTGAAACTAAATGAAAGCGAGGTATCCTCATCTTTTCAAACACTAGTATCGTCACGCCAATTTCGAGGACGAAATTTCATAAGAAGGGGAGGTCAGAAGACCAAAATTTTTTAAATAAAAAGGAATTTCCTTTATTTATTATTTTGAAATAGTAAGGGTTGATTTGATTAATGTGGATAGTTAAGGTTAAATACGCAAATATTTCAAAATAAGCAAGTGGTTATAAAATATTCATTTTGTCAGAATATTCGTTTGGTCGTGGAATATTCGTCTTTGTCAGCTTGTGAATATTCGTACGACAGTAGCAAAAAGCCATGTAGGGCCCATAACTGAAAGCGATTGGATGAAGAAAACGACAAATATAAGTCAAGTTAAAAATAACGGCGTAGTTGTTATCAAGTTAAGACCGCTTGAATACCCGTGTGGTTAAAATACGAAGAATACGCGTGGTTGCGCACAAAGAAAGATACCAGTATTACATGATGTGTTGAATTATCGATCCTTACGTAAGAAGGCACTACTCAATAATTTTCCACAGAGTTACCGCTCAATATTTTATTTATTGATTCAATAATTCTTGCGTTGATATTTTATATTATTGTTGTTCAATAATTGTCATCGCATACATATCTCCATTATCGATCAATAATTCATATTATTTGAATAATATTATTAGATAGCATTATTGGCAATGTCTAGAAAGTTCATCGAGGAGAGGTTTGGTCACCTAATTGCGGCACAAGAAGGAGAAATCCTTATCTGAAAGCCCCCTCTTCCTGGAACTACTGGTTGTCATAATTGTGATTCGTAATATTATTTGTGAATAATTAATTATCGATTCATATGATAAAGAAATATTTATTTTATGTGGATATAAATGATGGATTTATTTATGTGGTTATAAATGAAGAAATTATTGTTGAGATGTTTTATCAAGATTTTACCAGATCGGAGGTATTAAAAATTAAATCGTGGTTTTGAGATATATTAAGGGGTTATAATTTTTAATCCGACCGCTGGATTGTGGTAATTTTTGGGTATGTTATACATACATAAGTTGAGTATATGTCCACAAATTTTGAACCGCTAAAAATGCAATGAATGATTTGTTGTGAATTTTAAGAGGTGTCGGATTCAAAATTAGGTTTATAATTGATTTTGGTGGAAAATTCTAGAATTGAGTGGGCCCCACTTGTGGTTGGTGAAAGAAATGTGCTGAATTTTATTTCAAATGTGGTGGGTGGCAATAGTAGCGAGTAAAGCCATCGTGTAGCAGGTCAAGTCCTGCCTTGATGGGCTAACATTTTCCTATAAATAGAGGCTAAGTTAGAATTGAAAATCACACCGTAAACAAAGTTTTCTCTTTTCTCTCTATATTATTGAGCGTATTTTGTGAGTATTTAGATACTTTGAGAGTTCTTTGTTTAAGACAAGTTTCATTCAAAGATCACTTCCGACCTTTCCTTCCGGCAATCTTGATTCTTTGAGGTAAGGGATGTTATTTTCTTCTCGATGATATTATTTCTTCAATATCATTATCTTTGAAATATTGGTTGGAACTTTTATCAAATTTGGAACTTTTTCATGCTCTGGGTTACTATTCATGAGTTACTATTCACGAAGTTACTATTCATGAGTTACTATTCACGAAGTTACTATTCACGAGTACTATTCATGAAGCGTGAAAATGTTTTTTGTGGAATTTCTATCTTTTGGTGTGAGTTACTATTCACGATACTGGACTATTCACGATATCTGAGACTATTCACGATACTTTCAGACTATTCACGATATCTGACTATTCATCTAAAAATAAAATTTCTTCTTTTCATTCAAAATATCTATTCGGATACTAGCTTTGATTGTATCCATGTTTTGATCATTCTTGAATTTTACACCACTATGATTATTTTTGAGGTATTGTTGGACATGGATAAAACAAAGTACGAATCCTTAATCCTTAATCCTTGTCATTTTGTTTCACCGGATTCGTTCTTTAAAATATTTTCATCATCCTCGGTCTTAAATGATGATATTATTGAATATCTTCGGCCCGTAGTGCAAAGATGAATGATTTCAAGAATATCTTTGGCTGTAGTGCAAAGATGAACAGTGTTTAAATGAACATGACTAATCGATGAATATCTTTGCCTGAATGCAGTGCAAAGATGAACAGTGTTGAGATGAACATACGACCGATCGATGAATATCTTTGGCACCGTAGTGCAAAGATGAATGTTTGATTTGAGATGAATATTGATTGATGTTACAGGGATAAAATTTTGATGATGGACTGTTAAATTCATAGATTATAGTAGATTTCATTCTCTACGTAACTCTTCTATGAATTATTATTTCACCGCGAATATTGATCCGAAACTTGTTGTCTATCAGATTCTATCGATTTTTCCCTGTTGAAGACTAACGATAATTTGTTGTATATTATCTTAATCATAATATTCTTTATCGAGCTAGTTGAGCTCACCCTTTTCCTTTTTGTTCCATTCTTCTCGAGAGGCGAGAATATAATGCGAGTACGAAGCTGAAAATGGAATGAAGGTTTTAGAAAGGATTGTTTAGTACTCCTCACCATTTTTGTAAAATAATGTATCAATAAATGTGATGAGGATTTATTTGAGTATAAATATTGTCTAGAAGATAATATTTGTATTTAAACTCACGCTTTACTTTGTTGTAATAATAAAGTTGTAGTTGTTTCGCACTACATGTATCGACAACTCGTAATGGGTGATGTATACCTATTTTGGGGGCGTCACATTTAATACATCTGGTAATTAATTATTATCAGATCAACTTAATTTCAAATTTAATTTAAATTATTCTAAAAACTCAACATTAGTGATTGTTTAAGTGGAATTAAATTGGTAATAACTTGATAGCAGAATAATTATTATTATTCGTTTTTTGTGAGTTTGACATTCTTCTTATCTCTATATTATTTAATTGATCTTATGTAATGAATTATTTATCAAATATATTTTGACACATTATTTTCTAAATTTCGATTTTTGTAAGTGTAAATGTGTAATTAGACCTGACAAACGATCGGGCCGGGCCGAGCCGAGAGTGGGCCGGGCCAAAATGGCCCGAGTTTTGATGGGATGATATTGTGAGGCCCGTGGCCCGGGTTGACTCGACCCGACCCGCGGGCATCTTCCTTTATTTTTTTTAAAATGTTGCTACTTGTGGGTTATAAGGCTTGAACACAAGACTTATAAGTAAATAAATAAGAGTTCAAACCAACTTAGCTACAACAACTATTTGTTTTTAATGCAATCTTTAATTTCTTTACTTTAGTTCAAATTTTACTATATATAGGACACATTCTAAATCACCCCCACTTTGCCTCTGTAGATGACAAACACCTCAAGAACTGCTAGGTTATTAGATAAAAATTGAATGCATGAACTTGGTGAAACACAACACTGCATGTAAAGCTGATGTAGTAGCTTTAATAGGCCTACTTTCCTCCATGAAAATTGAAACTGCATTTTTCAAGGTGTAATACACACACACACACACACACACACACACACATATATATATATATATATATATATATATATATATATGCTCTAAGATTACTATTTTATGACTCATTAACAAATATTAAAGTTTTGGTATTGTTTTGAAACAAATAAAAGAATCTTGATTTGTGGATTATATAGGGGTTGGTAGGTTTTGACTTCATATCCAAATTTGAACAAAAATAAAGAAATAATATATTGAAGATTGCATTAAAACTAAATAGTTGTTGTAGCTTAGTTGGTTTGAACTCTTATTTATTTACTTACAAGTCTTGTGTTCAAGCCTCATAACCCACAAGTAGCAATATTTTTAAAAAATTAAATAATAAGTTGCGGGCCACGGTTAGAGCCAAAATGACCAGATTTTCTAGATTAAAATAGTGCATCCCACGACCAATGTTTCTACGGCAGACCGCAAGCAGCCTTGTGAACTGAGCCTAAATTACATGTGTGTGTGTAATAATACTCCAAATAAATGTACTCGTATTAGTTAACTTGTGTCTGGCTCTCATCGGCTTGGTCAAACAATTGGCAGTAGGGATGCACAAAAGGCACGAGACCAAGTCCCGGCCTTGTCCGCCTGGGCCCTACTTTGTTAAAGTCCGCCTCGGCCAAGGCCTCGGCCTGGAAGGCTCAAAAAGGCTTGAAAAGGCCGCTTTTTTAGACAAAAATCTGGCCTGGCTTGACCTGCAAAAAGGCCTGGCCTGGGGTCTAGCCTAATTAGGCCTGGCCTGGCCTGAGACCTTACATGATTTTTAATCCAATTATTTATAATTTTTGAACTTTAAATTTATAATTATTCATCAATAAAGTATAAATTTTTACCTATTCATTATTGTAATTTATAAATTATAATACATTAATTTTAATTAATACATCAATAAAATTTAAAATTTTAATTAGTCATTCTCGATTTCTTGTTGATACATTTAATTAATATACATCTTGAATGAATATAACTAGTTAGTATATTTAATATTAATAATAAGTTAGTTACTTAGTTAATTAAATATTAATAATAAGTTAATTTATTGTAAATACTAAAGTACTAATATTTAACAATAAAATTTTATTAATATTCTTTGTTACTTTAATGTTAAATATTAACATTAATTAATACATCAATAAACTAATTTTAATATTAAATATTAATAATAAGGTAGTTTCTTGTAAATACTCAAGTTCTTCATTAATTTGGATATGCTAAATTTTTGGGGATTTATGATTTTAGTTATTTTTAGGTATTTTGTTGTACCAATTTAAATAAAAATTCCATAAAGTAATTAGAAAATTAATCTGAAATTAATACTTATGATATAACCATGTAAGAGTTTAATGATCATAAATGAAAAGATATATGTGTGTTTAAACTTTACAAAATATATGTTCAACCGATCTTAATACGTACTATAAGAAAATAAAATCAAAACTAACTTTATATTCAAAAATAAAAGTGTAATCTACAGTATTTAAATAATCTACAATATTAATATTTTACAAAATTTATTAATTTATATTTTTAATATTTAATATGTAACATTAAAAAAAAAAATCGAGACTGCATCAACCAAAGCCTTGGGCTGGGCTGCCTTAGTCTGGCTTAGCATGCGCTGGAGTCATGCCAATGACTTTGGTCTAGCTGCAATGATTTCGACTTTAGAGTGCTACTACTCGCTGCAGACTAAATGAACCACATCCCAACGATCGAGTCCGACCTTTGCTTAGAGTCAAAAAAACGACCCTACCGACTTGATCAAAAGCTCGAGCCGATGACAGCCTGCGCCGCACTGAAAGAATCGATCTGTTGTGCATGCCTAGCTGACAGTAAGAAAACTGCCGCAGTCACGTGGCTTGATGACCTAATCCTCTGGGACCCTTGTGGGCTGTGGCATTTGGTGGTCCATATGCTAAAGAGTAACGACGTTAGCAAGGAGCTGATGTCGCATTTTGATCACAAAAAAATTTTGATTCTGATAAATTTTCTTGGCTAGGAATATAGGTAGAGTACTAGTCAAAATAACCTTTTATTTTTATTTTTTTTCGAACCTATTTTTATTATAATTTGATTTTAAAAATATATTTGATTTTAGAGTTTTAAGGATAATTTAGGAAAAGAACGTGTAGGGTCTTGATTAATTTTAAAATTAATTAATTATATATTTTTTAACTGCTGTAGGGTATATTCCAATTGTGAGCTTAAATAAAATAAACTTGATGTCTAGTTACTAGTTGTGACGGAGACCACTAGTCTATGTTTGTTTGTATTTAAATGTCTTTTTAATTTAATTATCTCTGATTCGGTTAGAGACAAATTTTATTTGATAATTTTTTTTTTGACTTTTAATAACTTTTAATTGTTAAAATTGAAACTCAAATCATAACTATTAAAAAATTGCTCTTTAATAATTTATTTAAAATTTATGAACAAAAAATAGTCTCCGAATAAATATTGTAATCCTTTAATTTTAAATTTTAAAATTATTAAAATAATATTTTAAATAACTCAAAGGGTTAAAATGATAAAATAATATTATTTAAATATTTTATATTTTTAATATTTTTTAAATTCAAATATTATTTTATTCTGATGATTTAATTTATTAACATGTATCGAATGATCTTAATTCGTCGGTCAAACACCACCTAAGACTCTTAATCAAAATAACTCATTTGTTCTAGTGGTCAGCTCGGTTTATTTTATTATCTGTCTTGGGATTCATCATTGATCATGATGGTGGTGATAGACATAGCCACCACCTCTTCACTCCTCCACTCGCCAAAATTGAAACAATAAGCCTCGCCCCTAGTCACTCTTTAAACCCAATTATCAAATCCAGACACAAATGCCATAACACTGCAATTGCAAAAAATTATAGCCAAAGAACAAGAAAATGGAATTGGGTCTTAAATTGCAGCAACCCAACAAACATTACAACAACAGAATTAGAAGTGGAATCGGCTTTAAATGTTGTAAGGAAGTTCTATGGAGGAATCAACGGCCGTGATATCGCTTCGGTGGAGCCTCTCATAGCCGATAACTGCGTCTATGAGGACCTTGTCTTTCCTCATCCTTTTGTTGGCCGCAAGGTATATGGGTGTTTCTGTATGTGTGGTTACAGATTGAACAAACATTATGTGTGTCTTGTTTAGTTGTTTTCATTTATTTATTTGAATGCTCAAATATGTCTTTAATTTATTTATTTTTATTGAGTTTTCAATTTATTATAATGGGTGTTTTGTTCGGATTCGGTTAGCATGAAATTTTGAAATTTATTAGTTTTTGGTAAGTTGGTCAATTGACCAATAGAATATTGACACACATAGAACTTTGCTTTACCTAAAATTGAACTTCATCCTAACCACTTTCATTTAGCTCTATTAGTTGCTTACTTTTCTATTAGTTTTATGAGTTTTTTAATGAATTCCAAAAAATGAACTAATGCCCAATATATTAAACTGAGAAAAGGAGAGGAGAAAGAAAACGTAGAAGTTCATATAAATTAGTAATTCTTGAGAAACAGCTAATGAATACGCTCGCATTGCGTGTAATTTATATTATGTTATGATTTTTTTTTTTAAAAGTTAGAATTTTAATTTTGAAGGAAAAAACATAAAGTTAAAATTTTGAAATTAAAATAAGAAGATAAGTAAAGTTTAAGTCATAAAGATAAAATAGGAATTACCATAAAATACAATTCAACTGCATTTTAGGAAGCGAAAATGTCTCCAAGAAATATTATTAAGGTTTGTTGTGCACCTCTATATGGTAGATTCGATAATACTCCATTTAACAATATAGTGTCGAGTTTGTGTGAAAAAGAAGAGGTTAGATGTCATTAATTAAAGAAATATAGTCAACTATGACAAGTTGCATAAAAATAATATAGATACTTCTTGATGCGCCTAGGGAAAAAAAATTCTAACAAAAATATACTAGTGCTAGTTTAACTGTATCCACATAATAAAACATCTCTCACGGTAGCAAATATAGTGTGTTGGTACGAACTTTTGGAGGTTTGACGAGGATTGGAGAATGCTCTCAATGTTCTTCGTTTGTTTATATGTATATAAAATCTAAAGATTAATGTTCCTAGGTGCAGTTTTACTGGTACAATTTGGAGGGTTGACGAAGATTAATACTCAATATATGTATATTGAGTATGCTTCATTGGTAGTTTTAGCGAATTGGTGTATCCTCATATGACACACCTATATCCGCGCATATTCGTGCTTCTTAACATGTAAATGTTGTCTTTTGTTGATGCGCAAATTCACTTAAAAAGTTGAGCTTCAATTAAAATTGCAGGTTATCCTAGAATTTTTTGAGAAGTTCAATGATTCTATCAGCAGAGATCTACAGTTTGTTATTGATTATATATCTACAGAGGATACAACAGCTGTTGGGGTTACATGGCACCTAGGTATGATGATAAATACACTTCCCCTACCCCTTTTCCCCCTTTTTTTTCTCTTTCGCTACTAGATCATAGCTTGCTGGTTAGTATCTCGAAAAGCCCCTGACAATTGGAATGATATAACAGAATGGAAGGGCAAGCCTTTTCCTTTTAGCAGGGGATGCAGCTTTTATCAGTTGGAGGTAGTTAACGGTCAGAGAAAGATAATGTAAGTTAATTGAAGATGCCTTGTGTGCTTTTATCGCTAATATGCAGCTAATCTCGAAGTGCATGTTTTTCTTTGCCCATCTGCTATATGGTTTCTGGAAATAAATCAATGTAAGAACAAATCAGAGAAGCTTCATTTATCACACAACAAATAAAATTTAACTGATGTTACTGCATTTAGAGTTTCGGTGTTCAACTGTTTATGGTTTGGTGTGCTTTGTTGTTCACATTCTCCTGAATCCGCCCCAACCTTCCTAGTAAAGACCGTCTTTTCCACTCATAAGAGCTTAAGATCAACTCTGATAAAATATTGTGAAACTACGTGCTTCCAAAAGTATGGTGTTCATGAGCCTAGTCTTCACTTCAGGTCTGGTGGTGGTTTAGACTCCTTGGTTCTAACTTATTGTGAGCTAACTTACTGTGAACCTGGTGGTTTTTTACAAAATAAACACAACCAAATATTTTGGGTGGTAACATGAAGGAATGTTGACTTGTTAAAACTGAAACAGGACTGTTATTATTTAAAATTCTAGAAGGCATACGATTTATTAAATATGTAGCTGTGTGAACTGCCTCACTCCAGTAAGATGGAGGAACATCCATCTGAAAAAGAAGCGCACAGGCAACTTCAAGAAGATGCCTTCTTCCGTTCAGCCACAACATTTTGAGCGGTGTATCCACACAGCTAGTTTGATGAAGAATACCATGCTCACTAAGAAAGGCTTGAAAGCTATGGACAAGATATTCTCGACAATTATCAGACCTAATAATTTTAACTGCAGCATTAAACTGAGTTTTAACCATTTGATAAAAAAATTAAAACATTAAAAACATTACTTTTTGTTTTGACAGATAAACCCATGTCACTTTACTAAAATCATCTATAAAAGTAACAAACCACTTATAGCCAGTAAGAGACATGATTGGTGAAGGTCCCCACACATCAGAATGTATAATATTGTATGGTGCATTACTTTTACTAATAGAAGTTTGGTAAACATTCTTTGTTTGTTTTGCGAATACACATGTATCACAAAAAAAAATCAGAATGTTTACATTTTCTAAAAACTTCAGGAACAACTAGAGATAATGTGCTTAAGGGAGGATGCCCTAAGTGGCGGTGCCATTTCTGAAGAACATTAAGAGAAGTAGAATAGGTATCAACATGGTTTGCCTCCATAGGAGCTGCTGGTGAAACATCTAACCAGTATAGTCTCGCAAGATACCACTGCCAATCACCCTCCCTATCTCCGAATCCTGGAAAGTGCAATGAGTTGGAAAGAATGTGACCTTACAATTAAGATCTTTAGTAATACTACTGATGAAAAGGAGATTATCTGAAAAATTAGGGACATGTAAGACAGAGGAAAGGAACATATGATTTGAATGTTTAATCAATCCTTTTCCAGATATGGAAGAAAGAGAACCATCTGCAAGTTTGACTTAATCTTTGCTAACACAAGGAACGTAACTGACAAATTGACTTGAAGTACTGGTCATGTGATTAGTAGCTTTTGAATCAATGATCCAACGAGGAAAATAGTTAGATGTACCTGAGAAATAGGATGAGGGTTCTAGTGTGGATGATATATCAGAAGCACTGGCTGCAACATGAGAGGAAGATGAGGAACCCATATGAATCATCATGTCTTTGACAAGCTGTTGTAACTTTGTTTTAGAGGGGCGAACATCCCATCAGAATTTGAATTAGAGACATGGCAGGGGCTGAAGTAAGGGCTGATGTTATTGGTGCCTCATCAACAGTTGGACTCGCTATCTCAACTTCATGCGCTTGTGGACTTGTGGTTCTCCTCCAGCATAACCACGTCCTTTAGCTGGATAAGGCCCTGGTGGCCTTCCTTTAAGCTTCTAGCAGGTCTTTCTTGTGTGACCTGACTTCCCACAATAATCAAATTTTGGTCTTTCGCGCAATGACTGAGAATAACACGATGCAACAAATGTAGTTACAAGTGCAGAATAGGCATGCACAACAGGCCGGCTTGGTAGACCTTGGGCGTTGACCAAGCCTTGACTTTTGGTTTGGTAGGCCAGACTTGGGCATAAAAAATGTGGCCTATTTAGGTTTAGGCCAAAGCTGGTCAGGTTCGGATCGTCTAGCCCTTTTTTTTGATGTTAAATATTAAAAATAAAAACTATGAAGTATAAACTAATAAAATTTGGTTACAACAATTTTTTTTAGAGTAAAATACTGTGACACCCCCTCTAGATAATTATAATAACACTCACCTCCCCTCTAATTTCTTAAGTAACAGTTAGTACCCCTGCAAGTTTTTAGGGTTGACTAAATATATAAAGTTACATATTTACCCTTGTATTTTATCAAATTTTAATTACTAAATAATATATATATATATATTAATTATCCTTTTTAATATAATACATTTTAATTATTGTTTTATTTGTAATTGAAACTATCTCATTTAAATTGTTGGTAACTTATAAAAAACTAATTTAGTTTAATTAACACATATTTTTGGATAAGTGATACAAATATTAAAAAAAATTAATTAAATTATTAATGAAGCTATTCTAATTAGAGTGATTGAGTATATTGATAGTTTAGTTTTTGGTGCTTAACAACAAAAAATATTATTTGAATTTTAGTTTCAAATTATAATTTTTATATGTTAATTTTATTGAGTATATATAAAAAATTGGGATGTTTATGATTTTGATTACATTTTTTTAGTATACGATTGACGTTGTTTTTATGCAATGTTAAATAAAAAATACAATTATATTTATTACTACCTCTATCTTGTAAAAAATTCTTTTATATATATATATATATATATATATATATTTGAGTAACAACATTTGTCATTTTTATCGTAAATAATTATGTTTAAGTGTGACTTATGTTTAGTTTAATATATGAGAAAATAATTAATATAATTTTTAATATTTTTTATATAAGTAATAAGATTTGTTTAAATTGTAATAATAAGTTTGTTTTACGTAAATTTTAATATTTGAAAAAATTTATTATTATTTTATTGCGTTAATTTGTAATTTTTATGGGTATTAACATTATACTTTTTAATTACAAAAAATATATTTGAATATATATCACGTAAATTTTAATATTTGAGAAATTTAATTAGTAAAAATTGTATGACTTTATTTTCCTGATAAAATGAATATTTATTATTTTTTGACTTTTATGTTATTTATTGCACAATTTCATAATTTAATTAATTAGATTAAGTAAAGTAAAAATTATGATATACAAATTTATATTTAGTGGAGAAATTAAACATTATAACTTGAAGGGTGTATTAGACATTATATTAAAAATATTTTTAAATATTAGTTGGTCAACCACACTAGGGGTAGTGAATGTTACATATTGTAGACTAGAGGGGTACTGACTGTTACTTGAAAAACTAGAAGGGTGGTGAGTGTTATTATGATTATCTACAGGAGGTGTCAGTGTATTTTACTCTCTTTTTAATGAAGAACTAGAGTATTTACAAGAAACTAACTTATTATTATTATTATTTGATATTTGATAAACTATCTTTTAATGTTAAATACTAAATAAATTAACTAGTTTTGTTCATTAAAGATACAACCACCTATAGTGCAAGGGTTTCTATGACATGTCCATATATGATTCTCTTGTAATTATTTGTTTTTCTCAGAATCCTAAGTGACTGAATGAACAATACATATATGATTTTACTTAATTAATGGAATGCTTAAATTTTTAGTAAGCAACTTATATTTGGGCATTACTTGAGTACAAATATTAGTTGTTTATTAATGTTAATGTGAAGAATTTAGATCCAAATAATATTACATAGGACGATACATTGATACTTCAATGTAATTATGATATTATGTGATTTAGCATGAAAGATTTGTTCTACTTGCTTGTTTCTTGAATTGGTAGCAGCTAACTGTTAAGAAAGAGTGCTACCTGGCCAGGCCTTAGGCACCAGACCAGGCTGCACCAAGTTCTAGGCGGATTTTTGGCTAGGCCAGGCCAGTCCAGGCTGGGCTTTTCTCTTCAAACAACGGCCTCTTTAAAGCGCGTTCAGACCGGGCTTGACTGGTCCAGGCCTAGACGAGGCTGGGCTCAGGCCAGACCATGGTCGCGTGCTTTTTTGTGCACATCTAGTGCAGAACGCTCTGAAATAATTGGATACATAAGTTTCTGTCGGCTGTCCTCTTTGTGCACATAAGAGTAAGCTTGTTGTAGCGTTGGGACACGTTGCAGAATATTTCACTAATCAAATCATATTCCCAATTAAGTCCCATCAACAATTGATACACTCGAAACTTATCTTCTAAGCTTTTGAATCTTGGTGGTAGCAGCGGCATCCAAATCTGTGAAGTAATCATCATAACCATCAATTTCCTGCCAAATCTCTAACGTTCTGAATAATAGTATGGTACACTCTTATTTCCTTGCTTCACCTCCTGCACCAACTTCTTCAATTCATACAATTGAGCATCATTCCCGACTTCAAAATATGTATCTTTCACAGCTTTCCGAATCTCAACAGCAGTCTTCATAAAAATGTAAGCTTGGTTCGAGTAGATGCCATATGACTAATCAAACATGACATTACCAAGGAATTCTCAATAGTCCATCTAGTCAAAAGCACTGGTACCATTAGCAGTCTTGGGTTGTCTTCTGTGAGATATCCAAGACAATCCCTAAAGGTAATATCAAGCATCATAGATTGAGACCAAAGAAGATAATTATTACCGTCGAATTTCACTGAGCTGGCAGGAAATTGGGATTTTCTAAATTCTTTCTGCCAATCTCAGAGTTAATGGACGTAACTAAGCTTTCCGATGGTCCCGACATAATTACTGGTAGAAGAAAGGCCTTGACTCAAGGATGGAAATTCTTTATAACATAAAAAGTTGAAGCCCTTTGCTGAATTTACATAAAAAATTCACTAAAAGAAACAAAGGAAATTGTTTTTTTTTGAGGAATCTGATTAAAAAAAATTAGTATGCCAGTTTTATGTGGCTGTGGTGGTGGTGGTGTGATGTAAAGGAGAGGGGAAAGTGGATGTAAAGGAGAGGGGAAAATGGTGGTGGTGATTTCAGTCAACCATGATGGTTAGCTCTGATACCATGTTGTTTAAAGAGAGAAAAAATGATCGATAGTTTGAGACTATACAATCTGGTTTATATAGAGTAGTAAAACAACTGATCCCTAAAGTTACTCCCCTGATTAAAAGAGACCACTCTAATCCTGGATGTAATCATGGGACAATCTACAATCAATGAAATTCCACTAATCATGGGTCAACTTTCCAACTGTAAATAAGGAAACAAAAGATACTGAAAATGAATGATAATTGGGGCATAACAACATAGTCGAAAACATGTATTCCTCTCTTTATATTCTAGTGAGGTTGATCTCATCTGCAATAAGTATTCGTTTCAAGTCTAAAACGGTTTTCTTTTTAGTAAAATGTTCAAGAGAAATGAGGTTGAGGTTTTACTGAAGGGATGTGTAGTGAGTGGAGAGGAAGCGAGCATGTCTCATCTTCAATTTGCTGATGATACCGTTTTTCTCTTTTGAGGGGCTTCAGAATTAAAGAATGTGTTAACAATTCTTTAAGCCTTTACCATAAGCAGGGAGTCATTATACAATATTCCTCTTTGTCTTGGTGTATTATTGAGGACTTTCCTATTCCTTATCTTAGCTTTCCCCTTGGTGGTAATCACACATCTATTGCATTTTGGGATCTAGTTAGTAAGAGAATATTTCAACAACTTGAGAGGTGGTGAGGAACATATTTCTCTTTAGGGTGTAGGATCACTTTGATTTAGGCTTGTTTGGCTAGTATTCTCTTTTGTTATTGTCTCTATTAGTATCCTGGTTAATACGGCTACAGATTTTCGAAAGAAGTTAATGAGGGATTTTCTTTTGTAGGGTCTAGGATGAATGAAGGGATCATTTGGTAGGATCAAAGAAGTGGTGTATGTCGAAGTAAGAGTGAGATTCTTGGTTCTTAAAAATGTAGCTTTGGTGGTTTAATGGCTCTGGAGATTTCCTTAGTACCTAACTCCTTTTGGCATATTAGTACCTGGCATCTATGTCACTCATGCGAGTTCTTGAAAATTTATTTCCGAAGGTTTAAGTATTCATTTGAGATATGCAGTTGAGGAGGACATCGTATTCATCTTGGGAAGACACATGGGTGGATGAGGTTCAATTTTTCACTGCTTTTAATGTCTTTTTCATATATCCTCTTTCCATGAAGAAGAATTTTAATTCATCCGTGTGCATCTAGAATAACGTTATTTCTCCTTTCTATTTCCTTCAGTAGTAATCCTATGCTATATATTATATTTCATTACTTTCTTAAGCTACGCAGGATGATTACTTAGTATTGCGTTTCTAGTTCTCAGCAAAGGGCACTCTGTTGTTTCCTTATCGCATTTTGATAAGAGTACAGAATATGAATTGATGGAATACTAGCATAGGAAAATGGCCTTAACATATCAAAATAGTGATTGCTCAGAAATAATAAGATTTTTTTTAAAAAAAGAAGATGAAATGAGAGAATAAAGACAGTTAACTATAAAAAAAAAGACAGTTTCTTAAAGACTCAATTGCTTGTTGTTTTGTGTGCCCCCTTTATCAAGGTACCAATTGCTGTAAAAGCTTAAGAATTATGGTGTTAGAACCGAGTTATCAATTTTGTTAAGTGCTATATGACTCTCGCATGGAAAGACAAACCATGGTGCATCATAAAACACAAACCAAACAGGTTGCAAGTGTATTAACAATTTCACAAGGAAACTAAATGTAAGTCGGTTCTCTAATACCTTAGAGGATCTAAGAGAATGGGCCCAACAATGTAACTAGAGCTTTAGCACACATTAACTGCTATAAAACAAAATTTCACAGGCAATTGATAACATCTTTGCTGCAAAGATGTTCACCTAGATAAATCATTAAACTGAAATTTTCAAGGAGTACTGATCTACTGGTGGGTTATTTCGTGACTGATATATAGTTCCCAATTTTTTTCAAGTAAACTAGTGAAAATTTTAATTTGGCTGAGCTTTCAGTTTGTACATGCAACCTAGAAGTTGCTGAATTAGAATTTGAAACTTTAAGCTTTCGATATGGCATTGCTTGTTTACCTTCTAGTAACTTAATCTGCTGATGTGCCAATCTGCCTTTTGATTGGACGGTTTATGTTGGAAATAAGGATAACCAGTTATGGAAAGTGAAACACAAATGAGCTTCTCATTTTCTCTGCTCACATCTCACTAAAGGTTTTCTATTTTAAATATTTTGCAAAGACACAAGTTATGTTTTAGTTTTGGTATTTTGGTCAATAGACGAGAATAAGTTTCAAATTATGTTTGTCTGGGCCATCATGTCAAAGATTTTCCTGATATGTATTGCTTGCTAGTGATGATTAATCTCAACTTTCAAAATAGATATGGGCGAGACATTGTGGAACCTGCTATCAAGCCTGGAGAGGCAGCTCTGGTATGTCTTCTAATTTTTTATTCCATGATAGTACCAAGGTCATTTACATAGGAAATACTAAACCACATCATTCTGTCATTCTGTTTTAGGGTTGTAGTGTTTCCCTTTTGGGTAATTACGAAACACACCAACACACGTATGCGTACACATAAAAATTAATATTGTCAAACTTCCTGAATATACAGGCCATTATCAGAGGAGTTACTTGGTTGCTGCAGCAGTTTCCACAGTTAGCAGAACACTTCTGATGGAAACAGATGGTGTGTGACTATTAATACATTCTTAGACTATAGAAGTTGTAAACATGTAATCAAGATGGAGTATATGTTTATTAGGATGAACATTACAGCTGGAAAAATCAAAAAAATAAATATAAGTTTGACAACAATCATTTCCATTAGTATGTAAGTATAGTTAAATCTCATTGTATAATTGTCTATGGTAGTACTCAGTGTTCTAAAAATTCCCACCTAGGTTCGCCTAGGCCCCCCTTGGCGCCTTGTCTAGGTGCTAGGCCCCCTGGCGCCTCACCTAGGCCCAAGGCGGCAAAAAAATACTCCAGGAAATTAGGCGGAGTCTAGGCGGAGAGGTTTTTTATTATTATTTTAATAACCACCCAAACCAGATCTTGATATATATATTTTTCTAATGATTTACTATATTCATAGTACATGTTGTAGCATATCAATCACAACAAGAAGTGAACAATATCAAGTAAAAATGGATAATTTTATTATAGTTGTAATTTTTTGAACTTGTACCAACTTCAAATTATATAAATGATGATACATTTGTAATATTTAGTTTAATTCAATATATTTCTTAAATTTATGTTTAGTTTTTGAAGTTTTAATATTGAATTAAATTCTTGAAATTTTAATTTTATTATTTAATAGTAATATTGTTTATGAATAAAACTAATATGTTAAAAATATGTTTGAACTTTAAACAATTACATGTTTGTGTTTGAACTTTGACATTAGTAATATGGATATGTGTTTGAACTTTAAGCAAAGGTCTTTATTATCTTTATTATAGATTGTTTTGCTTTATATTATTGTTTTGTTTGAATAAATGTAAGATAAAATATTAAAATAGACATAAAATAAAAAATCACGCCTAGGCCCCCTAGCGCTTATTTCTCTACATTTACCTCCCCTTTAAGCGCCTTTTAGAACATTGGTAGTACTATTCATAGTTGTCAAAATCTTAAGATACACAGATACATATCATATGTGCCGATATTGTTAAATAATTATAACGGAACGTGCTATTACATAGAATAACATCAATTAATCAATTAGGTACTTACACGAATAGAGAGAAGTTATCTTGTATGCATCACACTTCCACTGCGCTTAAGGGTGAAAGTCTTCAATTGTTTCTCTCAATCTTAGGATGGATGTGTAAGTGTGTATAAAATTCTTGAGACGATAATTATGACCAAAACCTAATGGTTTTATTTATAGAATAGTTAAGGGTCAAAATCGCGTACATCGGGATTATGAAACCCATGACCCATTATGTCAAGTACTATCGGTAATATTATTTATAAGTCACATAATTAATTACCAAATCCATAAATAAAATGATTAAATTAATACATATGTAATCCCAATAATTACATAAATAGTAGAGGTCACATAAGAAAATAAAATATTCTAACATTCTCCCACTTGCTCTTAAATACTATTTATATACAAAACATAACACTTACAATCATTAATTTGACCAAGTATTAATTTAATATCTACATCTTGTTCAAATAAAAACACCAATCTTGAATTAATACAATCTTTATGTCACTATTAACACAAGATCCCCATTAGTTACATAATTAGTACTTTTATTAGAACAACGATTAACATTAAGCATAATAAGTATGAATAGAGTTTACATAAATTGTAGTAGATTAAGCTCATTCGTATGGTCCAAAACATAATTGTTTACTCATAAATTCTCAAGTGTGCACAATAAAGAGAATATCAAGCCATAAACATAATATGAAGTTCACAACAACGTGCTCAAAATTGTTGTCTTACATCAAAACAACTCACTGATTAAGACTACCGATTAAACCCATCGGCAAATGCATGCTCTAAAAGAGCTTGGGTGGTAAGTCTTTAAATAAGTGGATCCGATAACATATCATGCGTATTTCAATACACTTAATGGAAATGCTTTGATCTTGACTCTTTCTCCGACAAATAAGTACTTAGTGTCGAGGTATAGTCCGATTCCACTCGAAATGGTGGTGTTGAAAAATAAGCAATGAAATCATTATCACAAAATATTTTCAATGGCCTTGAAATGGAATCTACAACGTTAAGTCCTGAAATAAGATTCCTCAATCATACGGCGTGACAAGTAGCATGATAACAAGTCACATATTCTGTCATCATCGTGGAAGTGGTAATTAACTCATGCTTATGACTTCTCCACGAAATAGGGCCTCTTGAAAACATAAAGATGTACCCGGATGTAGATTTTTTTTCTTCTTTACAATTAGCAAAATTAGAATCAGAATAATCAATAACATCAAGGTTATTTTTTCTGAATGTAAACATAAAATTCTTAATACCTTATAAGTAGCGTAAAACCTTTTTGGTCAACTTGGCCAGAACTTAGATTTATTTAGTAACGTCTAAGCATGCTGAATTCATCGCTTATATGTGGATGTGTACAAATCTGATATACATAAGACTTTCAACCACGTAAGCATAAGGAATAAGATTAATTTGATTACGTTCAAATTGATTCTTAGAACATCTATATGAGCCAAATTTGTCACCCTTAACAACGGGAGGGGACGATGGGGAGCAATTTTGCATATTGTATTTGTTAAGAACTTTGTCAATATAAGCTCTTTGGGACAATCCTAATATTCCGCGAGACCTATCTTGATGAATTTCAATACCTATAACAAAAGAGGCTTCACCGAGATCTTTCATATCAAAATTTCTAGAAAAAAAACGTTTGGTCTCATACAACATGTTTAAGTTATTACTTGCAAGTAGTATATCATCAACATACAAAATAAGAATAACAAATTTACTCCCACCGACCTTCAAGTATATGCATTGATCCACTATATTTTTCTTAAAATCAAAATTACTTATCACCGCATGAAACTTAAGATACCATTGTAGAAGCTTGCTTTAACTCATAGATAGAATTCTTAAGTCTACGTGTTATATGTTCCTTGCCTTTAACACGAAAAACCTTCCGGTTTGTGCCATATAGACATTCTCATGCAAATTACCATTATGAAATGTAGTTTTAACATCCATCCGATGCAACTCTAAATCTTAATGAGCTTTAGAGCCATTGACTATTCTAAATGAATCTTTCCTGGATACTGGAGAGAAAGTTTTATTATAATCCACACATTCCTTTTTAGTGAAACCATTATCAATCAATCAAGCTTTATCTGTAAGACCCCGAAATTTTTTTAAATAAAAAGGAATTTCCTTTATTTATTATTTTGAAATAGTAAGGGTTGATTTGATTAATGTGGTTAGTTAAGGGTTAAATACGCAAATATTTCAAAATAAACAAGTGGTTATAAAATATTCATTTTTGTGGGGAATATAACGCCGAAGTTGTTACCATGGTAAGACTGGCTAGAATACTCGGTGGTAAAAATACGAAGAATACGCTATCGTCGCATGTAGAACACACCCGCGGACGGCATGCAGTATTGTCAATTATCGATCTCACGAAGAAGGCACTACTTAATAATTTTCACAAGAGTTAACAACAATATTTTATTTTAATGGATCTAATAATTGTCATATTGAGCATTTTATATTATTATATTGTTCTAATAATTGTCAATCGACGTATTTCCCATTATCGATCAATAATTCATATTATTTGAATAATATTATTAGATAACATTATCGCAATGCTCCGGTAAAGTTCGCCTCAAGGAGAGGTTTGTCACCTAATTAATTTACCAGCAAGTGAGTAGTATCCTTACTCTAAAGCCCCTTTCCCGGAAATACCAATAATAATAAATGCAAGATATTATTTCTCTCAATATCATTAAGTTGAAAGACTATTCATTTATACTGGAATCATATTCTACCAAAAAATAAAATTTCTTCATTCATTCAGTATCTATTTTTGATACTAGCTTGATCAGATCTGGTGCTTGATTCTTCTTTAATTTTACACCATATGATTATTTTCGAGGTATTGCCGACAATGGATAAAACAAAGTTTAATCATTAATCCTTAATCCTGTCATTTTGCTTCAATTCGGACTCGTTCTTTAAAAATATTTCATCATCCTCGCCCAAAATGATGATATTATTGAATACCTTCGCCTCAGTAGTGGCAAAGATGAACAAAAAAGTTTAAACGAATACGACTAATTATGAATATCTTTCGTCCGTAGTGCAAAAGCATTTACTATCAAGAATATTCGGCTCAGGCAAAGATGAACAAAAGTCAGATGAAATACGACCAATCGACATGAATACCTTTCGCTCAGAGGTGCAAAGATGAATATTCGATTCGAGATGAATATCGCGCTTCTCAAATTAGGTATACGGCTACCCATCTTGGGTCGCCACTTACATGGTACATAAATTCAAATACAATCTTTACTAATATAAATGTCCGGTACATACTTGACATAAAACCGTGAGTTTGAATACAGCTATTGTCTACTAGATATTATACAAACTCAAAAGGAGTCTCATTACAACTATTATCGCACACTATTTCACGAAGAGCGAGGGACTCATTAAAGCTATCCTCCTGACCACATTACTTCGCTCCTCGACTAGTTCCAAATGCATGTTTCTCATTTCAAGAATAAAGGAAGAAAGGGTGAGCTCAACTAGCCGCAGTGAAGAAATATTACTACTCAAGAGGCGCAATAAATTATCATTAGCCTTCAATGTTATTAAACCCATATAAAATATAACAGATAACCAAATGCTTAATCATAAATGAATAAGCAATCCATTAAAAGAGTCAAGCAGTAGAATAAAGTCTACTATCTTTTTTAGGTTTTAAAAGTTTTCATCAATTTTACTCACGACTCAAATTTTAATAAATAAACCTACTCACATCTAATCATCCCCTGCATCACTACGCCACAGATTTTCATCAAATTACGAATCAATTTCGGTCATAATCATACTCAAAAACTATCCATCATCAGACATATGACATCATTTATATCAAGTCACGACATATACCGAATTTATCCCCCGGTCATAATCATACTAAGTTCATTCATGCAACGTAAAGCCAAAAGATAAATATAATATAACATGAGATGATGATAATGACATAATAATTCAATAAAACAAGTTCAAGATCTTATTTAATCCATGAATTATTAATCACCCAAATTGCTGTCAATGACATCGCTTCGCAGAGGAAAATTCAAGAATGATCGTAGAATATTTTCCATGAAAAAAGATAATCGATGAAACGCAAATATCAAGGATATTCTACTAATTTGGCCGATACGTAGTCAAAGTTTTAAATCCAACCCGGATATAATAAAGAATGGAATAACAAAAGAAATCACCACGCACGCTAAAGATTGGTTGCATGTGTTATTCCAATGTAATAATAATAATAACGGAATTCGTGTCATGTGAAATTCACACCCCATGTGGATGTTCCAAATAATAATAAAGATGGAAATCCATCCTATAGAAACACATGATAGATATTCTAAATGTATGATAAGAGATTAATCCAGTCCTGTAAACACACAGCATGTGATGTTTCAAATGATTAATAAAATCTTAACTGTGTCCCAAAAAACACAATGCATATGACGTTCCAATGTAATAATCAACAAGAATGTCACCAAGTATAGGTAACCACAGATACAAAAGTTATTCCAATGTAATAATAAGCAAATTAATAACATAAGGATTCTTTCACCAAGTATGTGTAAAAGCCACAAGACAAGCAGTGTATAGTAGGTATGCTACTTTTACAAAAGTTATTCAATGTATTAATAATGTCTTAACTAATAATGTAAGTTCTCTTCAAGAAGTTAAAGAATTTCACCTCATCAGAAAAGAATCAATATGTATAGTAAGTAGCGTATCGATTAAGTTATTACTTGCAAGTAGTATATCATCAACATACAAAATAAGAATAACAAATTTACTCCCACCGACCTTCAAGTATATGCATTGATCCACTATATTTTTCTTAAAATCAAAATTACTTATCACCGCATGAAACTTAAGATACCATTGTCGAGAAGCCTGTTTTAACTCATAGATAGAATTCTTAAGTCTACGTGTTATATGTTCCTTGCCTTTAACACGAAAACCTTCTGGTTGTGCCATATAGACATTCTCATGCAAATTACCATTATGAAATGTAGTTTTAACATCCATCTGATGCAACTCTAAATCTTAATGAGCTACTAGAGCCATGACTATTCTAAATGAATCTTTCCTAGATACTGGAGAGAAAGTTTTATTATAATCCACACATTCCTTTTTAGTGAAACCATTATCAATCAATCAAGCTTTATCAGTGTTCTAAGTATCTCCGCCTAGGCACTAGGCCCCCCCTTGGCGCCTCGCCATGGCACTAGGCCCCCCTGACGGCTCACCTAGGCTCAAGGCGGCAAGAAAATTTCTCCAGGAAATTAGGTGGGGCCTAGGTGGGGTCTAGGCGAAGAGGTTTTTTTATTTTAATAACTACTCAAACCAGATCTTAATATATTTATTTTTCTAATGATAAACCATATTCATAATACATGTTGTAGTGTAAGACCCCAACTTTTTATGAATAAAGATTTAATTTTCTCTAAATATTATTTTGAATAATAATGTATGATTTGATATAATATTTTAGTTCTGGGTGATATGTGCAAATTTTGCAAGTAAGCAAGTTATCATAAAATATTTGTTTGGTCGGAGAATATTCTTTTTGTCATGAAATATTCGTAAGACGACACAACTATTGGTGGACCCCACAACGAAATGACTGTCGGATATATAAAGCGACATAAATAACCTTTTTATAAAAATAACGGTAAAACTTTTATCGTTAACTGTTGAAATACCGGTGATAAAAGAACAATAATATGAGTGGTTGCACATTAGCACACGGTATCATACAATATCTCTGGTTATTGATGCTTAATTAAGAAGTCACTCAGTTTTATTTAATTATTGCCACAGTAGTTGCTGCATAGTATCTCATATTATTGATTCAATTATTATCACAGTATCATCTGCACAATATTTTATATTATTAAATCAATAATTGTGACGACACAATTATTCATATTATTATTTGCATTATTGACAATGTCTAGAAAGTTCTGTCAAGTAAAGGGGTTAGGTTATTTAATTGCGCGCTAATAAGGAGAAATTCTTATCGAAAAACCCCCTCTTTCCTAGAAATGATCTAGTTGTCAATATTGCGAGTTATAATATTAATGATAAATAAGTGTTAAAATATTAAAAATGAGTTGATTGAAGATAAATAATTTGCGGTAGATATTTATGAAGAGTTTGTTGAAAGTTTGGCTTATTATTCTATGGACCCCTATGTGCGATTTGTCAAACCGCGGTGAAAGTTATGATCGCTTTTGTTTTATTATTATTATAATAGTAATAAAACATAAAACTTTTTATATAAAATGTAATACTTTTTATATTATATATAAAGTTATTTGTTTTATTAGATTATAATTAGAATATATTATATTTTATATAAAGTTTTTGTTTTATTAGAATATTTTATCAAGCCACAGTGATGAATAGTAAAAATTAGAAATTCATCGAATTCTTCGCTTCGTGAATTTGTTTTTTCTTTGTATGCATCCGTGATTATATTTAAATAGTGCTCGCCATTCTCCTATAAATAGGATGCTTAGTTAAGAAATAAAATCACACGAATCGGAGTAGAATTCTTCTTCTATAATATTGTGCGTATTTCTTTTGAGTATAAGGATACTTTGAGTGTTGCAAATAGTGCAAGTTTTCCTCAAGAATATCTCCGCTTATACCCGGTTGATTTAGTCTCCTACTAAGGTAAGTGGTATTATTTATTTCATATTAAGTAAGAGATATTATTTTTTAAGTATTTGTTGTAAGGGATATTATTTTCGATTCAATATTAAGTAAGAGAGATTATTTTTATTTAATATTAAGTAAGAGATATTATTTTAATTTAATATTCATAAGAATATTATTTTCTTCCATACTTTATAGTATGTAAGTAATATTATTTCGTTTAATATTCATAAATCTACACTTACTTTGATAAGTATTGCTTCTATAATCCCTAAAATTAGTAGAATATCCTTGAGTTTTGCGCTTCATCTAGTATCGTTTCATTGAAATATTGGTATGAACTTTCTTATTAAATTTCAATATTTTCACTCGGGGTACTATTCACGATAAAATTGGTTTCTTTTCTATCCAAATTATTTTTGATACATGAATATCATTTTTGAATTTTACTCCACAATTAGTTATCATGTTGACAATTTGGATATTTTTGAACTCTGGATAAATTGAATTATAAATCTCTAATATTTTTGATATTGATCCTTCAGCCTCTTTATAATTTCATGGGACTTTCTTAAGGCTAACGACAGGATACTGTGGCCTGAACGACAATATGATTGGCTTTAGTGCAACCACTTTCAAAGGGTTTTCAACTTCTTTGAGTTGAATTGTTAGAATTTTAAGTGGTGTTACAGCCAAATCTCTTTCAGATGATATAACTGCTACAACTTCCTTCCATCTTGGAGGAAATGTGTCCCCATTCTCGCATTTATACATCGTCATTGTTTGCCATTCTTGGTCACCACGCCAATCATGTTTTGAATAAGATGGCGGAGTGCCCAACATTCCTCAGTGCTGTGACCGCGAGAGTGGGAGTGGTATTGACATACTCCATTATCATCAAACCGTTTTGAGCGTAGGTTAACTGGAGGTAGCAGTGTTGTGATTTTTCCCTCATTGATCAGCATCTGTAATATTTCTTCCATCGGTTGGCCTAAATAGGTGAATTCCCTTTTTGTTGGCGAAGTTCCGAGCGGGCTTTAGGTTTTTCTCTTTTTGCAAACTTTTCTTCCAATGCTTCACTTTCTTGAGTAAGTGGTGGAGTATTTGTGATAAGAGAAAGGAGGCTAGCATGCTCCTGGCTGAATAATTGACGTGTGACTTGGTGTTAATGAATCACCAGTTCAGTCAATTAATTGACTTGTTCGCCAAGCGATTTTAACTCCCGTTCCACCATGAACTGGAACTCTGAATAATTCCACTTGTCGGCATTATCCTTGCTGATTTGGGATGAACCATCCACATATTTGAGGTATCTAGAGCTCTCTCCACTGCCCTTGTTGATCATGTTGACCTCCTCTTCCTTGTGTTGAGGGAGAGGGTTGTCTTGAACATGTGGTTGGTCGGGTTTGGTCACCACGATCTCACTATTGTCAATTAAGTCATGAATTTTATGCTTAAGGGCCCAACAATCCTAAGTGTCATGGTCTGGAGCTCCAGCATGGTAAGCACACTTCTTGCTTGTATTAAAACCCTTTCCACTCGGGTTAACTGGTGGAAGGAGATTAGTGATTTTCTTGTGAGTTGTCAGAAGTTTGAGAATGTTTTCGAGAGAGTCCCCTAAGGGTGTAGTTTGAGAATGTTTTCGAGAGAGTCCCCTAAGAGTACGTCTGACTTCTCCACTCTTTGGCAATGTAGGGTTTGAAGACTGTGCTTTAAAAGGGGAATAGTTTCTCTTCTGGATAGGCAAGTTTTGATTTCCTTTTTGTCCTTGCAGTATCAAAGAAACATCATCTTCTTTCTTTGTTCCCATAACTTCCAGATTTGATATGCTCAGCTACGACTTTTAACGCGGCGAGGTCTTGAATCTTTTCAGACTTCAATCCCATTTCAGTAATTTCTCCGTGCTAAATCATTTCTGAGAGGCATTCCTATTCCAGCTAGGACCCTCTCATAAAATGTAACTTCTTGGATATCTATGAAGGTCATCACCATTTCAGACTCTATCATGGATGGGATAACTTGAGCAGCCAGGCGCCTCCATCTTTGGGCATACTCTCTAAAAGACTCGTTGACTTGTTTCTTAACCTTGGTAATTTGATACCTGCAGGAGCCATCTCGTTTTGGAAGTCAGATTGACCGAGGAAAGCATGGGCTAACTTCTCCCAACTATGAATTTTGGAGTTATCCAATCTAGTGTACCATGCTCTGGCTTCTCCAGTTAGATTTTTCTGAAATAGCTGCATTCTGAGCTTTTCATTCTCGGCATAAGATCTGAGCTCTCCGATGAACACTTTTAAGTGGGTATAAGGATCTCCCAATCCATCATATTTCTCAAAATCGGGAGTCTTGAATTTATTCGGATAATGAACCCCGGGGAAGATGCAAAGGTCTGAATATGAACCACTTCTGTATGTTCTAATCCCTTTGATGGACCGAATGGTCTCTTCTATTTGTAGAACCTTCTTCCGAATATCACCGGTGTCTTGATCTTCTTTAAGATGGGTGATTTCAGGGGTTTTGTTGGTCTTATCAGTTTGAGACTCAGGTGCTGGAACTTCTCTGTCCGGACCCTGGATTCCTCCATGTGCAGAGGGTTCTGTGTGGATGGATATTTGTAGACCTTGAGTTGATTTGTATAATTATTTAAGCAGAACAACCAACTCTATTATTTGACTGCTTAATCCTTCGAACTCCTCGCGAGAGACAAGAGTAGGATTAGGCTGGCCAGATGTAGCCATGTTTGGTTGTATGCTTATTGCCTTCTTGGACTTTGAACGGGTAACGGGACCAATCGTTTCCCTACAAAAAAACTTATGTAGTTTAGTCTAGGGGAAACGTGGAAATGTTATGTGTCCGTGTTTTAGGAGTATTGTGACACCCCCAAATTCGGGTACTTCAATTCCCACGGGATTTGGTGTTCACTGTCCAAACATCATGTTTCTATCTACCCATTATAAATGTAAAACCATAAATAGATAGAAATAAATCCTCTCCTTATACAGTTACAACATCTGAATATAAATACATCAATTTCAGGTCATACTAACCTTAAATCTCAAATGCGGAAACATAAACAAATGTTAAGTCTTACACAACTTAAACATAAGTCTGAAACATAACATAACAAATAAAAAACAAGTCTTCATCACTTGTTAACTTTGCCCTTGCCTTTGCTAGTAGAAGGCTCGTCGGACCTTTCGTTCTTAAATGCAATGTTATTATTACGCAAGAGTGAGCACGATTGCCCACAAGTATAATAATAAAATAATAACATGCGAATGAATCAAAGACTTCTGAAATAAGAAAACTCGGCTTTTGAATCAAAAATGAATAACAAGAATCAAAAGAACTTCTGAGGGTCATAAGACCTTGAACTACGTCCTAGGTTGTCAAGTGTTTATACTTGAAACCTTTAACAATCATAAGACTATGGACTCTTCTTCTCATACTTAGAGGGACCAGCCCTTAAAGTACCGCATCACGTACAATATCTTAATGCTAAATCATAATTAATCCCCTATAATAAGGTTGTTCATCTCGGTTTGACATTAGAGTCCACACCAAAAAGAAGTTTGGTTTGGATAAGCTCAACAATGGTTCTGAAATTTAGAACGTTCATCAACCATGGACTAGTCGAATCAATAAGGGTTCGCTAGTCTTACAAGGTTCAACAATAATTGATATTCAATTTAAATAATAAAATTCAAGATGTATACAATCGAATAAGTATCAGATAATGAAAATCATGCTTTTAAAGAATGATAACATCTAATATGAAATCTTGACTTGAACAATAATATACAAGATAAAATAAGGAACTTGCTTTATGTAAAGAAACAAGGTTTAGGAATTTGCCTCGTGCGTAGGCTATACGATTACTACTTCCGTTCACCACAAGTCCTACACACATACCATATGTATTCATGACATTCATTAGTTAAATTTTCACTTAATTATTTAATATAACTCCACTTTATTTAACAAATCATTACCTTCTAATTTAATTACTTAATTAAATTAGAATATTTTCATTCGCTTACTATTATTACAATCAAATTTCATAATAATTTCCATCGAATATTTATTTTATTCCATAAATATTTTAATTAAAATATTTATTTTATTTTATAAATATTTTAATAATAATTTCCATCGAATATTTATTTTATTTGATAAATATTTTAATAATAATTTTCGTCAAATATTTATTTTATTTCATAAATATCTCAATTAAAATATTCATTTTATTTGATAAATATTTAATTAATTATTTCATTTATTATTTATTTATTTTTATATTTTTGTCCGCCGGGGGAATTTAGTTTATAACGCTACGGGGCGGGGTTACCTGCACTCGATTCTGCAGGTTCACGAGCACATAACAAGACCAAGAAAATCTCACACAAGTTCAACCGTGTGTTCTCGTGAAGAACACAAAACATGGCCATAACTTCCAATTTTCTTGTCCATACATTAATTTAAGCATACCCAGATACTATAATTCATATATGATCACTACCCAACCTTTCTAACATGATTTTAACAACTTAATTAATATAATTACTTAAATCAAAACACATAATTTCACAGTTCTTATGAAAAACTCTATTTTCACATTATTAACAAAATCAACTACTGTGAACTCATTTTTCGATCAAATCAGTCCGTTTAAGTTTCGTTCTTTTCGTTCTTACATGTATAAACAAAATCATTCATCAATTTACCGATTAATATGCAATTTAAACATAAATTTTTGTACTTACAAGTCATATTCATATATTTTTCTCTGTAAACTATAAAATTCCAATTAACACATAATTACATGAATTTAATCATTGTGATTCATGTATACATGATATATAATATGTTATAAATAATTTGTAATACATATATAGACATATAATCAGAAATTGTAAAATTTTCCATTCACAGAGAACTTAGTTGGGATAAAAATATAATACGTGAAATATAAAACTTAGATTAGGGTTTACCCTTGCTTTCTCTGTTTGAAGGTGATACAAACTTGAATTCTCCAATTCATCTCTAATCAATTCTCTCAAAGCTATCTCTTTTCTCTCTAATCTCTCTCTGTTTTCTCAGACTTAGGTTTTTGAGAAATGAAAATGCGAAAAACATCAGACTGATATAATGCGTGCTCAAATAACCGGCACAACATGGGTATCAGTTAAGCGCATCATGGCTTAATTGATCCCATGTTCTTAAGGCCCTATTTGGCTTGGTCATTAATTTTTTTTTTCAATTTATTTTAATTAACTTATTTATTTTATAGTTAATGGTCACACATCTAATTAATCAATTAATTTTATTTTATTTAATTAAATAAAATAGAATAAAATCACATAAATTCACATAGTCACATAAATAAAATTCTTATTTATTAATTATGCCAAATTATTAAATCTCTAATTAATTATTAAATTAATTAGAATAACATTATACTTATTAAATAATTCATTTAATCAAATAAGCTCAATTAAATACATACTTTGAATAATAAAATTACGCACATTAATTTAATCAATGTAACACATATAATTAAATTAATCTTCCATAACTTCATCAATTAATTATTTAACCCAATAATTAAATCATCGAAAAATATTTATTTAATTTAATAAATATTCAAATTAAATTACAAAAATCTTGTTTGTCACAAGTATTATCCTGCAAAACAGATGTCAGCTGTTTTAATGACAGGATAACATGACATGTTTTGATATGCATGTTCATGTATTCCTTTATATTTTCCATTACATTGAGATTGACATGGAAATGAAATTACGAGTAATTGAAATTACAAGTAATTGAAATGAGAAAGTATGAAGAGACTTCCCTCCGCGTTTGGTTTATCAAAGGCTGACCTATCTTAGGCTACTCTCGCCACTTTTTGGCATGAAGGTCTCCAAATCATCGCAATTTACTCAATGGGAAGTTAATCCGATCTTTCAACTAAAGCGAATCTAGGTGATGCCTTTTCCTGAGCCTCGTGAAATTAGTCTCCCGAAGAGTCCAATAATCAAACACCGACATGATAGCCTCCTGGTGGAGGGATCACACAACATACATTCACATAAAGTTTTGAAAAGCTTTGATATCGGCTTAAGCCATCTTATTGGAGTCCCCAGCAGAGTCGCCACTTGCCGACGTCAGGATTTTTATTTGTCCCTTTATGTTCTTGTCTTTTAGTGTTCTCATGTTAGGTGAGATTTATTTGAAAAAACAAGTTTGAAAAGGTTCGACATATATATGTCGACGATTTGACTGCAAGAGTCATTAGATGGTATTTTTAAATGGTTGCACCAACTCAATCGAGAAAAAGTTTGCACAAAGACCTAGTGATGTGACACTTTTTAACTGGTCTGCAAAACCAAAATTCGTTAGGGTCCGAGGGCTTGGTTAAGCGGAGGGAATGTGTGAGGCACCCCGACTTCGTGGATAACATGATTACCGCCACTTTTCAATTTAAACTTTTACTGTTTATGTGTGTGTAGAGTGCATGTAGTTTTTGGAAGTAGTGTTATGCCTCGTTCGCACCTATATACAAAGGGTTTGACTTTTGTATAAAAGTTTAATTTTAACAAGATATAGCACTGATGTTTTGTAAAACAGGTTTTTCAAACCCTTGTGCTCAATAGTAATTGAGACTTTTGATACTTCTATTTTATTATGTGTTCGGCTTGATTGCTTTTATTTTCGAGATGTGAAGCATCTTCGAGAAAATAAGGTACATAGCAGTGCCGAACTCCTTGTGGGCATGAGAGTCATCTAAGGAAATTCAGACACCATGAATAATTTACAAGCTGGCTGTAGCTGAAAATGTTCAATCCGGGAACCAAATCTAGATTTAGAAGCTGAATCTGTGATCACATGACTTCTAGGCTCACATGACAAAGCAATATGTACAAAAGCTAGAAAACGGTCTAGATTTGAATAAATCTAAGCATTCCAGCTTCAACGGTTCCAGTTTAGTCACCATGAACCGGTCAAAGTGAGAAATAACTAGATTTAGGCAATTCTAGCCCGCAAGCTGATAAAAGCTAGAAAAAGAACTAGATTTGAGTAAATCTAAACCATTCCAGCTTCAACGGTTTCAGGTTTAGTCACCAAGAACCCGTTCGAAAGAGAGAAATAGCTCAATTTAGGCAAATCTAGCTCATGACCGATAAAATAGTTATATATATATGAAAGCGGCAAATGGCCACGAAGTGATCTCCAAGCACGATTGAAATGTAATATATATATATATATATATATATATATATATATAAAAGCGATAAGCAATGGATATATATTCGTGCTCTATCAATCGAGTTTGATGAAAAGATGTATATACATAAGTATTTATATATATACAAAAGTAGTAAACGCTCTGAATATTATATTCGGGCTAAATTAAAGCATGTTTTGATTATATATATATATAAGCAATAAAAAGCCATGGATCGGCGATCCGAGCATACCCACACAATGCGACTCTCAACGTGGGTAGATATATATATCTACAGAAGTGATAAAAAGCTTAAATATCTGAAATATCTTACAGTGGGTTGCTAAGAAGACTTCAGATAACTTTTGATGCCTTAAAACTCGGTTTCCACTGTTAAATTTCAGTATGTTGCAAAACACGAGCTCATAAGTGTTTAGAAAGAAGAATCACTTAGTTTAGAGCACTCTAGAAGTGTTTACAGACTGAAATGGACAGAGTTTTCTCTTCTTTTTCTATTTTTTTTTCAAATGAGCAACCAAAGGCTCATATTGAAAGACCAGATGGTCGTGGGTCTACTTGCGGCTGCCTGGGTTGTCCCGTCGTCTCGAAGTACGTGCACTTGTGTAATTCGCTGTCCGCTCGAACCTTCATAACTTTTAATCCGGGCATCCGATAGAGGCGTGTTGTACCTTTCTGAAATGCTGTTGTTGAGAGCTACACAATGACATGGGATAAGAGGTTGTACGATGTTGGGAAGATGGGTCCATGACTAGATCTTCAAGTCTTCAAATTCTATCTGGTGTGCTGTCTTGTATAGTAGTCACTCGGGATTTGAGCTATGGTTCTTGTGGGACACTTTTGTATTAGGTGTTGGTTGAAATGATGTTGAGACGACACAAATGTAGGATCGAGGTGGCAAAATGATGATTTTGCCTCTCACCGGGGTTATCTCCGGCTCTATACAGATGTAGTAGTTGTTGCTCAAGTTGAGATTGGACTGCTGTGAGTGTTGAATGTCCTCAGGGTTATATCTGAGGTGTGCTTGAACTCCCGAGGTTGTCTTCGGGGTTGGAACTGAATGTCCTAGGGATGTCTTCGGGGTTGGAACTGACTATTCCAGGGTTATCTCCAGAACTGGAACTGCATCCCTCGGGGTTATCTCATGAGGTTGGAACTGAAAATCCCAGGGTTATCTCCGGGATTGAAACTGAGTATCTCAAGGTTGTCTCCGAGATTGAAAATTGAGTATCCCGGGGTTGTCTCCGAGATTGAGTTGATTTGACTTTCACGGTTATCTCTAGAAGACAATTTTGCCCTCCTGCAAGGTTAATAAATAGGAATGAAAAATTTGAGTGTCTACACCTCCACAACTAGCTCATGTGCACACAATGTGTTCCATCCGCTTGTTTAGAAGTTATCATTATCATCCGTTGCATGTGGTGTGCAATATCCGCTTCGATAAGATTTGAGAGGATCTTACTTGTGAGGAGCAAGCCGATGCGATTTTGGACTGTCAAGAGCGGATTATGTGGAGGAAGACAATTTCGTTCGTTAAGGTTTTGTGGAGAAACCATTCGGAGGCGGAAGCTACATGGGAAATGGAGGAGTCTATTCGAGTGGAGTATCCGCATCTTTTTGATAATTAGGTACTTTTCATTCTTTTGATTCCGGGGACGGAATCCTTTATAAGGGGTAGGTGATGTAATACCTAGTAAAAAAATAAAATTTAAAATTATTATTTCAAATGTATTAGTAAGTGTTGGGTAAATTAATTTGGTAAAATTGGATCTTAAAACTAATTGAATTTAATTTATATATAGGTAATAGTAACCTTATTTTAATTAGGAGAATTAATATGATAAATAATAAATAAATACTAAAACCTAATCATACATGCGATACAAATCAGAAAAAAGAGGTTTGGCGGCTGCGTTGTGAATAGAGAAGAAACAATGTCATTCTTTATCAAGCAAGTATCTAATGATTAATAGTATATGTGTGTTATAGTTTTGTATTGCATATATGATCACTATACCTAATGTATTTAAATATTCTATGAATTCAAAGGGAATCATATATCATTCCGGGGGAAACACTGATACAATGAATTGTATAAAGTTTTATACAAGTTATGTAACTTTAGATTTGTAATTAATTAATAAAGTATGTATATTTGATATGCAACGATACAATCAGATTATGGAAAAATTCTAGTTCCATAAAATATTAACTTTTTTTAGTTGTTTTAAAAAAAACCAAAAAAAGGTCCGTATTTTAGTACCGTGCGGGAGTCCGGACTTGAACCGGACCCATATATATATATATATATTATATACATTAATAAGGATATTAATTCGTTAAAAAAAAGGGGAAAAAAGAAATGATGATTAAAGGATTATTTATAATTTAATTTGTGTTTATTTTGTAAAATTGATGTAATTGGAGTAATTAATTCCATATTATTATAAATTATAATTATTAAGTAATTTATAATTGCATTATTATTATTATTTTTATTAGATCAGTCGGAGGGAATTTAATGAGTATATTTGGAATATAAATTTCGGGTATTACATTACTTAATCTATGTACGGATTCCGTACTCCTTCCGCGATAATCCTTTAATTTTGATTTGTTCGTTTCGCTTTTTGTTTAGAAATTTGTTATTGTTTCACATGATTGTTCTTTCTTAAATTTGTGAGAATGTTTCATTTTGACATTAGTATTTGAAATTAGTATTTGTACTCTTTGATCTAGTGTATCATGTTTAGTATTTCTTTCGATCTTTGTAGAAAGTACATGTTAATATTTTTGGAGACTTTGTGTTGATGATTCGTTTCAGTTTAACATGTACACGTTAGAACCCCTCTGTGTTGATATTGTGTCGCATGTGTTGTGACATTATATCTTTGTTAGAATATACTGTAGGGTATACATGAGCTATAACCACCTGTGGGGGTACCACAGATATGTCCTCTTGGCACCGAGGCATGACACCTTCTGTGGCAGTGTGATCAGTCCACGACGTCTCCGTTTTGTGCTCCAGTGGGAGTTGGCCATTTGATGTTTTGTTGTGAAAGGCGTATGGGTTGACCCTAGTTTTCTGTTCTGTTTTGTTATGCAGAGTGGTGATGTTTGTGCCAAACACGCCTTCCGATTTTTCATGCATCTGGATTGCGCAGTCCGATGTGTGATTGTCTGTGTGGTATTATTTTGATTGCTCTGTGTGGCAAGGTATATTACTATTTGTTTTGAGCTCGATATAAAATAACACCCAGCCATTTGATTCAGCTTATCATTTCGTTGTGTTAGTTTTGTTCGTTACAATTCAGTTCATTTATTTGTGTTAGTTATTTCGTTTCATTATTCTTGTACTTTATATCCGTACTGGGCATTTGGCGCATGCTGTGTTTTTCTTCCAACATGTAATCCGGGGGATCAAGGGCAAGTGTAACGAGAGCTTTCTTTTATCCAAATGGTTTAGATATTTTGTTTAGGTTGTGATCCAATAGTTTATTTGGAGTTGTAATAAATACTTTAGATTATGGTTTTAGCCAGTTTAATATCGATTATGGTTTGACTGGTGGTATTTATCAGATTTTTTTGGACTATTCTTTTGTGGCTTGGAGCCTTGTTATAATTTCATCAGTTTTTGTTGTGTTTTGAGTAACCTCTCTTTCTATTTCTGAAAGGGGGTGTTACAATTGCGATTTGCATCATTAAATATACCTCTTCATATTTTAAGTGTCAAGTAATCTTTATCATATTCATTCCATTACATTGCATAAACATTATAAAGAGGGGCATCTTAAGACACTCAAAATTTTGTGTTCTTGTTACTAACTATGCAGGAGGGCAAAAATGTCTTCTTTCATACTCCAGAGATAACCCTGGAGGACCACAATATCAAATCTAACCACAGAGACATCCCCGTTGAACATCAAATCAATCTCAGAGATAACCCTGAGAAAAGATATAGTCAACAACAGTCAAACCCCAGAAATAACCCTTAGGAAAGACAGCTGCAACACATCAAGTTTGGAGATAACCCTCAGAAGGGAAAAATGGTCATTTTGACAAGTCAACTTCAACAAACCTAATACAACTGTAAATAAGGTCACAAAGAATCATTGCAGCACTTTCGAGCGCAAACTACGAAAAATAGCTCAACGGACTGCTTGCGAATACCCGAAGATGCCATTTTTGTCATGGACCCATCTTCCCGGATTCAGAAAAGGGCAAGCCCTATGTTATTGCGTAGATTTTGGAAAGAGCTTTCCGGAACGGTATGACACGCCTCCATCGGACTCCTGGATTGAAAGTTATGAAAGTTCGAGCAGACAACGCGTTGATCTGAGTACACGTACTTCGAGACAACGAGACGACGGGCCCGAAGCTTACTTTGGCAAATTAGCAGATAGACTTCATGACTCCATCATGGGTAGACCCATGCTATTTTTTGGTCTATAAATAAGACCCCCATTAGCCATAAAATGTAAGAGAAAAGAAGAAAAAGAGAGAAAACTCTGTCCATTTCTGCCCTTAACTCTTTCTGTAGTGTTCCAAACTTTATTATTCTTCTTTCTAAACACTTGCATACATATATTCTATGACATATCAAATTTTAACCTGGAAACAGAGTTTTCAAGCTCAAAAGCGGTATGAAACCTTCTTCAAACATCTTTGTAAGATTTTTTCATTTCAAACTTTCTATCGCTTTATTATATATATATATATAGACTCTCGTTATTAGTTATGCCTCGGATCGTCGATCCATGGGTTTTTCTCTCTTTAATATATATATATATATATATATATATATATAGGGTATTTATCCATGGCAAACATTTGCCATGTACACTGTTCAGCAAACAAGTTGATTACCGTTGATCAGGATAATGGAAGACTGAGATTGGTCTAATTTTCTCCCTGCCGCTACAGCTTGTAGCGGTAGTCCACATCCCCAATCCGTGGTAGGAATTTACCTTACTGCCCCTAACAATAATACATGCCTGCCGCTACAGGCTATAGCGACAGTGTGGCTCTCCCCCATATTAAGATAAGGTAAAGATGAGTTTATTTTTAGGTATACATAATTTAAAAATAAAAGATAATGTAAAGATAAGTCTGAATAAAAGATAAATTTATTTTTATGTATACATAATGTAAAAATAAGATAAGTTTGAATAAAAGATAAAATTATTTTATTATAAAAGATAAATTTATTTTTGAATAAAAGATAAATTTATTTATTATAAAAGATAAATTTATTAATATTTTCAAATAATTTATAATATTATGAAAATTATAAATTATTTGAAAATATTAATTAAATCATAAATTTATATTTTAAAAATTAAAAATAAATTACATGAATTTTAAATCTAAAAATAATTTATATAAATTTTATTATTCAAACTTATTTTATTTTTTGGGATAGAGGATGTACATAAAATAATTTTATCTTTTATTCAAACTTATCTTATTTTTACATTATGTATACATAAAAATAAATTTATCTTTTATTCAGACTTATCTTTACATTATCTTTTATTTTTACATTATTTATCTTTACATTATCTTTTATTTTTCCATTATGTATACCTAAAAATAAACTCATCTTTACCTTATCTTAATATGGGGAGAGCCATTATTGCTGCTGACAAATGTAGCGCAGTATGTATTATTGTTAAAGGCGAAGGGGAAAATTCCTAAAGACGCGGATTAGGGACCGCCACCATGTCAGAAGCTACAGGGAGAAAATTTGACCAATCTCACCTTCCATTGTCCGGATCAACGAGAATCAACTTGTTGTTTGAATAAAGGTCCACGATAAACGTTTGCATGGATGAATACCCATATATATATATATATATATATATATATATAGATCTAAACCGAACAGTTGAGCCTGGATCGACTATATGTGGCATTTACTTACTTTTATATATATATATTTACCTGTCTGGCTTGGATTGCTAGAAGTGCTAAGATTTATTTAAATCTAGTTCTCTTTTTAATTTTTTTTTTGTAAATATTAAGCAACCACATGACTCTAGATCTGTATCTTGAGGGAACGGGAAGCTTGACTACACGCAGACAGGGGTTTAACTGATGAATTCTTTATTTTGCGTCTTTTAGATTAAATATCTGTTTTATTTCAATATCCTCGTTATGCAGGATATTCATATGATAGTATGTGAGCCTAGAAGCCACGGGATCTAAGATCCTGCTGATGGATCTAGATCTGGTTCCCATGATGGACCCTTTTTCAACTGTACAGTTATCTTGTAAATTATATTTATGTTGTTTAGACATCCTTCGATGGCTTTCATGCCCATAAGGAGCCCGACACTTATATGTATATTATTTTGTCTAAGATGATTCACATCTCGAGAATAAAATTAAATCAAGCCGAATACGGAATAAAATGGAAGTATCAAAGGCCTCAATTACTATGTGAGCATAAGGGTTTAAAAACCTATTTTCAAAACATCATTTCTGCATATATTGCTTAAAATTGAACTTTTCTGCAAATCAAACTCTTTGTATATAGGTGCAAACAAGGAAAACAAGGAATAACACTACTTCTAAATAATGCACTAAGGCCCAATTAACACACACATACACTTCAAATAAATTAGGGAATTTAAAAGATGCGGTAACTGTGTTTTCACCGAAGTTGAGGGGTGCCTAACACCTTCCCACCGCTTAATCAAGCCCCTGAACTCTATTAATCTCGGTTTCCAAGGCCTATTTAACAGAGTCCAACAATTGGGCATTTGTGTAAACCTTTTCAAAATCGGTTGGGTTAGTACTACCATTTCACTATTACCAACTGACGACTCTGAATTTTCAAATCGTCGACATTTTGTGTCTGACTCTTTTCAAACTCGCCCTTTCAAATAAAATTCAACAGATAGAAAACATAAAGGGTAAAAAGAGGAATTACAAAAAAGGAATATTTCCCGACGTCGACAACTTTAACTTACAAAAAGATTAATTTCAATCATGAATAAAATTGATTTTGTAATCGAAGCTTCACTAAGCTTCTTCCGTTGAACTCTGCAACAATCTTCTCAAGTCTCCTTTCCAAAGGTCCCGGTTTATTGCAGTTGGAAGCAAACTCCTTTGCTATCCATATCGGTTTTGTTCTTATTATCCTTTGTTTATGCCTTTCTATTTACCTTCTTTGAATTGTTCTTCTTTTCATAAGATCCTTTGGCCCCTACCAGTAAGACTTGGTCTTTCTTGGTTGAAAATTGACTCTCATCATTTTCAACATGTTAAGCAAATCAGTGAGATTGATATCTAGCTTGTTCATATGAAAAATTCACAACAATTGTGAGAAGGATTCCGGGGTTGACTACAAGATCAAATCTTGACTCATCTCTCCATCCATGACAAAACCTGTTATCCTAATTATTCAATCAAATTGATCATGTTAAGGACTTTTGTCTGTACTGTAGTGTCATCGGTCATTCTAGATTGGAAGAGCTCCTTAGATATCTGATATCTATCAGTCCTATTTTCTTCACCATCAACTACTTGATGTGCAGGAATATAGTAAGAGCATCCATAGTTTCATGCTGATGATGAAACTCGTTACTCATGGATGCGAGCATGATGCATTGAGCCAACTGTGCATCATCTTGCCACTTTCTAAAAGTAGCAATATCTTCCTCAGAGGCATTGTTTGCAACCATTGCAGGGATAGACGTATTAAAGACATAAGATAGCTTTTCAGCCGTGAGAACTATTCTCAAATTCCTTAACCAATCCGTTTAATTCGGTCCAGCTTAATTTAGCATCTAATATGTTACTGCAGATGATAATAATTTTAGACATTGTAAAATTATGTAAATGAATTTGTAATTTAATAACATTAAATCATACATTATTTTATTAATTAATTACCAAGATATATTAGGTCTTATTTTAAATTGGTATCTCCCACTATTTTCTTCAAATTATATTACCTCACCTATATAGTTCGACAAAATCTAATCAAAGATTTTTAGTGTGAATAAGGATCCCATTTCAAATGTATATAGCCTTGTGGTGATACAAAAAAACTATATATAAATGAATAGGTAGACAACTCTTGTCAATTACATCATTATGTAACTACTTATATTTTGTCTCTTAGATTATTTTGATCAAGTGGTAGCACATCCAAATTAAAATTATCCAAGTTAAATCCAATCCATATATTCAAAAAAAAAATATTGTCCTTGTGGTGACACAACAAAACAACATTGTTCAATTTCTTTATAAGCATCAAATGTGATACAATTAACATATCAAAAAATTAAGATAAGCCTTGTGGTGACACACCAAACTTATAATAATTAATTGATACTCTATTATTTTTATCATGCTAGAAGGCGATGTTCGATATTTCAAATATCTTTGAACGCTTAGGACTTAATATAAAATCTTTGAGGGGTTTGTTATTATTTGTCTCATCTTGTTTAGCTCGCATGCACATATATATAATACACATCATATTAATTAACATGCGAAACATGTTTGCATAATATATAATATATATAAAGTATAAGCATGCACATATAGAATATTATATTCTACCCAGATTGATTATGGAATTTATTCTAGTTTGGTTCACTAGAGCCACCAAGTGAACCAAAAGGTCAAACATAGGGTGTAAAAATTAAATTTAAGTATAACTATTACATTTAAATCTCGGGCTTCATTATAAACGGGTCTTCAAGCACTCATTGATCTCCAATTCTTCAAAATTAATTCTAACTATTCATATTACAAAAATATTTAAAATAAATAGAAATCTTGATCAACATTCAAGGGGAAGTACATAGGAGGGAGATATAATTTATATTAAGAAAAAATTAGAGAAGACGAGGTACGCAGATCCCATTTAATAAAACTCATAAATTCATGCATCCAACTAAAAAACATCCAATCACATTGGTCAATAGTCCATAATCAATCACATTTATTATCATACATATCAACATATGCTGATATAAACAACATTCATCTCATGAATAATAAACATTCAATATATACATTGATATCAATTTAATGGGCAATATTAATTAGCATTAAATCCAATTTTGAAACAAAATAAACTCCTTTATTTTAATCAAAATTTAAATCATAATAAGCTTCTTTATTTTATTTTATCCAATTTTGAATAAAAATAAACAACTTTATTTTTAGCCTAATTCCAAATTAAAATAAACTCCTTTATTCTAATTAACAAGGAATCCAATTTCAAGTTCAAAATAGACTCCTTTATTTTAACTTAAAATTGTTAGAAAAATAAAATATGTTAAATCCTATTCCTTATCTAAATTAAACAACTTTAAATTTAGGAAACATGTAATCCTATTCCATATGTGAATAAACTTCTTTATTTTAGGAAACATGGAATTCAATTTCATATGTGAATAAACTCTTTTATTCAAACGAACGTGGAATCCAATTTCAAGTTAATATAAAACTTTTGAACAAACTCTTTTATTCAAACGAACGTGGAATCCAATTCTAATTAATATAAAACTTTTGAATAAATTCTTTTATTCAAACGAACGTGAAATCCAATTCCAATTAAAATATAAAACTTTTTGAATAAACTCTTTTATTAAAACGAACGCGGAATCCAATTCCAATTAAAATAAACAACTTTATTTTAATCTAATTCTGAATCAAAATAAACTCTTTTATTTTTAATTTAAAATTACTGAAAAACAGTGTATCCAATTTTAATTAAAGTAAACCTTTTATCTTAATTAAAATTCAAATAAAAAATAATAATCTTTTTTCTAGGGAGTGGCACTGCGGCGCCACTAGTGAACTAGCATTAGGCACATTGGCGTTGCTTAATATGTCTTAGGCGAGGCTATACGCCCTTTGGACGTAGTCTGCTTTTTCGAGTCATGAACTATGCAGTTTTTCTCCAAAAACATGATTCTATACCAATAATTATGCCCAAAAAAATTATTCTAAACACATCAACATATATATCGAATCTGAACAATTAATAACTCACATAAATGTTTGGATGTGATGCTACTGTTAGGTTTGTAATATTCATGAACACAATCAAATTGCATCAAAATAAAGCAGAAGCGTAAAAATAGAGTTTAAAAATTTTACAAACCAATTACCTTGATCATCCTTTATGCACGATTATTAATTAGATGAAAATAAATGAAGATTTAATTCATACCCTTGTAGAACTAGCTTCCCCAGGTACAAGTTCACCTTCAATCCTTTTGGCGTTCAACTTGAATCCACCGGGTTTGATTCCTTCCTTTGATCAACATTAGCCACCCAAGTGTTTGGCCTCTAGAGGTGATCCACCAAGGAAGAAGAAGTATTCAAGAAGATGAGTGTTTGGCAAAAATCCTAGTTTTTCTATCTCTATAGAAAATACGAACTCTCCCAACTCTTGGAAAAATCATTCACGTGTGTTATGATAAAATATCAACCCTCACCCATAATAAGACTCCTCTTATTTATAAATGTAGGCATCCCTCCTAAAAAATTTAGGAATTTTGTTTTATTTTAATTAATTAAACTTTTTTAATTAATTAGGCTCCTAATCTTATTAGGAATATTTAATTAGCCTCCTAATCTTATTAGAATATATGAGAGTATCTTTTATTAATTAATTTCCAAACTCCTTTAGAAATTAAATAATAATAATAGTAATAATAATAATAAGACTCCTCTTATTAGTTTATATTTAATATTTCCAAAATGTTAAATAATAAATATTAAGTTATTTAATTTATTCTATCACCATAGATTAAATTAAATACACCTAACTTATTATTACGATTATATCATTTACTTCTTAAATAAATATTTTTCCATTTATGGTGTGAACCTTTAGGTTCTCCATAGTAAACCTGGCCATTGTGAATAAATCAATTAGAACAATTCTAATCTTATTTAAATAAATAAATTAATCTATTAATTCATTTAAATAAATAACATTTATTCTACAATAAGGATAGGCTTTCTTAGCGATCAACGACTTTCCAGATAATATAGATTTTAACATTAATCATAAAAAAACATTTGAGTAAATAGTTACCAAACAATTCAATCATTCCACCATACAATGTCCCAATTAAATATAAGACATCAAATTATTGTCAAGTCTGATTTTATTTAATTATATATATTTCGATTCTTAAATGCACAACTTCAAATAATGCAAATTAGAAACTCCTTTCTAATTTCATTCCGTCTTGGCCAAGGACTACTAGATTGTCATTTATCGAATCACATATGACATTCTCTTCTTTTACTAGAAGTGGTACATTCTTTATTGATCATTCATTATCTCCATATATAACTTATTACACACAAGCATATCCTTTGATATACCCTAAGGATCTTAAGGAATAAGTCAAAGTATAATTCATTATATACAAGATACTGTGATGATCTCAAGTCTAAGGATCACTTATACTACTATCACTTCAGAAATTCTTATTGACAAGCAAGTAAAACTCCATTAGGTATTCCTTAGCGAGCCACGCTCAAAGGAACTTATTCTCCAATAAACACCTACATACTTACTTTAGTGTCTCCACATAAATGATCATGAGATCAATCATCCTCATTCAATGAGCAAGCAACGATGTACTAATGTATCCAGATTCACTAATCCCTTTTTAGTAATCCAACGATTGGGAAAATTTTAGTTTTAAGCTTTCTATGAATTTAGATCTCATTAGCATGATCATCATCATGATTCTAAAAGAAATTCTCAAAACTATAAGTTTATCACATATTATAAAATAGCACCATGTAGATAATTAAAAGCCTTTAATTAAACAATTCGTTTATTAATAAACGAATAAGATTGTTACAAAGTATATGCTTTATTATAAAAAATGATTGGCTTGTGTACATTACTTATACCTGTTTCTCCCATAGAGGATAAGTTGTTTGCTGGTTTGACAGCAGCTCTGGTCTGTGACATTCCTAGCTCTTCAGCTGCTGCTGCCCCACCTTCTGTAGAGTCTTTAGAGCAAATGATACGGCTTCTGATCTTTGAGAGGGATCAGGCTAGGGTATTGGTGTTGACGACCCTATCTGGTCAGGATGTTGCTTTTGTTAATAGGGATGAGGCCCGAGCTACCAAGGATGCTTCTGTTGCTGATAGTACTGCTCTCAAATTCTATATGGAGGGCATTGTCGTAGATATGAGTGCATTTATGGATGGTCATGATAGTACTCTGCAGAATACTGCAAATCTTTTAGCTCGTATTGAGACTGCAGGCCATGAGCTCAGAGATGCACCCCCATCTTCAAAGAGGGATGTGATGTTGGATTTGTCAGTCTCGCTTGACCATGGGTTTACTGACTAGCTTTCATTTTCTTGCATAGACTAGGTTAGCTATTTTTTTCATGCATGGGATATATTGTATATGTAGACACTCAAAATTTTGCATTCATGTTACTAACCTTGCAAGAGGGAAAATCATCTTCCGAGACAACCCCGAAAGTCAAATCACCTTCAATCCCAAAGATAACCTCGATACTCAGCTTTCAATCTGAGACAACCCCGAGATACTCACTGTCAAAGGTTTGGAGACAACCCCGAGGAATGCGCCTAGTTCGAGATAACCCCGAGAAGTCGGTTTAACCTCGAGGTAACCCCGAGGAACTCGGTTCAACCCCGGAAAACCCCGGAGGTCAAGCACACCTTAAAGGCAACGAGGACATTCAATACTCGCAGAGCCCAATCGCAGAGATAACCTTGAAAGCAACGATCGCTACATCGGCCCGTAACCGGAGATAACCACGGTGAGGGATAAAATCATCATTTTGCCACCACGATGCTACATTCACGCCTGCGTCTCAACATCATTTCATACCACATTCTACATGTATGTCCCACAAGAACCATAACTCCAAATCCCGAAAGTGACTACTACGCGAAGACAACACACCGGATAGAATTTAAAGACTTGAAGATCCGGGTCATGGACCCATCTTCCCGCCTTCAGAATCCTCTTATCCTATGTCATTGTGGATCTCTCGACAACAAAGATTCCTGGAAAGGTATAGCACGCCTCAATCGGATGCCCAGATTGGAAGTTATGAAGGTTCAAGGATAACGATCAGCACGCGAGTGCACGTTATTCGAGACGATCGACCCACAGAGCACAGGGGCACCCGAGCAAGCAAGTAGTAGACCCATGACCGCTGTGGTTAGACCTCATGCTCCTCCATCTATAAATAAAGGGCTTGGGGTGGCCATTTTCAAGAGAAAAAAAGGCGAGGAAACCTTGTCCATTTCACTTTGTACACACTTCTATAGTGCTCCAAATTGAGTGCTTCTTTTTTCTAAACACTTGTGAACTCCTGTTTTACAACATACTAAAATTTAACTGGTGTAAACTGAGTTTTCAGGCATCAAAAGCTATCTGAAGTCTTCTTGGCAGCCCACTGTAAGATATTTCTAATTTTTAAGCTTTTTGTCACTTTTATACATACATATCTATTTACGTTAAGAGTCGGGTTGTGTGTGTATGCCCGGATCTTCGATCCGTGGCTTTTATTTCTTTTACATATATATAAATACTTATATATATATATAATTATCGAACTATGCTTCGATTGAGCCCGAATATAATATTCGGAGCGTTTACTACTTTTATATATATATAGTTACTTATATATATTTCTTGTCATCAAACTCTGCTTTGATTGAGCACAGATATACATCTGATGCGTTTACCACTTATATATATATATATATATATATATATATATATATTATATATATATTTTACATTTCTCTGTTTGAGTTCACTTTGGGCCTTTTACGACTTTATATATATATATATATATACATATATATTTATATTTATATTTTCAAGTCCTGCTGAAGTTCACTTCATGGCAGTTGATTGTTCATATATATATATATATATATTTATAGCTTATATATATGGGTTTTAATCCACGAAAAACGTTTGCTATGGACATCGTTAAGAACGAGTTGATTACGATCATCAATGGAAGGCTGGGATTGGTCAATTATACCCCCTGCCGCTACAGCTTGTAGCGGCAGTCCCTTATCCTTTTTGTCCGTTAGCTTATTACATTATTGCCTCTAATAATTTAACATGCCTACCGCTACAGGCTGTGGCGGCCGTGTGGGTCTCACCCATATGGCTATGGTTCATTCGATAAGATATACATGATGTGAAAATAAAAGATAATATAAAGATGAGTTTATTTTTATGTATACATTATGTAAAAATAAAAGATAATATAAAGATATATAATGTAAAAATAAAAGATAATGTAAAGATAAGTCTGAATAAAAGATAAATTTATTTTAATTTATACATAATGTAAAAATAAAGATAAGATAAGATAAGTTTGAATAAAAGATAAATTTATCTTTTATCTTTTATTCGAGACTTATCTTATCTTTACATTATCTTTTATTTTTACATTATGTATCTTCACAGATATTTTATTTTTATATTATGTATACATAAAAATAAACTCATCTTTATATTATCTTTTATTTTTACATCATGTATATCTTATTAAATGAACCATAGCCATATAATGTGAGACCCACATCGCCACCACACCGTAGCCAGCAGCATATGTTAAATTGTTAGGGCAATAATGTAATAAGCTAACTCTGGACAAAAGGATAGGGATCGCCGCCATGTCGTAGCTATAGGGGAATAATCGACCAATCTCAAATTTTCCATTTTCCGTGATTAATTGTGAATCAACTTAGTCATTTAACAATGCTATATATAGCAAACGTTTGTCACTAATTAAGACCCTATATATATATATATATATATATATATATATATATAACGGTTTATCGGCCTGCGGGTTAGATTTGCCTAAATCTGGCTATTTCTCTCTTTAACCGGTTCATGGTGACTAAACTAGAACTGTTGAAGCTGAAATGCTTAGATTTACTCAAATCTAATTCATTTTCTAGCTTTTGTTATGGGCTAGATTTGTCTCAATCTAGCTATTTCTCACTTTAGCCGGTTCATGGTGACTAAATTGGAACCGATGAAACTAAAATAGTTTAGATTTATTCAAATCTAGTTCTTGTTTTAGCTTTCGTACCTATTGCCTTATCATGTGAGCCTAGGAATCATGTGATCACAGATTTAGTTCCTGAAATCTAGATTCGGTTCCCGTGATGGACATTTTCAGCTGCAGCCAGCTTGTAAATTATTCACGGTGTCTGAATTTCCTTAGATGGCTCTCATGCCCACAAGGAGTTCGGCGCTGTTATATATCTTATTTTCTCAAAGATGCTTCGCATCTCGAAAATAATAAAAGCAATCCAGCCGAACACATAATAAAATAAGTATCAAAGGCCTTAATTACTATTGAGCATAAGGGTTTGAAAAACCTGCTTTTACAAAATATCATCATATATCTCGTTATAATTGAACTTTTATACAAAATTCAAACCCTTTGTATATAGGTGCAAACGAGGCATATCACTACTTCTAGACAATTGCACATGGACCTACACACACACACATTCGGATAAAAGTTTAAATTGAAAATGGCGAGAACTCAGTATATCACGGATGTCTGGGGGTTCCTAACACCTTCCCTCCGCATAATCAAGCCCCTGGACCCTAACGAATTTTAGTTTTGTAGACCAGTTAAATAGTGTTACATCACTAGGTCTATGTGCAAACCATTTCTCGGTTGAGTTGGTGCAACCATTTAAAACTACCAACTGGCGACTCTTATAGTCAAATCATTGACATATACATGTCAGACCTTTTTCAAACTTGTTTTTTCAAACAAATATCACCTAACATGAGAACACCAAAAGACAAGAACAGAAAGGGACAAATAAAAATCCCGACGTCGACAGGTGGCGACTGTGATGTGGACACCAGTAAAAGGGCTTAAGCCACTATCAAAGCTTTTCAAAACTTTTATCTACTTGTGTGTGGATGTTGCATTTACATTTGAATGAATGTATACTAATGCTTTACTTACTGCACTTGGTGCTTCGCACCATATCTGCCTGTGATATTAGTGTTTTGCACATGTTATCATTTCCATACTGTGAGACGCGATGTATGTGAATGTATGTTGTGGGGTCCCTATACCAGGAGGCTATCTTGTAGGTGTTTGATTACTGGACTCATCGGGAGACTAATTCCACGAGGCTCAGGAAAGGCACCACCCAGATTTGCTCCAGTTGAAAGATCAGATTAATTTCACATCGAGTAAATTGCAATGATCCTGGGGAACCTTCATGCCAAAAAGCCATGAGAGTAGCTTGAGATAGGTCACCTCCCGATAAACCAAACGCAGAGGGTAGTCTCTTCATACCTTCCCATTTCAATTACTTGTAATTTCATTTCCATGTCAATCTCAATGTAAAGGAAAATATAAAAGAATAGGTGAACATACATTCCCTTTTCATATATAAACTTGTCATGCTATCCTGTCATTTAAAACAGTTGACATCCATTTTGCAGGATAACACTCCTAAAAAACATACACATTACATAGCATGTAACATTTCCACGTTTCCTTAAGACTAAACTACATAAGTCTTTTTGTAGGGAAACGATTGGTCCAGTTACCCGTTCCAAGTCCAAAAAGGCAATAAGCCTATAGCCAAACATGGCTACATTTGGCCAGCCTAATCCTACTCCTGTGTCTCGTTAGGAGTTCGAAGGGTTAAGCAATCAAATTATAAAGTTGGCTGTTCTGCTCAAAGAATTACACAAGTCAACTCAGGGTCCACAATAACTCATCCATACAGAACCCTCTGCATATGGAGGAATCCAGGGTCCGAACAAAGAAGTTCCAGCACCTAAATCTCAGATTGATAAAATCAACAAAACCCCTGAAATCACCCATGTTAAAGAAGATCAAGACACCGGTGAAATTTGGAAGAAGGTTCTACAAATGGAAGAGACGATTCGGTCCATCAAAGGGATTGAAACACACAGGAGTGTTTCATATTCAGACATTTGTATCTTCCCCGGGGTTCATTATCCGGAAAAATTCAAAACTCCCAATTTTGAGAAATATGATGGATTGGGAGATCCTTATACCCATTTAAATGTGTTCATTGGAGAGCTCAGATCTTATGCCAAAAATGAAAAGCTCAGAATGCAGCTATTTTAGAAAAGTCTCGACCGAGAAGCTTTAGCATGGTACACACTAGATTAGATAACTCCAAAATTCATAGCCGGGAGGAGTTATCCCATGCTTTCCTCAATCAATATAGCTTTCAAACTCGGATGGCTCCGCATCCAGATCAAATTACCAAGGTCAAGAAACAAGTCAATGAGTCATTTAGGGAGTATGCCCAAAGATGGAGGCGCCTAGGTCAAGCTTCAAGTTATCCCATCTACGATCGAAGTCTAAAATGGTGATGACCTTCATGTAGACATTCAAGAAGCTCCATTCTATGAGAGGGTCCTAGTTTGGAATAGGAAAGCCGTTCTCGTAAATGATCAATCACGGAGAAATGGCTAAAATGGGATTGAAGTCGGGAAAATTCAAGACCTTGCGACTTTAAAAAGTCGTGAGTGAAGCACATCCAACTGGGAGTTATGGGAACAACCCCATAGGGTCCATAAGAAGAAAGAAGAGGATGTTTCCTTGATATTGCAAGGACAAAAAGGCAATCAAAACTTGCTATTCAAAGGAGAAACTACTCCCATTTTCAAGCACAATCTTTAAACCCTCCATTACCAAAAAAGTGGAGAAGTCGACGTCAAGAGTAAGTGTTCACACCCTTAGGGGACTCTCTCGAAAACATTCTCAAACTTCGACAGTCAAGAAAATCACTCATCTCCTTCCACCACCAATCCCGAGTGGAAAGAGTTTCAATGCAAGCAAAGAAGTGTGCTTACTTATGCCGGAGCTCCGTGCCATGACACTCAAGATTGTTGGGCCCTTAAGCATAAGATCCGAGATTTAATTGACAATGGTGAGATTGTGGTGACCAAGCCCGACTAACCTCACGTTCAAGACAACCCTCTCCCTCAACACAAGGAAGAGGAGGTTAACATGATCAACTGGGGCGGTGAGGAAAGCTCCAAATACTTCAAACATGTAGGTGGTTCATCCTAAATCAGCAAGGATAATTCTAACAAATGGGATTATTCAAAATTCCAGCCATGATGGAACGGGAGTTAAAGTCTCTTGGTGAACAAGTTAATCAATTGGCGGAATTGGTTGTTCATCAACACCAAGTCACACGTCAATTGTTCAGTCAAGAGCATGCTAGCCTCCTTTCTCTTATTACAAATACTCCACCACTTGCTAGAAAAGGAAAAGCTAAAGCCCGTCGGGACTTCACTAAAAAAAGGGAATTCACCTATTTAGGCCAACCGATGGAAGAGATATTGCAGATGGTGATTAATGAGGGAAAGATCACAACACTGCTACCTCCAGTCAACCTACGCTCAAAGCGGTTTGATGCTAATGGAGTATGTCAATACCACTCCCACTCTCGTGGTCATAACACTGAGGAATATTGGGCACTCCGCCATCTTATTCAAAACATGATTTACAATGGTGACTTGCAAATGGCAGACAATGACGCTCTATCATATGAGAGTGGAAATATATTTCCTCTAGGATGGAAGGAAGTTATAGCAGTTATATCCTCTAAGGGAGATTTAACTGCCACACCACTTATAATTCAACTAATTTAGCTCAAAGGCGTTGAAAATTCTTTGAAAGTGGCTGCACCAAAGCCAATCATATTGCCGTTCAGGCTACAGTATCTTGTTATTAGTCTCTAGAAAGTGCCATGGAACTATGGACACGCTGAATGATCTATGTCAAATACAACCGCTATGAAGGTTCAAAGAAAATCCACCGTATCTTCCTCAATGAGTAATGAATCCTATCATCAAATCTAAGGGGAAAATGCCTGTGGAGAAGATTGAAGAATTCTTCCGCAAGATGGGACCAATGAAGCCTAGGTGATTCAAAGCTTGAGAGAAGCTCCATAAAAATCTCTATTCTTGACTTGGTTTTCTTCGAAGATCACACGAAGGTCTTATCGAAAATATTAGAAGAAGCCCACTTACCAAAGACAAGTGGATATTGAAAAATTCCATCATCCGGTTGATCACATCTTCAACAAAGAATGTGATATCCTTCACCGATGATGATATACCCCTCAAAGGGATGGGTCATTATAAACCGCTGCATATAAGCGGTTATGTCTTCCCGATATGTGGTCCGAGGAGTGCTAATAGATGGAGGATCATCTCTAAACATCCGCCTTATGCCACATTAGAAAAATGACATCAATCTCAACAGATTCAAGCGACCATACAATCATCAAAGCTTTTGATGGATCTCGATGAAATGCTATTAGAGAGATTGAAAGTTACTGTGGAAATCGGGTCCACATACATTCTATATATCCTTCCAAGTGCTCAAGATCACTACATGATACAATTCTTCGTTGGGGAGACCTTGATTCATATAGCAGAGCCGTCCCATCCACTCTTCATCAAGAACTTAAATATATCATCGACAAAGAGTCCGTTTACCATCGGTCTTTGAGCCGAATGTCCTGCTCAAAGTGATATACACCTTATCGGGCTTCAATGCGTGTTGAGCATGTCGCCTTCCAAGCCCTCGAGGTGAGCAACACTCACTATTAACCCATTGGGGCGCCACCTCCGAAACCCAAAGTTTCTGCGAGGTAATGTCGACAAGTTAAGAGATGATATCCTTGGTCTTTCAACCTGGACAAGGGTTAGGAAAGAATCATCAAGGAATCAAATGCCCAATGCAAGTTCCCAGTCAGATAAGGACAACCGGACTAGGCTATTCTTCTAGGTCCAGTCACAGGAACCCTCACAAGCATAAACAGGTTCCTTTATCCTCAAGGCGTCTGCCTCAACCTACAGGTGATAATCCTGTACGGACTTTATTAAAGGTTCCTGCCTCTATGGTAGCCATGCTGTTTCTTAAGCCGATACCGGTTAAAGGAAAAGAAGTCCTGATTACAAACCCGGAGGTGGAGGAAAGGAATCAAAGGCGTAAACAAGAGATAAATAAACATCTGTCAAATATGCGCGTCCTGATCCATACGGAGGGTATTAACAGAGATATTCCAGATGATGATTGCCCAGACATCATGGTCATCATTCAAGAGAAGGAGGACGACAATAGCCCTTCATCATCACAAATTGCCACCAGACTTGACCCTTAACAATTGAGCAAAGACTCTTGATTTGTCGACCAGGGTAAAAAGGGAAGAAACTCCCTCTGCCCTGTAGATAATAATAACTGCTTATTTTTCCTGTACAATATTAGCAGTTGTTTTTGTCATTTTATGCTAACACTTTGTATGATTGAACAGTTTCATATATTAAGTGAAAACATTTTGTTTCAGGACTCTAAAGTTAGATGTGCCAAAACTTGCTGATGAGGTGCCTATTCTTCACAAGGACTGTAACTTTGATGTAAAGTTGGACTCAGACTTGATGGAGATTGAACAAGAGGACTATGAGATACCTCAAGAGATCAAAGAATGGGTCGAAGACAAACCCAAGCCAAATCTTGATCAAACCACCTCTTTTAACCTTGGAACCTCAGAAAACCCCAAACAAATCCAGATTGGTACATACCTTACTCCAAACCAAAGGAATGACATGGTTACTCTATTAACCCGATTCCAGGATGTGTTTGCATGGTCTCATGAAGACATGGTCCTGCTTTGTCCACTTAACATCGCTATTCATCGCCTTCCCATCAAAGAGGGATTACATGATTTAACGAGATTTTATAATTTGATTTGAATATTTATTGAATTAAATAAATATTTTCGATGATTTAATTATTGGATTAAATAATTAATTGATGAAATTGTGGTAGATTAATTTAATTATATGTGTTATATTTATTAAATTAATGTTGAGAATTTTATTATTCAAAGTATGTATTCAAGTGAGCTTATTGAATTAAATGGATTATTTAATAAGTATAAATGTTATTTTAATTAATTTAATAGTTAATTAGAGATTTAATAATTTGAAATAATTAATAAATGAGAAATTTAATTATGTGACTATGTGAATTAATGAGAAATTATTATATTTTATTTAAATTAAATAAAATAAGATATTTGATTTATTATGTAATTGGGGTGACATGATTAAAACTATATTATAAGAGGTTAATTAAATTAAATGAGATTGAGCCTTTATTAATGCTAGCCAAACGAGACCTTAAGGGGAGTTGGACAATTAACCCACGAGTTGGATTAATCGACCACAACCAACGCCGATTTATTTGCGATATAATTATATTAAGCGTATACTCATATCATTAATCGAAGAAAGTTTAGTAAATCTAGAGAAATTCGTAAAGAGTTTAGAGAAATTGTTAGATTGGAGAATCACGTGTTGCTTCAAGGTAATCTCTTTAACTCAACCTCTAATTTACGTTGTTTATATTTTACTTAAAAAATAAAAGTGAGTCTTTGTAATTGAAAGTTAAAGTCTCTCGTAATTGTAAAGAGTAGCGAATATGTGTATATATGTGATAATATGTTATCATAACATGTTTTTACTATATATTGTATGTTTTCATAACATCAATTTCATAAAAATATGCCGTAATTAGATTTTTTAAGTTACAGAGTATAAAAATATGGCCATATGGTCCTTACGTACAAATTTAATGCTTTAATAATATGTTTGTATCAAAATTTACACTTGTGTATGCTTATGTATGTTAAAACGAAGAAATCAAACTTGAATTGATGATTTGGTGTTATAACTTGAATCCGTAGTATCAATTTTTATGTTTTATCTTTAAAACTTTCAAAATCACCAAGAACATGAAAGTACATGATTTGATTCTAGAAATTGTATGTTTTAACTTGTTAAAATCATTCTAGAAGGGTTGAGTAGTAGTTATATGTGTATTAAATGCCTAAGTGTAATACACGGTTTAAAAAAAGATAAAAGATAATAAAATAATATAATTAGATAATAGAAGTGTAACTAATAATTATTTATACATATCTAAAACCTATAATGATAAGAAAAGTCATTCAAGTTTAACAAATTCTTAATTTTAAAAGGACTCTTTTACCTAGTAACCTATTTTGCAAAGGATTTACATATATTTAAACAACTAGAGAGAGAAGAACGCGTAAAATTTATTTGGCTTTGGAGTACAAATGTAATGAAGAAGAAGAAAAGAAGAAAATTCAAAAAGGTAAAACTTAAACCTTTTTTTTATTATTATTATGAGATGATATTTGCCTTATATATATGGTTAATTTTGTAATCAATTTTTATAATAATTAACTACTTAATTTATTTTAAACTTAGGATTTATGTGCATAATATTCAATAAAGAGTATGATTGTGTTATAATATTGTATTCTAATAATTCTATTTGTCTTAATTTTATATTTAGGATTTGTTCGTTTTTAATTTCGTGTTTTGCAATATCGAGGTAAGTGGTTTTCGAACTATTTAGTGTTTTTATGATTATCGTTACTTTTAAGTATGTCTTATTAATTATTCAAATGCCTAAATGTACAGTTTCAAAATTCGTTATTTTTTATTTAAGGCTTCGATTTAAATTAAATTGTTATGTTCTTTTATTTCAAAATTCGGATCAAGTATTTATTTTCAAACCGTGAATGAGATTATATGATTTTGAATCGTGAAAAGTATCGCTTTATATTATCGATAATATTGAGAAAAGTTTTTGAAATCCTCGGTCTCAATATGTATAGAACCCGTTATTGATTACGTTTAGTTCCAAGCTAATATAGGACCTACTAAGGCGCACACTTTAGATGCCTTCTTCGAGGCGCAGACAACACACCCCTTCCCGGAAAAGGAAAGGGAGGTCACGTGCAAAGCACAACAAACCTTAAAATAAATAAACAGAGCACTAACAACCTCAAAATATTAATAGTGGTGATCCATTAATAAAGTACCAAGTACAATTCTCCAAAATGAGTCAAAATAATTAAAACTTAAAATTTGAATCAACCTAAATGGTCAAAGGCAAAACTCTCATCACACTAACCCTGAATCACCCCTCGCAAACTCATCTTTGAAAGAAAACACAAGACATGAGCTAATTGCCCAAAGAGGGATACAGATATACAAAAGATATACAACTGATATACGAAAACAACTTAGATAAAATACTGAACAAGCCTCAAGTGCAAAATACTAAGAAAATATAATCTCTAAAGATCTAAATGGAATATATCCTCGAATCAATGTAATTAATGAAAACCAATAGAAGAATAAAGAATTAACGAATTGAAGTAACTAACTCAATGAACTGAATTGAACATGGAAAAACAAAACCAATCCAATAAAATAATAGGCTGAATCAAATGGTTGGGTGTTATTTCATACCGAGTGAGCTCAAAATATATACATTGCCACACAGTAAAGTTAAAATAATGCCACACGTGTAAGTCAAAATAATGCCACACAGCAAGTCAAAATAATGCCACACAGAAAATCAAAATAATGCCACACAGCAAATCAAAATAATGCCACACGAATAAATCACACATTGACCGCGAATCCAAATGTATGCAAATCGGATATGTGTGTTTGGCACAACATCACCAATCCGAGAAAAAAACTAGGGTTAACCCATACGCCTCCACAACAAAACACCAAATGGCCCATTTACTCCGGAGCCCAAAATGGAGACGCCAGTGGACTAATCACACCGCCATTTTAAAGTGTCATGTCTCTCGTGCAAGACGACATGCATGTGGTACCCCTACGTGGTTATAGCTCGGTATACCCTACGGTATATTCTAACAAAAAACCATGTCACAACACACGCGACATAATACCAACAAAAGGGTTCTATATGCATATGTTGAACCGAATCAAATTATAGCCACAAGGTTTCAAAAGAAGGTAGCAACATATGCTACCGCTCTACAATTATCAAAATAAATAATACTAAACATGATAACCTAATTCAAAGAGTATAAATACGAGTCATAATGTGATCAACTCTAAAATGAAACTAATATATTTATTTCACAAGAAACAATTATGTGAAATCATAATAGAATTCAAAATAAGGAAACAAACGAACAAATCAAATTTAACAAAGGTATCATTTGAAGAGTACTTAATCCGTGACTTGATATTTCCAAACCATTTATAGCACACTCCACAAAATCTTACCCTCAAATGCCAACAATATCAAATACTGAAACGTTATTCAAACTCAAACATATTCACCTCAAATTAAAAACAATCCAAACTAATAATTCCAAAATAATTCATAATCTATTTAATATACCTTTAATCATCGCTTTTTATCAATTATTAATACTTCAAGATTTATATTCCAAAAATAACTCTTTAAATTCTTTCCGCTTAATTTAAATAATTTAATAAGATTTTATTACAATCCAATCATTAATAATACAATACTATTAAATTTTATTATTAAGAACTTTTACAACTATGCCGAATAAAATTAATTAATTAAAATTAATATACGTAACTTCAATTTGATTTATCAATTTAGACTTGTAAGTTTGCAAAAAACAATTTACATGATCTTTCTCTCTCTCTCTCTCTCTCTCTCTATAAATAAATATATATATATATATATATATATATATATATATATATATACACACACACACAATAAGGAAGCATGCTAGCAATCACTTTCAAAGAATCAGTAACTTACTTTATTAAATAATTTACATCTCCCCTTTTACACAATCCATAATAGCTATCAAAATTTTGAAGAAAACAATGACTACGACTGTTGATAATTAATTCGCATCCATTAATTTATTAATTAAGCAAATCTTTTGTTTCTGCATAATTGAAAACGGTGAAAAAGAAAATAATAGAATTGATAAGAAGATGGTGGGGTCATATGCTATGATTATTGGATAGAAGCATTCAATTTCTATTAACTAATTAGCTTAAACAAAACTAGTACAAGAAGCATGTTTTCAATTATCCATGATTATTTCCTTCACAAATTAATTTTTTAAAAAAAACTCGTAAAGACTTACATGTATTGCACAAAGGAATCTAATTTCTCCTCTTACATTTCTCTTTTGCACGCCTCTGCTCCTCCTCTTTTGTTCTTTTACGTATCAAAACTAATGACTAGTAGAACTAGGTTTTACATATCTATTTATTTATTAGAATATCTTATAACTTTTCTTAATTATAATAGGATTTAATATTATCCAAATATGAAAACCCAAATAGTTTTAAGGCCCAAATTTAATGAAATTTCTTATTTATTATAGCCCAAATAAATGTAATCACATATTTATTATAGTTCACACAAATTAAATACAATTTGAACCAACACAAGAAAAGCCCAATTAAAATATAGATTATTTTTTTTTTACCGAGTATTACATCACCTACCCCTTAAAAAGGATTCCGTCTCCAGAATCAAAAGAATGAAAAATACATAATTATCAAAAGATGCGATATCTACGCTTCGAATAGACTCCTCTATCTCCCAAGTAGCTTCCCATTCAATAATTTTACCACAAGACTTTAACAAAAGGAATTATCTTCCTCAAATTTTAATTTAATCAGTTATTTAATTATCTACTAAAAGAATTTAATTTTCCAAACAAAACAAGGAAGAAAAGAAGGAAACAAAATCATTTACCTTTTCCCATTTAAACACAATTGTATAAGATAAAATCAATTAATATTTAATTTTGTAAAAAAATAGGTTATTACATTTTTTACCCCTTAAAAATAATTTCGTCCTCTGAATTCAAATAAGCTACGTAAAAAATAAATAAATTTAGTTACTGACGTGGCGTACGCCATTTATAACGATCAACGTGGATAAGTCATCTCATTCCACGTAATTATCAATGTACTTGTAAAAGATTCGCTACCACTATGTGTCAAGTCTTGATAAGGTTCTTCAGCGTTAAATCACATGATCCATCACAAGCGGGCCCCCGTTAATATCTTTGAGTTTCATTCTTGCAAGCGTACGTACTCTTCGGAACATAATTCGAAATCACAAACATTTTTCTTCATCTAAATACGATTCAAATAACCAAAATATTTAAAATTATTTTTAACTCGTTAAAATGTTTATATTCCACACATGACAAAGATCTAACAAATTATTTTTATTTAATTTTACATAAATTCACGCAAAACTCTAAAGACATCAGATAACCAAAACAACTATGCAAACCATATTACCAACTCTCCCTAAGTCCTCAAGAGCTTCAAAATATCTCATCCTTAATTTGAACTATTCACCAAATAATATTACACCAAAGAATATACTACTAATATCTCTTTATCACCAACTCTCCTAATTCCTTAAGAGTTTCAAAATATCATAACCTCCAATCAAATTAGTTCTCAAATATTATTACACCAAAAATATACTACTACTAAGATCTCTCCATCACCATACCAAACTCCAAATCATATATCCTACTATCCTAATAAACAAACGATAGCTTTCAAAATCTCTTAAAGATTCATCACTTAATATCTAATCATTTAATAAATCAATCATTCTCTTAGTGCAAACCTTAACCCAACAAATTCCAAAATCTCCTCATACTATCACTCAAAATTTCATATAAGATAACTCCAATATTCTACTAGAAATAATCGTAAAATTCATTTACTCCAAAAATTAATCTAATTACCTCGAATCTTTACAACAACTCAAAATTACAAGAGATCCTTTGTACTTAATAGTTTTCACTTTATCATATTATCCCACCGATTCACATACCTCAAATTATTCACAACTTAACAAAAATCGAATCTAACCCAAACAAAATCCTCAATTCCAAAATCATAATAATTTGTAATTACCAAATAACTCTTAACAAATAATTCTCCCATATCAAAACTTAACGATACAAATGCTCATATCATAATCGATAATCATTTCTTAAGCCCGAACAAAATATGATATTATTCTCCTTAATAATACAATCACAATCCTTAACTAATATTATTGTTCCAACGCATAACAATAATAATCTTAACAAATTATCTCGCTTTTCTCAAATCAACTACAACTCAAAGAACTAAAAAACACTTGGTCGAATAAGACCAACCAAACAGAGAACAAAATCAATTCAAACTCCTACGCCTACCCAAAGGATTTACCCACAACTCACGTGTCAAACCTAAAATAGGTTTTCTCTGAAGAAAGAACCTAAGCTCGATACCATCTTCAGAATAACACCCTTCCTAAAAAGGAAAGGGAGGTCACGTGCAAAGCACAACAAACCTTAAAATAAATAAACAGAGCACTAACAACCTCAAAATATTAATAGTGGTGATCCATTAATAAAGAACCAAGTACAATTCTCCAAAATGAGTCAAAATAATTAAAACTTAAAATTTGAATCAACCTAAATGGTCAAAGGCAAAACTCTCATCACACTAACCCTGAATCACCCCTGCAAACCTGCCGAAAGAAAAACACAAAGATGAAAGCTAATTGCCCGAAAGACGGATACAGATATACAACTGATATACGAAAACAACTGAGACAAAATACTGAACAAGTCTCAAGTGCAAATACGGACGAAAATATAATCTCTAAAGATCTAAATGGAATATATCTGAATCAACAAAATTGACGAAACCAATAGAATAATAAAGAATTAACGAATCAAGTAACTAACTCAATGAATCTGAATTGAACATGGATAAACAAAACCAATCCAATAAAATAATAGTCAATCAAATGGTTGGGTGTTATTTCATATCGATTGAGCTCAGAAATATACATTGCCACACGTGCAAGTTAAAATAATACCACACATGCAAGTCAAAATAATGCCACACGGTAAGTCAAAATAATGCCACACAGTGCAAATCAAAATAATGCCACATGTGCAAATGACATATCGGACCACGAATCCAAATGTATGCAAATCGGATATGTGTGTTTGGCACAACATCACCAATCCATGCAGAACAAAAAACTAGGGTTAACCCATACGCCTCCACAACAAAACACCAAATGGCCCATTTACTCCGAGCCCAAAATGGAGATGCCATTGACTAATCACACACCGCCATTTTAAAGTGTCATGTCTCTCGTGCTAAGACGACATGCATGTGGTACCCCTACGTGGTTATAGCTCGTATACCCTACAAAGATATTCTAACAAAAATACCATGTCACAACACATGCGACATAATACCAACAAAAGGGTTCTATATGTACATGTTGAACCATATCAAATTATAGTCACAGGGTTTCAAAAGGAAGGTAAAGAACATGTACCGCTTCTACAATTATCAAAATAAATAGTACTAAACATGATAACCTAATTCAAAGAGTACAAATACGAGTCATATGTATCAACTCTAAAATGAAACTAATATATTTATTTCATAAGAAACAATTATGTGAAATCATAATAGAATTCGAAATAAGGAAACAAATGAAAAAATCAAATTTAACAAAGGTATCATTTGAAGAGTACGAATCCGTGACTGATATTTCCAAACCATTTATAGCTCACTCCACAAAATCTTACCCTCAAATGCCAACAATATAAAATACGAAACGTTATTCATGAACCTAAACATATTCACCTCAAATTAAAAATAATCCAAACTAATAATTCCAAAATAATTCATAATCTATTTAATATACCTTTTGTAAGACCCCATCTTTATAAATAAAGATGAATTTTTCTATAAATATTATTTTTGAATATTATGGAATAAATTTGATATAATGTTATAGTTATGGGTAATATTTATAAATTTTGCAAAGTATGTAAGTTGTTATAAAATATTCGTTTGGCTCTGGGAATATTCTTTTGTTAGGGAATATTCGTGACAATGGCTCAATCATTGGTGGACCCCACAATGTAATTATTGCCGATTGAGAAAATGACAAAAATATTTTATAAAAATAACTATGAGGTGTTACCGTTAAAACTGTTGAACTACCCGGTGGTAAAAGTACAAGAATGTCTGCGCGTCAGCATAAGTAGCACACTGATTGATTATTGATGCTTCACGTGAGAAGTCACTTTCACCTATGCTCAATTATTGCTACAGAATTTCTTTGATCATATCTCTTATATTATTGATTCAATTATTGTCACAAGATTATCATCAGATAATATGTTATAGTATTAAATCAATAATTGTGACGACAAATTATAAATGATTAATAATTGTTGAAAGATTAAATATGTGTTGATGAAAAAAAAATGATTTGTGGTAAGTTTGATTATTTTATGGGGGCTCATATGTCATCATCTAAGAGTCTCTTCGTCGATAGTAATTACCTTCGTCGATAATAATTACCTTCACAATAGTAATTACCCTTGTGAATAGTATTTACCTTCGTCAATAGTAATTACCCTTGTGAATAGTATTTACCTTCGTCAATAGTATTTACCTTCGTTAATAGTAATTACCTTTACCGGACGTCCGAACCACTTGTCGCTTTCACATTACAAAAGCGCCGAACCACTTGTCGCTTCACATTACAAAGGCCAAACCAACCGTCAAGCCACTTGCCTTTTCACACTAAGAAAAAGTAAGCTAGAAATCTTCTATAAATAGAGGCCTAGGGCTTCATTATTTTTCACTTAATTCATTCAAGCTTATAGAGAGAAAAGTATAGAGAGAATAAGAGAGAAAGAAGAAGAGTATTTTATTACTACTACTAACTGCAGTAGATTCAATCTCCTACCAAATGTAAGGTGTGTTATTCTTTCTTATTCATGAAGAGAACTGTTGTTATTCCATTGCTTATTATTCTCGCTGGAATAACTCAGTGTATAAGTGGTTTACCCTATACTTGGTGACATTCTTCTATTATTCTATTGGAACATCCTCGTGCGTGTGTTTTTACAGGACTGGACCGGTTTCCGCTTTTATTATTATTCTGCTGGAACATCCTGTCTCATGTGTTTTACACCGACCGGTTCCATTTTTATTATTCTCGTTGGAACATCACATGCTGTGTGTTTTACACCGACCTGGTTTCATCTTTTTATTATTCTGTTGAATATCCTATCATGTGTTTTTACACCGGATCCGGTTCCATCTTTATTATTCTGTTGGAACATCCTCGCTTTGTGTGTGAATTTCACCGACCGGTTCCGTTATTTATTATTCTGCTGAATAACTCCGTATGCATGGCCTATCGCATGCACGGTGATTTCTTTTGTTATTCCATTCTTTATTATACCCAATTGGTTAAAACTTTGACTTCTATACTCCATGAAATTAGTGGAATATCCTTGATATTTATGCGTTTCATCCAAAGATCTTTTCATGAAAATATTCTTCCGATCATTCTTGAATTTTACTCTACAAAACAAAGATCATATTGATAATTTGGACGTTAATAATTCCCGGATAAAATAATTTTCTTGAACTTGTTTTATTGAATTCTTATATCATTGTCATCATCCTCATGTTTATATTTTTTAAAAGTCATCTACGTGGCTCAGTAGTGCATAGATGGACTTGGTATGATTATGACCGAGACTATTCGATTGTAATCATGACCGTAATGTTACAAATGATGTGGTAAAAATCCTCGATGTGGCAGTAGTGCATTGATGGACAATTGTTGGCATGATCATGACCATTAATGAATACACAAATATTCTTGGCCGTGAGTGCATGAATAATTGTGGTCGTTGATACTAAAGAATATCCTTGGCGTAAAGCGAGGGGTGATTCGATGATGTGGAATATTTATTAAAGTTTGAGTCTCAAATATAACAAAGATGAAAAACCTTTAAAACCTAAAAGATAGTAGACTTTATTTTCTACTTGACTCTTTTAATGGATTGCATATTCACCGCAGCTTAAACCGTTGTCTATTGTATTTTATCGGTTTAACATTATTGAAGACTATTGATAATTTATTCGCATTATCTTAGTCATAATATTTCTTCTTGGGCTAGTTGAGCTCACCCTTTCTTTCACCGTTGTTCTCTTCGTGAAATGAGAATATAGCCGGGACGAGCCTGGGAAACGAGTGATGGTCCTCAAGATAGCATTAGTAGTCCTCACTATTCGTGAAATAGTGTGATAATAATTGTAATGAGGACTTTTTTTGAGTTTGTATAATATCTAGTAGATTTATATTTGTATTTAAACTCACGCTTTATGTCAGATTGCATACCACGACGCTTATGTTAGTAAGTTGTATTTAAATTCATACCATGTAAGTGGCGACCCAAGATGGGTGATGTATACCTAATTTTGGGGCGCCATAGTATAGTATCGAGCTTAGGATATGATCCTCAGCTAAGATGTGAGAATAGTACTAGGAGGGAGAGACGGAATACCTTCGCTAGTATGACCTACCTAAGTTTATGTGATATTTTATTGGTTGGTCGTAAGATAGGGATAATTTGTTACATGTCAATTAACCTTTTGTTTTGTGGCGATGATCTCAAAATGATATCCGAGAATGTTGAGAATAGCAATGGGCCTTGACGATTGTTGATTCACCACATATCAATAATCGTGGATAATGTGCATCGTGAAGGCGACAATCCTCATGCAAACAACAACACCGACCAAATGATGAATGATCAAATGTTCGAGAGGCTTTATGCAATTTATGCAACAAAGAAAGCGAGAGCGACTCTCGTCCAAAACGTAGGTGGAAACACGGAAACTCTCTCGCCGGTCACCGCTAAACAATTCAAGGAGTCGGGACCACCGGAGTTTAAGGAGAGCCAAAACCACTTCGCGGAAGCATGGATAAAGCAGATTACCAAGATATTTGATGTCTTGGGATGCTCCGAGGAGCAAAGGTTCCCTTTGCCGCCTTTATGTTGCGCGGAGAGGCGACATCTTGGTGGGAATCGGTAAACGTACTCAACTTCGCTTGTCTCAAGATATCTTGGGAGAAGTTCCAGAGTCGTTCAACGACAAATACTTTCCCGAAAGTATTCGCCATACGAAGGAGAGGTGGAATTTATCAAGTTGGAACAAAACAATATGACCGTATGTCGCAACACGAGGCAAAATTTGTGGAGTTATCACAGTTTCGCGTCCCACTTGTTGGATAATGAAGAGAGAATGAATGGCGCGAATGTTTTTAAGAGGTTTGAAGTTTAGAGATACGCCAACATCTTATTTCTCATAAATCGTGTTTGTATTCGGATGTTGTAAATAGGGCTCGATTAGTGGAACGCGATAATGAGTCAACACAACTAAAAGAGAGCAAATTGACAAAATTATAATACCAATGAGAGTAGTCATCGGCGGTGACAACAAGCGTGGAGGGAATCAACAAAGCGATATATGGTAACCACTTCGGTGGTAATCGGGCAAAACAATAAGAATGGACATTTCAAGAAACGGAGATTCAACAATGGTGGAAAGACGTCAAAGACAAAGACCCATTGTTAAGGAAGGAAAAAGACCACCTATCATATGCTTCAAATGTGGAGGAGAGGGACACATCATCCAAACTCGCGTCAAATAGTCCAAAGCATGTTATAATTGTGGAAGAGAAGGTCACTTAGCTCGATTTTGTCATTTCATCAAGACAATTTCAATTAGGATGGAGGCACCAAAGGCCATCCCAAAAATTCAAAACCTAGAGTGCAAGGAAGAGCGTTTGTTGTGACCTCCCAAAGAGCAAGGAATCCAAATGAGGTCATCACGGGTAAGCTTATCATAAACTCTAATGAAGTCTATACTTTATTTGATACCGGTTCTACCCATTCTTTATTTCTCCTACTTGCGCCATCGATTAAATTTGACTCGGGAGAAATTAGACTTTGACTTATCTGTGGAAACTCCGATTGGGAGAAACCTTCATTACATCCATTGTTTATAAGTCTTGTTTGGTTCAAATCGGTACTTCTCACATTACATGAGATCTTATTTCATTAAAAATACTTGCATTTGACGTGATTCTGTGGATTGATTGGTTAACTACTTATCATGCAAAAATTGATTATTTCCGTAAGGTTGTTAGCTTTCATATTCCTAATCAACCTATTATGCAATTCAAACGACCAAACCATTAAAATCAATCACGGTCATCTCAAGCCATAAAGCTATTCGCTTATTAAAAAACGGATGTCAAGCTTTCTTAGCTCATGTCACGATTTAAACAAAAATATGTCGCTTTTGAACGATATTTCTATTGTTAATAAATTTCCGACGTATTCTCAAGAACTTCCCGCCTACCCCGAGGCGTGAAATTGAATTTTGTATCGACTTTGAACCCTAAGACAAAACCCATTTCCAAAGCCCCATATCGAATGGCTCCTATTGAACTTCGTGGAGTTAAAGACCCAACCGCAGAATTGTTAGACATTGGCTTTATTCGTCCCTAGTACTTCTCCTTGGGGTGCTCCTGCTTACTATTCGTGAAGAAGAAAGATGGGAGTATGCGACTTTGTATTGATTATCGGGAGTTGAATCACGTCACCATCAAAAATAGGTATCCATTGCCACGTATTGATGACCTGTTTGACCGATTGCAAGGAGCCAAATTCTTTTCAAAGATAGATCTTCGTTCCTGATCACCAATTGAAGATTAGAATCACGACATTCCAAAGACGGCTTTAAACTCCTATGACGGGCATTATGAATTCCTAGTCATGTCCTTTGGATCGACTAATGCTCCTGCTTTGCCTTCATGGATATGATGAACCGAGTATTCAAGGAATATTTAGATCACTTTGTGGTCGCTCTTTATTGATGACATCCTTATTTATTCCAAAAGCCGTGAAGATCATGAGCAACACTTGAGGTCGACACTCCAAAAGCTTCGTGAATATAAGCTTTATGCCAAGTTGAAGAAATCACGAGTTCGGCTCAAAGAAGTAGCATTCCTTGGGCACGTGGTATCAAGTCATGGAATATCCGTTGACCCAAAGAAAGATTGAAGCTATTCAAAGTCGGGAACAACCTAAATCGATGATCAAAGTCACGTAGCTTTCTCGCTTTAATTTGGTTATTATCGGAGATTCGTGGAAGGATTTTCTCTAATCGCTATTCCATTAACTCAAATTGACTCGGAAAGATACAAAGTTCTATTGGAGCGAAGAATGTGAGAAGAGTTTTCAAGAACTCAAGAGGAGACTTATTTCAAAGACTGCTCGACAATACCATCCGCTCGGAGGGATTTGTCATCTACAAAGATGCTTCGAAAAGGGTTGGGATGTGTTCTCATGCAACATGGAAAAGTAATAGCCTATGCCTCGCGACAACTCAAAGAATATGAGAGGAATTATCCTACTCATGATCTAGAGTTAAGCACCGTTGTCTTTGCACTTAAAATTTGGAGGCATTACTTGTATGGGGAGAAAGTGGAGATCTTTACGGATCATAAAAGCCTCAAATATTTCTTCACTCAAAAGAACTCAACATGCGACAACGACGCTGGCTAGAACTGCTGAAAGATTATGATCATACCATCCAATACCATCCCGAAAAGCGAACGTGGTAGGCGACGCATTGAGTGAAAATCATATGCAAGTACACGAGTGCGATATTGTCAACGAAAGGCCCATTTTGTGTGACTTGCAAAGGATGGAGATAGAGTTAAAGACTCAGGGGACGCATGTGATGATAGAAAGTATACGAGTAGAACCGACTTTAATCGATAAAGTTAAAGTCGCTCAAGCTACGCACTGGAGGCGATGCGTATGAGGAAAAAAAGTGCAAGAAGGTGCTATACGCCAAAGCAAGAATCGATGAAGAAGGAATACTTGAAATCAACTCCGGACTTTGTGTTCCTAACGACCACGATTTAAAGTATAATATCATGATGGAGGCGCATAACACACCATTTGCAATCCATCTCGGAGTACCAAATGTATCATGATATTCGTCATACATTTTGTGGAGCAATATGAAGAGAGAGATAGAGCTTATTTATCTCAAGGTGTCTAACTTGTCAATGAGTTAAAGCGGAGCATCAAGTACCAAAAGGTCCATTGCAACCACTTGAAATTCCGAATGGAAGTGGGAGCACATTACCATGGATTTCGTTCTTAGGTCTTCCTAAAGTTTCTCAAGGCATTGATGCGATTTGGGTCATTGTTGATAGATTGACCAAGTCTCGCTCATTTCATCGACCGATACGAAAACTTATACACTTGAACGCTCTTGCTCGTATGTACATAAACGAGATTGTAAGACCGCATGGTATGCCAGTATCCATAGTTTCCGATCGAGACCCAAGATTCACTTCACGATTTTGGGTTAGTTTGCAAAAAGCTA